>CP032580.1:9300711-9847287 GCA_008044935.1 Gossypium turneri | reverse complement strand
AAAAAAAAAAATTCAATTTTGTCATTAATGTTTTTTGATCGGTTCTGTTTTGATCTCTTTCTATTAAATCGTTAACAAAAAAAATTATGACATGTCTTTTTTCTTAATTGTATTGTTAATATGAATCCTATTTCATCAAATTTGAGAAATAATATTCTAGATAAACTTTTTTTATTTGTTTCAATCAAACCCTATTTAGTCTAGATTATTTTATTATTATTTGACCTATGAATTTAGCCTATATAGGCTCTTTTACAACCTTAGAATATACACCCATTAGAGATTAGAACTCATAACACATTTAGAGAATTTTGTGTTTGCGTTTTGAGGTTCTTTGTTTTTGGGTTTTCAGGGTTTAGTTTTTTTTATCTCCATCTTTTGTACTCTTCGTTATTTTGCCATTATAGTAAATTATCTTTGCTCGTGGCTTTTTATCCTCTTTGGAGGGGTTTTTCACATTAAATTTGTGTGTTCAATTTCTTAATTTCTTCCGCTATTTTTACTTATTCATTGTTTAATTGAGTCGATCCCCAATAAGTGGTATCAGAGCTAGTCATAGATCAGCCCGTTCAGAGATGGCAGCAACAAGGTTTGAATTGAGAAGTTCAATGGTGTCACAAATTTCAATCTGTGGCAATTCGGATGATGGCAATTCTAGTTTAAATTGGCTTGAAAATTTGTTGTTGGGGAAAAGCCTGAGAATCTAATCAAACAGAATGGGAAGAGCTTGATGAAAAGGCCATGTTGTAATCTAGTTGTGCATCGCAAATACGGTATTGCAGGAGGTATTGATGGAGAATACCTCATCCGCTTTGTGGAAAAGGTTAGAAACTCTTTATGCGACTAAGTCTTTGGGTAACCGTTTAGTGTTGAAACAACATCTATTTACATTTTGCATGAACGAAGGTAAGCTTCTTAGAGATCACATCAGTCAATTCATAACTCTTTTAAATGATTTAAAAAACATTGAGGTTCAGATTGACGATGAAGATCAGGCTATGCTATTATTGTGCTTTTTACCCTATTTATGGCAGAGATAAACTCTCGCTCGAAGATGTGAAGGGTCATTTGTTGAGTAGAGACAAACTCGACAATGAGTTTGATTTGGATAACAGGCAGATAGGCAAGCTTCCGTTTTGGTAGCATCAAAGAAGCGAGACAAAAGGTGTCGATATTGTAAAAAGTTGGGTCATATGACTCATATTTCAGTCAAATTTGAGAAATAATCTTCTAGTTAAACTCTGTTTATTTGTTTCACTCAAACTCTGATTAGTCTAGATTATTTATTACTTGACCTATGCATTTAGCCTATTAATAGACTCTTTTACAACCTTAGAATATACACCCATTAGAGACTAGAACTCATAACACATTTAGAGATTTTGTGTTTACATTTTGAGGGTTCTTTGTTTTCGAGTTTTCGGGGTTCAATTTTTATTTCCATCTTTTGTACTCTTCGTTCTTTTGCCATTATAGTAAAATTATCTTTGCCCGTGGTTTTTTATCCTCTTTGAAGGGGTTTTTCCACGTTAAATTTGTGTGTTCAATTTCTCAATTTTTTCTGCTATTTTTACTTGTTCGTTGCTTAATCGAATCGATCCCCAATAGGTATAATAACATATTTAGTCCTCAAATACTTAAACATTTTATTATTTTTATCTTAATTATAAGTAATTCAACAAAATTAATTTTATATTATAAATTTTATCAAATTCATCCTCAAACTCATCATAAATTTTAATATGAAATTTATTTAATTAGAAAAGAAGACTTTTTCCACTAAACTAAAACTTCTTACTTGTTAGTTACAATGTAACGACCCAAAATTCAATGAAGTCAGAAACGGTGGTTTCAGAATACTATTTTCGATGATAGGATCAGTGAATATTATTTATTAATATTTGCGAGGATATTACAGTATTATATTGAATTTTGGTCTAATAATTTTAATTATTGGAAAGTTAGATAAGGTACAAGTGTATCAGTTCTAAAGTCGATGGTTTTGGAAATTGAGGTATTGGGACCTCGTTTCCTAAACCGGACTTGTAAATATTTAATAAAAATATTTGCAGAGTTAGTTTAGAAGTGAATTAAATTTTGGTTATGTAATTTTGACGAATGAGTGTTTAACTAGACTACATGGGCTAAATCGCATAATTGAATAAAGTAGGATTTATAAATAGAATTAAATAAATAGGACTTACGTAATAAATAGACCATAAGATATGTGATCTTATTAGTGGTCGGTTATGACTTTATTATATATGTATTTGAATATATATTATAAAGTTTAATTTATCATGTTAACTAATATTATAATGTAAATCAAAGTTAAAGGATTTATAAAGCAATTATACCTATGTATTTATGTAGTGGACGGTGGTGAGGGCTTACAATGTTTTAAATGTTAGAAATTTATTATTAACAAATAGTTATAATATAAAAACATTATTAGTAATAAAACATAGTGAGTTGGGGAAATGAAAGAGAGGAAAAATATTTTTTTTTCTTTATTCTTCATGCAAATCGAAATAAAGGGGGGAGAAGAGAAGAACTTTCGGCATTGGGGCTGAAATTTTTATAAGCTTCAATTGATCAAGAACAAACTGATAACCAAAGAAAAAAAGAAGGTAGCGGAATAGTCCCTGAACTTTTGTCATTTCTACAATTTAGCAAGTAAGTTCGTAGTCTTTGAATTCGAACTCTATTGATTTAATTTAAATACTTAATTATTACTTTGACATCTTAACTATATTTATATATATGCAAATGATTAAATTATGAAATGAGAAATTGTGAATTATATACATGAAATGTGACGTTATGAAATGAATCAATCAATGATTAGAATTTTAATCAATAGTATAGAAATGTTATATACGGAGATGTATTGCCGAATGATGAGATTGAAGTTGAATAACGTTGATTAATGTATGGAGTTAAATAAAATCTCATATTTACACGCTAGGTAAGTTTGTATTCCCCGAACTCGAACTTTATAAATTGTTTTAATTAACTTAGTTACTACTTAATTTCTTATTATATCCTGAAAGTATTTGTTAATCCAATTGAATGGAGGTTTATGGAATGTGGCATTATGGAATAAAATAATGAATGATTAGTAGATAATTTGGAGTGGAAGTGTATTAAATTATGAAATGTGATATTAAGTTATGAAAAGAAATTATGGACTTGCAAATGAGTAATTGACATCGTCGATTAGTTCAACTAGCGCTAGGCGCAACTTTCGTCAGTTTATCTGACTAGTGTTGGGCACACATTCGTCAGTTTATCCGACAAGCGCTGGGCGCAAATATCGTTGGTTTATCCAAATAGAGCTGGGCCCACTAATTATTTTGTCAGTTTATCCGACTAGCGCTAGGCGCAACTTCTGTCAGTGTATCTAACTAGTGCTGGGCACACATTTATCGGTTTATCCAACTAGCACTGGGTGCAAACTCTTTCGCGGATTATCCGCTAGGCACCGAGTGTCGTGTACCAACTAGACTATACAACAAGGTGTTATGAATCATCTAAGAAGGATGGTTATAGGTATTACTAAAGATGATTATATTTGCTTATGTACATATACATTTATTCATTTGAAGATATGATATATTATTGAGTTAAATTATTAAAGTTGCGAAATAAATTCAAATGCTTTAGATATACTTGTTGTTTATTCAAATAAGTAAATTGTTGATTGATCAATGCAAAGCTATTCATATAGCAAGTGATGTGAATTGAGATATATGTTCAAACCAACTAAAGGTGAATACTTGATGAAATGCATGAAACTGAAATGGTGATATCTTGTAATTGTATGTTTAGATAATAGTATGATGATATAATTCAATTTGAGCATTCATGTATCATATCATGTCTTAAAATGTTTGGATTATAGAAATATCACTGAGTTTTACTCAGCGTGCGATTTGTTTTCCGTGCGCAGGCTAGGTACTCTCTTTTGATCACTGACTTAGCATCCAACAACAATCCCGATCTCAAGTGTGGTGATGTTTAATTTTGTAATAGCATGTACCTAGGATGCCTTTGGTTGTTAGTTGTTTCGTGAATGTGATGTAAATTGAGTTATAAGTATATGTTTATGTTTGGAGCTAAATGTTAGTATGCATTTTGACCAAAGGCTTGATATGTGTATGAAACTTAAAGCTTGATGTCTTAAATAGCTTTATGTTAGGCTAAATTGAGTGATTTTGCTTGATGTCTTAAATAGCTTTATGTTAGGCTAAATTGAGTGATTTTGGCATACTTTAAAATTTGATTTGGATGATGTATTTTTGATGTGTTTGATGATATAAAATGTGGTACCAATGAGGGTACATTGGCCAGGCACTTATGATGATTGTTTTGGCATGCTTTAAGCATGTTTAATCGTATTTTGAGTAGGTTAAATGATTGTTATTTGAATTGCTTAAGGCCCAAGTAAGCTTGCAATGGCAAACTTGTTGTTTAAGGTACATTTTAGGTTCACATGCTAGAGACACGGGCGTGTGCTCGGCCGTGTGAGACACACGGCTTGGCGACTCAGCCGTGTGTCACCTGTTAAATGTTAAGGTGCATGTCAGTTAGTTTACACAGCCTAGCACATGGCCTAGCATACGAGCGTATGGGGCTATTTCGAGAGTTACACGGCCTGACTTGCAAAAATGTGTCTCAGCCATGTGAGGCACACGGCCTGGCCACACGGTCATGTGACTCCTGTTTTCAATTTTGTGAATTTTTCCTAAGCTTTCCAAATTGGTCCCTATTTGTTTCTAAAGTATTTTTAGGGCTTCGAGGGCTCAATTTAGGGACGATATGTGTATGTAGGAATGGTTTAAGTTATGTTTATGATTTTGAATGAAATTATTTATAAATGTTCAAATTGTACAATAATGCTCGTAACCCTAATCAGTGATGGAGAGGGGTTTGAGGTGTTACATACAAACTAGAAACTCATTGTAAACACTAAATTTCTAATTTAATTAAAATTGAAGAAAAATCAAATAATTGTTTTACTTTAAAGATAAAATTATCAAAGATGAAACATAAAATGACATAATTATAAATTTAGCTCTTAACGTTACATATTTTGACAATTTGACCCTTATTATTTTTTGACTTAAATTTAGCCCTCAACTTTGAAAAAAAGTTGAATTTGATCATCAACCTTTAAAGAAGAGTCAACTTGTTGTTTCTTAAACAAAAATGTTCGTTAAAACATTAAATTTTAAACATGGCAACCTACATAGCAATCAACATGTACTTCTACTATTTTTCATTTGATTTTATGAACTTTTTATATTTATATTTCTAAATTTTGAATTTTCTATAGTTTGAATTTTTTTTTTTGCAATTTTTAAATTATTTGTTGATATGACATATAAGACAAATAATGTCATGTTAGAATGAAGTATAAGAGTGTAACACCCTAAACCCGACCTATACGTTATGGTCAAATTATGGGGGTTACATCAATACATAAAATATTGTTCGTTATTTTTGTGAAAACCTAGGTTCAAATCGATAGTAAACAAAATTATTTTATCGTAAAATCATAAATACTAGTAATTTATGTGAGCGCCTTTTGTTGAAAACTTGTCTTATTAACTATTTAAAAATAAATCCATTTGCTTTAAAACTTGATATTGTAACACAAAATTTCATTGATTTCAAAACTGTTACAACAGGAAAATATCTCGGAGTCCTTAATTTTGAAAAAAACATAGTTTTCATTGATTATGTCATCTTTGTTAGACATACTAATTAAAATATTGTGTTTGTAAAACAAAACCAATACCAAAACTAACGTTCCAAAAACAAGTTAAAAGTCCAAAAGTTTGTAAAGTCCATAACAAACCAAAACATACTTAAAGTTTAAAATTTTTGAACCGAGCACCAAGGTTACTGCCAAATCCTAAGTCTAAGGATCACCTAAAACGTATCGAAACAAACAAGTGAACTAGAAGCCCAGTGTGTGACTTGACCCACATACAAAATTTATTTATAATGTGCACATATGCAAAGATCGGAGCATACAGATCAGATTTCATATACTCAGAAACAATTATCAGATCAGAACAAATCCTACCCTCATCCGCTATACACCAATTGCATCCAACCAATGACACCAATTAGGACTACAAGAGTCCATTGATTGGTTGGAGGCATTTGTGAAGTTTTATGGTAGATTATTAAGCTTGATGGTTAAATAGAATTAACTTTTAAGGTAGTTTTTAGTGATTTTAATGTTAAAGGACTAAATTGTTTAAATGGTAAAACTTCAAGGAATTTTGGTGAAATGTTGTTAAATGTAGGCTGAATAAGGACTTTGTAGAAATCGTCTAGCATGAGTTTTGTTTAAATGTGGTTAATAATAAGTTTTGGGTTTAGGGACTAAATTGTAAAAGGGTAATATTTTGGGGGTAATTCTATAAATTTATATTGAAAGGGCTTATAAGTTTAATTTTAATGAATGGATTCATTGAATGAAAAATATTATTAGATCAAGAAACGAAACAATTAGACTCAAATCGTGGAAAACCATATTAATGGATTATTTATCGGCCTTGTTTTCGCAACCGCTTTTTGTCTAAGTAAGTTCGTATATGATTTAAGCTTATTAATTATTGTTTGGATGAATCGTTGATTAACATTTATGCCATGTATAGATTAAGTTGATTGTTAAATGATAATTAGTGATTTGAATTGAATTGAATTATAATGTTAGCTCAATTGAAGGTTATAATTGGAAACGTAAAAATTCATGATTAAGTAATGGTGATGAATCAATGTGTAAATAATTATCAGATTTGGATATGGAATGGCCTATTTGAACCTCGTGAATACTTAGGATACAAATGACATGTGATTAGGGGTTATTACAATTTTGGGTGTTGGTTTTGGATGTCCTATCGATAGCTGAGGTCCTGTATTTGTTGCAGATTCTCTACATCTCATGTGAGTAGGTCCATTTTCCAGCTTGTGTGAGCATTTACAATTACGATTACAAGTACAGTTATAGATACACTTTGTGTGAGTGTATGTTCTCGCGTATCCGACATTCTTTCATTTGGTTCGACGGGTAATAAAGGCTTAATCGAGAGAACTTAATTATATGAAATGTTATATGATCATGATAAATGAATGGAAAATACTGACATAAATTCTTTGAAGGGAATGAGTAATGCAAATTGGAAATGTGATAAGTGAAATATATATTTGATAAGTTATTAATACATGTTTTATGATATGATAAGACTATATGTTTCATTGTTGACCTCACTAACTTGTGGGATTTGTGATGTGTATAGGATTTGAATGAATTCATGAGTATGTTAATAAATTATGCATTAATTGTATAAATAGTGTTTATTTGGTAAGTTTTTGTTTATGATTTATACAAGCTTACTAAGCACTAGTTTCTTACGTTACTTGTTTTTTTCTATAGATCATCAGAAATCTCGACCGGTTGGAATCAAGTCGGAGCACATACACTATATGTCCCTCATCTCGATAGAAGTTTTGGTCATTTTAATGTTGGGTTATAAATGGCATGTACTAGAAGCTTTTAAATCATTTGGCTATAATGATGTTGTTTAAATTTGGTTTAAGCATACATTTGTATATATCTTTGTTTTGGCTTGTATATGCCTATTTATAAGTACATTTATGTAACAACCCATTTTTTAGTGGTGTCAGAAATAGTGGTTTTGAGACTACAAATCTGACAAGAGAGATTATAAATATTATTTTTTAATATTTATGAGTCAATTATAATATTATAATAAATCTTAATTTGATAGTTTTTGTTATTTGAACGAATAGTAAAGTACAAGTGGTTGGTTTCTAAAGCCAAGTGATTTTGAAAAATGAGGTATCGAGACCTCGTTGCTGTAAACAGAGCGATTTGATAGCTAATTAAAGAAAAATGACTAAATTGTAAAAATCGTAAAAGTTATCCACTATTAATTTTATTAACTTAAAATGCCAAATAGTATAACATTAAGGCTTTAAATGGTAATAAGCCCACTTTTAAAGTCTGATGCACCTGTAACGGGCCCTTTAAACAAAAATTTTGCACGGGTTAACATTCAATTTCCATGATTCTTCAAGACTTAATGATTTTAACGAAAGATTTGTCAAGACTCATGAAAGATTGACTATTTGATTTGAAAGATTAATATCAGATGAAAATATTGTAACAGCCCAATTTTGACCCTAATCGGAACAGTAGTTTCGGGACCACACATCCGAATTTAAAAAATATATATTTTAATATTTTTATTCTGTGTTTATTATGTGTGAATTGACATGTGTGAAAGTTTCGTAAATTAATTTTATTGTTTGAGTGCTTAATTTGAGAAAATGGTTAAATCGCGTAAAATGAAAATTTGATAGATAAATGTGTGATTGCCTATTTGAACTTGTCTTTATAATATGAAACACTTATGTTGAAATTATGCCATAGCTAATATTAGTGGATGGCTAAGGACAATGTTAACCTTAAAAATATATATATATATATAGATATATATGTTATATTTAGTTATATAAGGATAAATTTGTAAATTAAAAATACATTATAATATATGTTAGATAAAAACATAAAAAAAATAAAGGTTATTATCATCTTTCTTACCCGAATACATGCAAAAGAAAAAGAAAATAAGCCAAGCAATATCCGGCCAATTTGGAGCTTAATTCAAGGTTAGTTTTTGTTCGGTTTTTGATAATTTTTACGTTTTTGAGATCGTTGCTTTGAATACTTCAAAACCCTTGTCTTAATTTTGTGAATTGTTGATGATTTTTAGAAATGTCATTAATGAGTGCTTGAGCTTTGTGATAGTTGATGATGAAATATGAAAGATATGTGAAAGATTAACATGCTTTGTCTTTGAATTTTGATAAATTTGAGTAATTAGGGTTAAATTGTAAAAATAAAATTTTGAAGGACTAAAATGTGAAATAAATGAAATGTGTGGGCTTGTATGGACACTAGGAATATTCGGCCCTTAAGGAGTGTAGTCAAATTTTGTGTATTTTGTGTTTTGAGCAAAAAGGGCTAAATTGTGAAAATGTGAAATATTAAGGGTAAAAATGTAATTTGCTCATTTATGCGTTCTTAGACTAAATTGAATGAAAATATGTTTAAATGAGATTTATTTGAATATGTTTAGATCAAGAAACCAAGAAATCGGATTTAGATCGGGGAAATCGAAAGTAGTTGAGTAGCCGGTCTATTAGTCGACGACATCCAAGGTAAGTTATTAAGCATATATATTTGTATCATTTTAAATCAACTTAGTATCTATGTAATTATGCTGAATTGAATGGTGTGTATATATATACATGTAGTGATAAAATTAGTGAAATAAGATGTATTGAGTTGTTGACTTTCGACACTAAGTGTGTGAGTTTAATTGTAAAGCACTAAGTGTGCGAGTTTAATTGTAAAGCACTAAGTGTGCGAGTTTAATGGTAAAGCACTAAGTGTGCGAGTTTGATTATTAAGCACTAAGTGTGTGAACTTATTAAATATTTTCGAATAACTATTAGAATTGAGTATTGACTTATTGAGAAATCATGATCAGTAAAATGAGTAAATACTTGGAATTCTTGAGTAATAACCATTATGGTTGTATTTAAGGTTAAGCTTTGTAAGTATTAAACCTATGTGGTGATTATATTTGGAATCATATATATATAAGATGATTCTTTATATTACATGATGATGAAATGCATAATGTATTTGGCCTTGTATTTAAATTTGAAGAAATGCTTATGGTTGTGTAATTATATTGATAGTTAAATCATAGTTATAAGTGAATAATTATTTTATGATATGGTAAGCTAAAGGTAAGATGATTTAGTAGTATGAATTGGTTAAATATTATTCGAGATATCGAGTTAAATTGTAGAGTTTATTTGCTTATAACTTACTAAGCTAAATTAGCTGACAATGTGTTGGATAATTGTTTTGATGTATAGATTTTGGTGATCGCTACGTGTTCGGGGATCGTCACCTAAGCCCATCACACTATCGACATTTTCTTTTGGTATTTTGCTATATTGTTTTAAAATATATGGCATGTATAGCATAGTTAAAATGTTGATTTTGGAACTAATGTGTATGTGTATTTAAAAGCCATGCGAAAATGGCTTATCTCTTTTTGTTAGAATTTGACTTTGATGCATATAGTTTAATGGATAATATGGAGTATATGCTTATGTATCATGTGCATGTTTAATTAGATTTAGGTAATGTATATTCGACTAAGTCAAATATGTTTGATGGGTAAAGTTTAGTTCTCTTGCTTTTGACATATTGGATTTAAATGATGCTTTGGTTAAGCTTATTTGGCTTAGAAATAGGTTCATGAATTGAATATTATTTCATAGTTGATGATGCAACTTGTATGGTTCATATATGTGAGTGATATTTATGGTCGAGATTTGTTGTATGTAGTTATGAGATTATCATATGTTTGATAGTGTATAGGTTTGTTTATGGATTAGATTTTTAGGTTTAGGTTCGGATTATATCATTTTGGCTTTGAGGAACTAATTTGTGAATCATAGTTGCTATGGACATGTTTGTGTAAGATTCCGATTAAGCTTTATCATGGATGTGATATGGTTAATATGCTCTACTAAGGAATGTTTGTATTAAGCTAAGGCTTAAAAGAAAATATGAGTAAAGTGACGAGTTAAAAGATAAGTTAATGTATGAGTAATCACCTATGCATGTCGGCCTTATAGGTTGTTATAAGTCTAGGTGTAAAGAAATTATATTTTCGAACATGATATGTATTTAAATGGTTAAATAATGTTATATATATATATATATATATATATATATACGTGAATTGGATGAATATTAGGTTTGAATATGTTAAATGATATGATTAAATGTGTATAAATTACATGAAATTTGTTGGCTATTTAAACATGACATATCTATCATTTTAATACTATATGCATTCGGTTATGACTCATATATTTGAGAAATTTAAATGTCATGGCAAATTATTTGATATAATAGCTTGAATATGTGATGGTGTGGTTGTTAATTGATAAGTTATTGGATTTTTGTGAATAAATATATATTTATTTGACATAACGTATTATATGTGGATGTTTTGCTTTTATTTATTTATTTGACTCAAATGAATTGCACATCTATATATGAATTTGGTAATAAGTTGAATTGTAAATTGATATGAAAAGTATATAAGTCCAAATATGCCATGAGTATTAGAATTCGATTGTGATGGTAATACTTACATCGTTAATTGTTTAGATGGTTTAGTATATTTCAGTGAAGTTGATTACTAAGTATGAATAAATGATAAATTTTATTAGTGCTGATTTGTAATTGAATCTATTTGTGATTAGTTATGTCTGTCAAAGTCATAAAAGTAACTTTATGATTAAGTGAATAAGAGTGTTCCATGATTATGTTTTATCCTGTTAGGTCCGGTATTGCCTCATAACCCTAATTCGATGACAGATACGAGTTAAGGGTGTCACAAATACTACGAGCATTTGCAATTAATTACTAGGATTGAATTGAACTTACCTATTCTTGGCAAGGATTAAGAACGTCTCTAATGGCTACTACGAATCCGATCGAGAAATAAGTTGAAATCGAGAATAGTTTTTATTCGGGATCAAAAATAATTTTCAGCAATGAAGATAAAAATATTTTGCAAAGAAGAAGATGAGGAAGAAAAGAGAGAAGAAATAGGGAAAAAGGAGAGAAAAAATCAATCTAATTGGGAGAAAAGAAATCATAGTTCAATTGTAATTAGAAAAAGACTAAAAACCTAGGTTTTCAAAATTTGAGGGGGTTGGATGGCAAATTACCCTTTCAGCTGGAAAAAATGGAATTGAAAAGATTGGAGTGATTTAAACTTGGGATAACAAAGGGAAAGGATGAATGCTAAACCAATTAGGCTATTACCCATTCTTATTTTGTTTTCACATCAATTAATATTTGTCTTAGAGTGGTTTTCTTCCTAGTTTGCTAAAATTAAAAAGAACAAAATTGAACTGAAATGGATAGAACCTAAAACCTCTAAGGAGTGTGCTAACTACTAAACCACTAGACCAAGGTCATTTCTTAATTATTTATTTCATCCAACCATATATATTTTGGGGTGTTACAGATTTTGTATCTATGAATCTGCATATATGATTTCGTAATCCGTATATGTGATTTTGTATCTATAAAGCCACAGGTAAGAGTCCATAGGGACTATTCTTCAAGTAGAAGTCTACAAGGACTAACCAATAAGTATGAATCTACAAGTTTAAGTTCGCCAAGGTATGATTCTGCAAATCTAAGTCCACCAAGAAGGAGTTTGTATGTATGAATCTGCGCATCCGAGTTCACAAGTGTGAGTTCGCGAGAACGTGTCTACTAAATAGGGACCCGCAAGTATGAATCCACATGTATGAATCTGCCAAGTTCGAATCCGCATGTATAAGTCATCGTGTGTGAGCCTGCATGTAAAATTCCTCCAAGTGTGAAATTTCATGCATGAGTCTTCAGGGACCAACTGTTGAGTGTTAGTCCGCAACAGTATCATCTGCTAAGATTCTCCACACATGACTGACTGCCAAAATCGATAACGAGCTTTCTTATATGAAATAAATGCAAATGCTTAAGTGGAACCATCCTGCAAGATATACTAGTGTACGAACGAGGAAAATGGAGAATCATTCATTGTATAAAATGTGCCAATTTGCAAGTTGTGCCAATGCGAAAGATGTCAAGAGTGCACCATGAAGACGTGCGATCTGCCCTCGTACAAGTGATGTCAAAAAAGAGACCAGGCCATTGAAGTCATATCATATGATAATATCATGTCCGAGTTTGTTATATTAATAACTCTCTAAGTTCATTCGAACTTGCCTAGCTTCTTGTTATGCTTTTCAGGTAAAATGGGCTATACAAGACGCTGACGAGAGACTAAGCCAAAATCTGTAGAGCCTGTGTGAGCTTGTTCTTTTTAACAGTAACTTACATATAATGGTGACTACCTCTAGGCTAAGCCTTAAGATCATAAATTCTTGTAACTGAGGTTGAATAACATTGAAATTATTCCAACGTAGGTTGGTTGTTACAAGTTAACGAAGTTATTATTGTCAATCATCATTACTTTGCATGTTAATGTCTCAAACTGGAAATTAGCATGATTATAGCATTTCTGGTTTGTTTGGTCGATCGGTCAAACGGTTGGGATGCTACAATGATTGTATATCCTATTATGCATGAAATTTTGTTACAAATTCGGAATGCAATAAATTGATTCCTATAAATTGTATGTGATTTTCATAGACAATTGTGATAGCATCCTGTAGCTTAGATTCGACAATCAGGTCGAGTATAGAGTGTCACACAATTCATATATACCATTTTAGCGGTTAAGTACATAATGATGTGATTTTGTATTTACAACTTTCACAATTCTTATCAACTTAATTTCTTATGATTAAATATATTTTTATATTACTTGACTTGAGTGTTCATACAGTTTCTTTAATATATATTTCTTTGGACTTAATTTCCAAAAACTAGGTTTAATTGTAATGATTTACATATTTATTTTGATACAATCGTTTTGAACTTAAATGAATTATAAACCAAAAAAAAAAAAAAACTCAACCAATAAATCACAATTTGAAGTTTACTAATAATTTATATATGAAGAAAAAAACTGTATAAATATATGATAATACAATATTAAATTCATTGAATCTAAGAATACATATATGAAATATGTGCAAATCTGTAAAACTTTCTTTGCTCATTTTTTCACGTCACGCCTGTTGAAACTATAAACTAAGGAAGTCTATTCCAGATATAATTGTCACTCTCCAATTTTTTTTAACAGAAATGATAAAGCGTTTGAAAATATAAAATTCAAATAGTTTGAATAAGATAAGCACTATAATAAGTTTAGAAATATTTAAATTTAACCATTTTAAGAAAAATCATTTTTTAATGAAAATTTTAAAATGGTGTTTTTGGGTTATCAGGCGATATTTATAAAAACTATTTTTTTCATATTTTTCTACTTACAAATTTTAAAAAGGAAAAAAAGTTATCGGCACAGCCTAATAAACTGGTGATATTTATTAAAAAATTATTTTCTTCTTCGTCTTCCTGCATCGCTTAATACATACTGCTTGATACAATGACATCATTGCAAAAAAGTTATTTTTTTAAAACACTAATAATTGAGTAATGAGTAGGGGAAAAGGGGCAGCACTGTCGGCAGGTATTTTCGTGATTAATTAATTTTTTAAGGTCATTTAAGAAAAAGCCACCAGCTGCAACTGCTGATGAGCTGTTTCGGGATAAGACCAGTAGTATATGGTCCATGTCTGAGCTTTTTCATTTAGTCTGAAAGAAAATGAGTTCACTCGTGAATCAGCTAAATCCATCGTCCGTTGTGTCAGAAGAAGAAGAAGCATTCGTATATGCATGGTCTTTACGAAGCTCCGGTATATTTCCCTACGTTTTACATGCCGCAATTCAACTCGGTGTCTTCGACATTTTGGCGAAATCAGGTCCAGATGCCAAGCTTTCTTCCAAACACATCGCATCGGAGATTCGAACGAAGAACCCCGACCACCTTCCCTTCTTGATCGCATGCTTCGGCTCCTCGCCTGCTATAATTTAGTTACCGCCGGCGTCCATAATGGAGAAGATGGTGAAAGAGTGTATGGGCTTACTTTGGCTGGTAAAGCTTTTGTTAATGACGAAACTAATGGATCTTTGGCTGCTTTTACTACGAAGAAGATCCTGGTTAATGTCTGGCACGTTATGTCTAATTAAATTTTTCATTTTTTTTTTTTGGTACATATTCAATAGCATATCAGAGTTTCCCAAATCAACATGTGTACAATATTTATGATTTATATAGGTTCCATTTCAAAGATTTGGTCCTTGAAGGTGGGAATCTTTTTGAGAAAGTGCATGGAATGTCCAGATATCAATATAACGGTTTAAATCCAGAACATGCTAAGAGTTTTGACACCAAAATGACAAATGTTTCGAAGATAATAGTGAAGAAAATACTTGAGAAATACCATGGATTCCAAGGTATTACCAATTTGGTAGACGTTGGCGGCGGATATGGGGTTACTCTCAATATGATCATCTCCAAATACCCTTCCATTAAAGGCATTAATTATGACTTGCCTCATGTTGTACAACAAGCCCCATCTTTCCATGGTAATTATATAATCTATTTTAAATTTGTATAATTTCAAGAAATGTTCATGAAGTCGAATTAAGTCTGTCTGTAATTGATCTTTGATATCATGCAGGCATTGAGCATGTTGGAGGAGATATGTTCTCAAGTGTCCCAAAAGCAGATGCCATAATGATGAAGATATATATCCATGGTTATATAGGTGTTAGATGGATTCAAAACTTTACGACTGTATCTATTTTAATTTGTTTGCGTGTTTTTGTAGGAAGTTTTTCACAATTGGGATGACGAGCATTGCTTAAAACTCCTAAGAAATTGCTACGAAGCATTGGAAAAGAAAGGGAAAGTGATAGTAATAACTTACATGATGTCTGAGGAAGGAGAGGTAAGCAATGCAGCTAATAAGTTTATTTCACAAATAGATCTCCAAATGGCTACGCAATTTGGTGCAAAGCAAAGGACTGCAAAGCAGTTCAAGTCATGGCCACGGATGCTGGCTTTTCAAGCTTTCAACTCAAGTGCCTTGTTTTCAATGTGGTTGCTGTCATGGAACTCTATAAATGATTGTTTTAATAATTAGTTTGTTGTTGTTGTGTCTGGAGTTGATTTAATATCCATAATTGATATGAAGTGTCTGGTTATGTTAAATAATTGAGAATTTAGGGTTTGTTTTTAGTAATGTTATGAACTGAATTCTCCAATCTTGATGATTGTTATCTTTTGAGTTTGTCTTC
Source organism: Gossypium turneri (assembly GCA_008044935.1). Taxonomy (NCBI): domain Eukaryota; kingdom Viridiplantae; phylum Streptophyta; class Magnoliopsida; order Malvales; family Malvaceae; genus Gossypium; species Gossypium turneri. Next base: position 9,831,323 of record CP032580.1, on the reverse strand, counting down.
AATTGTGTTAATTTGAGAAATATTCCAATGTTTTTTTTATGGTTTCACTTTGTTGAAATTTATTTTTTTCTTTTTAATTAAGGAATTAAAAAAATAAATTACATCATTAGTCATCTAACTATTAGTGTGTTACCGAAGTTAGTATGCCAAAATGGCACGTTTCTGTCTCATGTCTCACTCTTTTGGTTAGGGTTTTTCTAGGTTCTTTGCATATTGTTATCGTTTTAGGATGTTTGTTTCAAGTCTCTCATGTGTTATTTTGGGGATTTTCAATAGAGAGAGAGATGGCGGGGCTACACACTTTGGAGGGAGAAGATGAAGTGTTGGAATTTCAGGATTGTGGTGAGGAACAAAAGCAGATGCTCGATCTCTGGTTAGTAGGTTGTTTTCTTACGGCAAGTGTAGTACACTTTTCGGCTATGCGTAATACGTTAGCTAATCTTTGGCACCCACTGGCTGGGATTCAGATCTTAGATCTAGGAGAGAAACGTTCTCTGTTCAGATTCTCCCATCGGCTGGATATTGAAAGAGTGATTAAAGGAGCGCCCTGGATGTTTAATAAACATCTGTTGGTGGTCCATCAGTTAGTAGAGAATGAAGATCCAATGCAGGTTTCTCTAATTTATTCCTTTTTTTTTGGGTTCAAATACATGATTTTTTGTCGGGATATTTTTCTGAAAATGTTGCGAAGCAGTTGGGGAATTTTATTGGTAGCTTTGAAAAATATGACACGAAGTAGATTAGTAAGGGCTTCAAACAGTATTTGGGCATCAAGGTTAGATTGGATGTGCGGGTTCCTCTGAAGCGCAGGAAGAAAATTCATATTTCGCCTTAGAACTGCTTTTATGTGAAATTTTAGTAGGAAAAGCATACTCTATTTTGTTTCTTATGTAGTTGCCTCGGGCATGGGGATAGTTTTTGTCCGGCACGATTGCATAGAGACTTTCAGAGTCAGAGTTGGGCTGGGATATGACAATCAAAACACCGATAAGAAGAGAATATGTTAAAAATAGTGTGTGGCTTCAGGACACGAATGAGGAATTTGCAAGACATGTATCAAGATTCAAGGATGGGGAGTTCCGACGCCAGATCCTAAGCAAAAAATCAATCGAGTTTTCGGGATAAACATCGAAAAATCTAATGAATGAAGTTGTAAAAAGGGAGGGCTTCTCTAATGGGTTGGGTCAAGACATAATGGTGGAAGATTTAGAGGGAAATCCTATCAAGAGGCTGAATGGTGAAAAAAAGGCAAAGAAAAAACTCACCTACGACTAGTGTTTCTGTGTTAACGGATCTTTAGGAGTTACTGATAAGCAGACACAGGTTTATTAAGAAGAATTATCAACGGTCGAGAGTGGGCAAACTGTCTAGCAGCAATGAAACTAATGTGTTGGAATGTTCGCAGATTGAGGTATTTCGCAAGCTAAAAGGAAGGTTCAGCATATGCTGAAACTTTATCATCCCCAAATCGTCTTCTTTATGAAGACTAAGTTAAATGCAAATAGAATTAAGAGAGCACAGAGGCGGTGGGGTTTTTCTAATGGTATCGATGTTTTGGAAAAGGGTACTAAGGGGGGACTTAGTTTGGGTTGGAAGCCAGAAATTTCAGTCAATTTAAGAAGTTTCTTGATTAATCATATTGACGTAAAGATTGATTAGGAGGAGGAGAATGATAAATGGAGGATGACAAGATTCTATGGACATCCTAACTCTAGACTCAGACCGGAGTCTTGGGAACTACTAAAAATGTTGGGATAGGATCAAAGTCTACCTTAGTTGGTATGTGGGGATTTTAATCAGATTCTTTACTCATTCAAAAAGTGGGGGAATTGCTAAGGGGGGAAGGACGTATGGAGGTTTTTCGAAATACACTGAGTGATTGCCAGTTGGATGATATGGTATATGAAGGGCATTGGTTTACTTGGGAAAAAGGTCATTTCGTGGAGAATAATATCGGAGAAAGGTTTTTCTTTAAGGCATTTTGTCACATCACAAAATTCTGCCTTGTAGTTTTGGGTTAGTAGAATCGGGTCATTAAACCGATAGATTAAGTCTGATTTCATAAAATAGGGTCGTAAGTGAGTAATTAAAATATGTAAGTGTCTTAATCAAGTTTTTATTTTATTATCTAGCTTAAAACAAAATTCAATTTTAGGTTTAATTTGAAAAAAATGGATTTTAATTAATTTAGGACTTAATTGTAAAAGGGGAAGAAATAGGAGTGACCGAAAGGGAAAAATGCCCAATTTTAGAAATTAGTCTCCTACAGGAGAACACCCACCGTCTCCTTCTTCTTCTTAAAAACCCAAATCATTCAAAAGTTTTCAAAACCTAAAATCAGAGAGTTTCTTCGAAATTGATTCAGTCTTTTGGATTTATTAACCTTCCAAACATTTAAAAAACCCCTAATTTTAAACAAAAAAAGTGTTTTCTTCCCCAAAAATCTTCATTGTTCTTCTTAAGTTGAAAACCCGAATTAGAGTTTTAGATTTTTATTTTCATCAAATCAAGGTAATAGTCTAAGTTTCTATGGCTAAATAGAGAGTGTTGTTAATTCAAATTGAGTTTTAAACGATTATATTTAGATTTGATGTTTTTAAAGCAAGCTTGGATTCAAAAATAGAAAATCTCGTAATCTTGAGTAAACCCATGATTTTAAAGTTATTTTTTTATTCATTTTAACCTAATTAGAAGGTATTTCACTTCAATTTGATGGCTTATAACCGAATTTTTAAGAATCAAGAGTTTTCCCCCTTTTTCATGTTCTTAAAAGCTTGAATTTTTTAAAAATTTTAGAATAATGGATTTAGATGAAATTAATGGTTTATATATGAAATTAAATTATATTTAGGATGTTAGGAATCGAAATTAAGTATTAGAAACGAGGTTAGGGTGTTGAAACCTCAATTTCGGCAAAACTAGCTAGTGTTTTTTAGTGAAAAAGGAGAGGCTTGAATTGTGTATTTCTTATTGTTTTGGTTGTGTTCAAGGTTGTTTTAGATGAATTTTGAATGCTTTTGTTATGTGTGTTAAGTTTTGGATCAATCGGGAGTCACTACGAGCAAGTCTAAAGGCAAGGAAAAGCTAGTTTGAGCTTTCGGTTAAAAAGTGAAAGCGTAATTGGTGAGTGTTTAGAGTCGCTGCCGGTATGCGCGATTCATATCATTAATCAGGAGCTTAGTATTAGCCTAAAACCCTATCCTAAGTTCTGAGTGTAAGCCTTTCTTATACTTTTTTCCTTGTTGTGAAAATATACTTAATGAATGTCGAGTGGTGGAATGTGATGCTAATATGACAGGTAAAGTAAGTGAATATTTGTATGTGGTATGTGATAATATGATTTTAATGCATTCATATGTGATCGGATGTGTGATGGATCAATGAGTATAGTTGTGGCACTTAAAGTGCAATTGAATGTGAATCCAATAAGCATGCTTTGTGTACAAGTTGTTATGCGAATTGATATTTTTGAACAGAGATTATGTGCATTAAAACAATATTTAAATACATATAATTGTGGATATTTTGGCCTTGTGATCTCTTGAAATTGTTGGATATGGTTGTCATGCCATGGGATTGTGAGTACTCACCTTTGTGTTATGTGATTTTGGCATTAAGGCCCTAGGACAGGTTGGAGAGATAAGGGAATGTCGAGTTAAGCTCCATTCAACGGGACATGCTGGTGTGTTGGAGAATGTTTAGCTTTATGCTACACTATTATGTTTCATATTTCCAAGTTGCCAAATTATCATTAATTGATTAATATATGAAAATATTGTGTGTAAATGCATATGGATATATAACCTAGACTTGTGAGTCATTAAAGCGTGAATACGTTGTTTTGTCTTGATGAATTATCGATAAATGAATTACATATATGAGTTGTATGTAATTGCATGTGAGAGTATATGCTAGATTTATGAATTAATGAAGCATAAATTTATTATTTGGACTCATAGTAAATATCGCTGTGCATGTACTTAGTATGCTCTTATTTAACATTTAATGTTATGTATACTTTGTGGTTTTTTCGACATTCACTGAGCTTATTTAAACTCACACACTCTAAATTAAAATCATGCAAATAATTAGCACTGTCAGTGTAAGTGAAGTGGTGAAGGAAGTGATCCAAGCAAGGCAATAATATTTGAGTAGGTGGTTTTATAGTCTTTGGATATTTTGAATAAAGGCAATGTGGGTTAGAGTAATAGTTTTGATTCTTAGAATTATTTTATTAATTCTATTTTGGTATTGGATTGATGGAATGTGGATGTTGTTTTGGACTTCATTTTTTATTAAATTGATGTTTTAGATTAAGATTGATGTTGGTAATGCATTATTTAGTTGCTTGATGAATATGTGTCTATATGGCTTATAGAATGGTTTGATGTTGACAGTGGATTTGGTTGAAGTGAATAATGATTGCATGTTGAGTTAGAAGATTGTTTGAGCATGAAATACATATTTAACTTGTGAATTTTTTGTGTTCTGGGTAAATGTTTCGATACTTAGGATACAAATATCAATACCTCGAAGTTGGGACTGTAACAACTCATTTTTAGTGAAATTAGAACAGTGGTTTTGGGACCACAAATCTGACGAGTAAACTAACATTTTATTATTTTAATGTTTATGGAATGTTAGTAACGTCATATAAAAATTTCGTTAATAAATTTTTACGTTTGACTGTTTAATTACGTAAAAATGACTAAATCGTAAAAGGTGCAAAAATAGAGTTCTATAAGTAAAAAGGGTAAAATGGCTATGAAACTTAAATGTGAAAGGACTTGGATGGTAATTAGACCATTTATGTAGTTAGTGGATGTTTATGGAAAGGTTTTATTAAAATTATTAATATTTTTAAAGGGCAAAATGGTAAAAGGGTAATTAAAACATAAAAAAGTTAATAAAAAGATGATATCATCTTATTTGTTTGAGAATTCAACTGAAAATAACCATGGAAGCTTGCTAGGGTATCTGGCCAACTTATTTTGCTTGCGTGGTATGTATTTCAATTCCGTTTTTAATGATTTTTATGTTTTCGGGATAGTTGTAGCTTAATTTAGCTAGCCTGAGGATCAATTTGTAAAAATGTTAAATATTTAGGGGTTATGAGTCCTTGTTGATAAATAAACAAGTTTTGTAAAGTAATTTTTGATGAAAATTGTATTTGGGGACTTATGTGTAAAAACGGTAAAGTTCATGGTAAAATTGTGAAATGATGATTTGTATGGATTGATATAGGTCCCTAGAGAAATCGGCTAGCTTGAGAAAAGGATGAAAATGCTTAGATTTCAATTTATGAGCTTAAGGATTAAATTGTGAAAAGTTTAAATATTAGGGGTAAAATGGTAATTTTGCAAAAATTAAAATATGGACTAATTTGAATAATAGAAGCTTTAAATGGATTGGATTTGTCTATTTAGATCAAGATAGACCACGTACGGACTTAGATGGGGGAAAAGCTAAAGCCTCGGATTAATCGACTTCGTTTTTACGCCCTAATCGTCGAGGTAATTTCGTATGAATAAGTATCGTTTTTAATGCTATTTTTAATTATATGTTAAAATTTTAGTTGTTATGTAATTGAATGATAAATATCGAACAATGCCATGACGGTTATCAAGCCCCGGTTGAACCTTAAGAATTCGTAGGATACAAATGACATGTCATTAGGGTTTTCATGTTCAAGGTGCTGGTCTTGAATGTCCTACCGATGGCTGAGGTCTTGCATTTATTGCAGATACTCCACAGCTCGTGTGAGCAACATCGTGTACCCTACATTCTAAACCACAGATCGTGTGAGCAGGCTCATTTCACAACTCGTGTGAGCAATGATGTAAAGGAAAGGTTACGGTTAATGTTTAAGCACACTTCATGTGAGCTTTCCCGAGTATCTGATGATATTCTAAGTGGTTCAATAGGCATGAAAATGAAAAAAGCGGTACGTGTTCAAATGAACTATACCATGTAATTATGAAAAAGATTGAAATGGTAAGCTTCAATGGAAGTATATTTATGTTAATGAAATGATGAATTCAAATGAAGTACGTTTATGTATAATGGCTTACCTTATGTTTAATTTAAGTGAATTATGTTTGAATGCACTAACTTGTGTTGGTGATAGTGCTTAGGCTTGTGCCAAGCTTGTGGTTGGATTACATCATGCTAATATTTATGTTATTTAGATGAAATGGTAAGTTATGTTTCATGTTTACGAACTTACTAAGCATTAAGTGCTCACTTAGTTTTCTTTCCCACGTTATTTAGATGAAATGGTAAGTTATGTTTCATGCTCAAATTTGGTTTAAGCATACATGTTTATATATCTTTGTTTTGGCTTGTATATGCCTATTTATAAGTGCATTTATGTAACAACCCATTTTTTAGTGGTGTCAGAAATAGTGGTTTCGAGACCACAAATCCGACAAGAGAGATTATAAATATTATTGTTTAATATTTATAAGTCAATTATAATATTATAATAAATTTTAATTTGATAGTTTTTGTTATTTGAACGAATAGTTAAGTACAAGTGGTTGGTTCCTAAAGTGAAGTGATTTTGGAAAATGAGGTATCGAGACCTCTTTTCTGTAAACAGAGCTATTTGATAGTTAATTAAAGAAAAATGACTAAATTGTAAAAATTGTAAAAGTTATCCACTATTGATTTTCTTAACTTAAAATGCCAAATAGTATAACATTAAGGCTTTAAATGGTAATAAGCCCACTTTTAAAGTCTGATGCACCTGTAACGGACCCTTCAAACAAAAATTTTTCACGGGTTAACATTCGATTTCCATGATTCTTCAAGACTTAATGATTTTAACGAAAGATTTGTCAAGACTCATGAAAGATTGACTATTTGATTTGAAAGATTAATATCAGATGGAAATACTACGAGAATTTGCAATTAATTACTAGGATTGAATTGAACTTACCGATTCTTGGCAAGGATTGAGAACATCTCTAATAGCGACTATGAATCCGATCGAGAAATAAGTTGAAATCGAAAATAGTTTTTTATTCGGGATCAAATATAATTTTCAGCAATGAAGATAAAAATATTTTGCAAAGAAGATGATGAAGAAGAAAAGAGAGAAGAAATAAGGAAAAAGGAGAGAAAAAATCAATCTAATTGGGAGAAAAGAAATCATAATTCAATTGTAATTAGAAAAAGACTAAAAACCTAGGGTTTTCAAAATTTGAGGGGGTTGGATGGCAAATTACCCTTTCAGCCGGAAAAAATGGAATTGAAAGGATTGGAGTGATTTAAACTTGGGATAACAATGGGAAAGGACGAATGCTAAACCAATTAGGCTATTACCCATTCTTATTATGTTTTCACATCAATTAATATTTGTCTTAGAGTGGTTTTCTTCCTAGTTTGCTGAAATTAAAAAGAACAAAATTGAACTGAAATAGATAGAACCTAAAACTTGTAAGGAGTGTGCTAACTACTTAACCACTAGACCAAGGTCATTTCTTAATTATTTATTTCATCCAACCATATATATTTTGGGGTGTTACAGATTTTGTATCTATGAATCTGCATATATGATTTCGTAATTTGTATATGTGATTTCGTATCTATAAACCCACAGGTAAGAGTCCATAGGGACTATTCTTCAAGTAGAAGTCTGCAAGGACTAACCAATGAGTATGAATCTACAAGTTTAATTCGCCAAGGTATGATTCTGCAAATCTAAGTCCACCAAGAAGGAGTTTGTATGTATGAATCCGCGCATCTGAGTTCGCAAGTATGAGTTCGCGAGAATGTGTCGACTAAATAGGGACCCGCAAGTATGAATCCACATGTATGAATCTGCCAAGTTCGAATCCGCATGCATAAGTCATTGTGTGTGAGCCTGCATGTAAAAGTCCTCCAAGTGTGAAATTCCATGCATGAGTCTTCAGGGACCAACTGTTGAGTGTTAGTCCGCAACAGTATCATCTGCTAAGAATCTCAGCACATGACCGACTGCCAAAACCGATAACGAGCTTTCTTATATGAAATAAATGCAAATGCTTAAGTGGAACCATCCTACAAGATATACTAGTGTACGAACGATGAAAATGGAGAATCATGTCAATGTATAAAATGTGCCAATTTGCAAGTGCCAATGCGAAAGATGTCAAGAATGCACCATGAAGACGTGTGATCTGCCCTCGTCCAAGTGATGTCAAAAATGAGACCAGGCCATTGAAGTCATATCATATGATAATATCATGTCCGGGTTTGTTATATTAATAACTCTAAGTTCATTCGAACTTGCCTAGCTTCTTGTTATGCTTTTCAGGTAAAATGGGCTATATAAGACGCTGACGAGAGACTAAGCCAAAATCTGTAGAGCCTGTGTGAGCTTGTTCTTTTTAACAATAACATACATATAATGGTGGCGACCTCTAGGCTAAGCCTTAAGATCATAAATTCTTGTAACTGAGGTTGAATAACATTGAAATTATTCCAATGTAGGTTGGTTGTTACAAGTTAACGAAGTTATTATTATTAATCATCATTACTTTGCATGTTAATGTCTCAAACTGGAAATTAGCATGATTATAGCATTTCTGGCTTGGTTGGTCGATCGGTCAAACGGTTGGGATGCTACAATGATTGTATATCCTATTATGCATGAAATTTTGTTACAAATTCGGAATGCAATAAATTGATTCCTATGAATTGTACGTGATTTTCACCGACAATTGTAATAGCATCCTGTAGCTTAGATCCGACAATCGGGTCGAGCATAGAGTGTCACACAATTCTTATATGCCATTCTAGTGGTTAAGTACATAATGATGTGGTTTTGTATTCACAACTTTCACAATTCTTATCAACTTAATTTCTTATGATTAAATATATTTTTATACTTGACTGGAGTGTTCATACAGTTTCTTTAATATATATTTCTTTGGAATTAATTTCCAAAAACTCGGTTTAATTGTAATGATTTACATATTTATTTTGATACAATAGTAATTTGAACTTAAATGAATTATAAACCAAAAAAAAAAAAAAAACTCAACCAATAAATCACAATTTGAAGTTTACTAATAATTTATATATGAAGAAAAAAACTGTATAAATATATGATAATACAATATTAAATTCATTGAATTTAAGAATACATATATGAAATATGTGCAAATCTGTAAAACTTTCTTTGCTCATTTTTTCATGTCATGCCTGTTGAAACTATAAACTAAGGAAGTCTATTCCAGAAATAATTGTCACTCTCCAATTTTTTTAACAAAAATGATAAAGCGTTTGAACATATAAAATTCAAATAGTTTGAATAAGATAAGCACTATAATAAGTTTAGAAATATTTAAATTCAACCATTTTAAGAAAAATCATTTTTTAATGAAAATTTTAAAATGGTGTTTTTGGGTTATCAGGCGATATTTATAAAAACTATTTTTTTATATTTTTCTACTTACAAATTTAAAAAGGAAAAAAAGTTATCGGTTCAGCCTAATAAACTGGTGATATTTATTAAAAAATTATTTTCTTCTTCGTCTTCCTCCATCGCTTAATACATACTGCTTGATACAATGACATCATTCCAAAAAAGTTATTTTTTTAAAACACTAACACCATGTTTGGTTGGGTGTATTGGCATAGCCAATACACCCCTAATCAGTGGGCCCCACTTAATCCCCCTTTAATCCATTGTTTGGTTGGTTGTATTGTCATTACGTCCCAAATCTGTTCCTTCCCTAATACACCCGGTCCCGTAATATGTAATCCCCCCATCCAGCGCCGATTAGAGAATCCTTACCCATTTCTTATTTTCGTTTCCTTTTTCTGCCCTCATAGATTTCTGCTTCTTCTTCAATCGGTATTGCAGTTCTGTCCTCATTTCTTTTGCTTTCATAACAAATCCTCAACATTGTCTTCATCGGAGGCCGATTTTTTCTCTCCTTTATTGTTTTTTTTTGTTTGTGTTTTGTTTGAATGCAAGCTTTTGTTTCATGGATTTGTTATCTCAATCGGCTGACACTTCATCAACACTCTCTTTAGGGTTAGTTTCATCTTCGCCGCAATCTCACCGTACCCAGATCCCTGATGACTCTATTAGTCTCGAGGTGGACGGAAGGGACCGACTCAGATTTTGCCCTCGCCAAACTCTGAACGCAGCTCAGATTTTTATCAGGACCGACTCAGTTTAATGATCAATCACGCTAGAAAGGTAAGAGAGTAACGAAGGATCGATCATCGCCAAAGTCAATGAACCGCTCAAAATAATGGCTGGAAACTTAGGATGCGTCGTCGTATCCGTTGATGGCAACAAAGGAAGCATGGACGCCTTACGATGGGCGCTCGATAATGTTAAGCTCTGACTATTCACGGCATGATTGATTTTTCTTATTTCTGATATGTGCGAATTGATTTTTCTTTTTTGAAATTCAGCCCATCTAGAAGTTTCTGCATTCACGGCAGCTATCGAGGCGCATCAGAAGAGAATCACTGATGCGATCTTGAATCATGCTCTTCAGATTTGAGTTGAAAAGAAGGTCAATTATTATTATTATTATTTATTTTTCCAAGTTATTGTTAATTAAGGTATATAGGCAAATATTCTTTGGAGGTTTGACCTTAAGTGATTAATTAATTTGATTAAATTCATCGTTTTGTTAGTATTTAACTTGCTGAGGAAAATGAATTACGAGTTTGGAATATTTCTAACTCAGGCAAACGTGAAAACTCAAGTTGTGATTGGGGATCCAAAGGAAAAAATTTGTGAAGTAATTGAAAATGTGCATGCTGATTTGCTTGTGATGGGTTCCCAAGCTTTTGGCCCTATTAAAAGGTATTTTCCTCATTGCAATGTAACTTTCCTTGAATCGAGACTGGTTGAATTGTTTCATTAGACCATTTGTGTTATAGTTTTATTCATGTTGATTGAGTTCGTTTTCATGGAATTTGGTTATATGTCTGCATCACATGAATTGCCTATGCATTTCATTTAGTATTTCACATTGTTGTTAAGATGTTTAACCTTGTGAATCCTGATCATTGATCAAGGCATCATAAAAAGAGTGCTGATCAAGCATGATAATAATGGACTAAATAAAGCCTTAGTGAAGAAGTTAGCATATAGGCTAAGCTTATCAATTGTAACAATTTCTAATTGAAATGTAAAATGAAAATTTATATTACTGGATTGGGGAATTTGTTCTGTTTAGTAAAGCATTCTAATATATGTCTTTTGAAGCATTGTTACATGTGTGCTCAGAAGTTTTTAACATGAATAAACATTTGTTGCCTTTCCCTATGAGTTTCATCTGTCTTCTAGCTATGACTTTTTCGAAATTGCTATTATGTTGATGATGCCATAAAGCAGTGTTAATGTTGCTTGAAGGAAAAGCGAGTCTCTCCCCTGAGATGCATCTATTCTGCTGGAATGAGCAGTCATATACTAAAATATGAGGTCATAGTGGAATCAAATGTCATCCTATAGCGTTCATGAGATGTTTCTATTGTAATCACTATTATGTTGATGATGCCATAAATTGATGTTTATGTGGCTTGAACGGAAAAAGAGTCTCTCTCCTGAGATTTCCCTAATCTGCTGTAAGGAGCAGTAAAATACTAAAATATGAGGGTCATACTGAATCGAATGTCATCCTATAGTGTTCATGAGGTGTTTCTATTGTATATATTTAAAGTCGTGTCTCTTTTGTTCTTATATCACGGGAATGAAACTATCACAACTCCTAATCGAGATGAAACTGACTAATGTTGTACGTTAACAGAATGTTTTTGGGAAGTGTAAGCACCTATTGCGCCAACCATGCACAATGCGCTGTTATGATTGTAAAGAACAAGAAAGCTTCCTCCAAATCTTAAGAGGTATGCTCTGAACCACGGTATATGCTAAGTGCCCTTTTGCAGAACGTTTTTACCTGTTGTGCTAATGCACTGCAAAATAATGATGTTCTTCTAACTGAATTTGCGATATGACCAGTATTGCTGTTTTATTTTCTCTATGAGGTTTGTTTCAGACTTGTCACCAAGACAACTTTGTTAGGAGCTATGTCACGCTTCACTGTCAATAAATCTATCCCTGCGGTGGGGCTTTCGCCAGAAAGTTTCACTATACCATTCATGTATGTGCCATTACTTATTTCATTGGTTTGGGTGTGTTTGTATTATTGCTTGTGGTTTTTCTCAGTTGTTGCTAGTGGTTCTGGCTTAAGTTCCCCTTCCCTATTTGTTAATCTCCAAGATGATCATTTGTTTAATTTATATGTCTAGGAATGACCTTTAATATACTTGAAGTTTAATTTAAATTGTGCCTTTTTCCCTCTTTTTTTTTTTTTTGGTTTTGATGAAAATATACTATGTTAAAATGTAGTGAGGAAAGTTAATGTTTCATTTAGGAAATGGATTTATCTGTTATATACGTGATAATGATGATGAAAATTTTGTATGTTGAAAGTCCAATTAGCAAAAGCTTGTCAAAATTAATCTTCACGAACATGGTGAAGGGCTTAAAGGTGAGCATTCAAGAAGGAATGCATGTAATCTTTTACAAAGCTCTATGCTGTTGATTAAAAAAAAATTTATTGCCAATGAGCTTCAAGCTATGATTTGACGATTGGTATGGTGGATAAGTATTTATCTATGAGTAGAACATGCTTTAGATCTAAGTCCATATGCTAATCAGTGTTTCAAATTGGAGAAGAAATTGTTTGAATTTTTATTCGTAGATTCATGATATTCAAAATTGTCTTATGAAAAAAAATAAATTATAGAAGAAAGAAAGAAAGAAAGAGAATTTGCCTATGTGTATAATGTGTCAACTGATGCTACTGGTGTAGAACTTAAGGCTAAAACTAAATTTTATATGATTTCTTCCAGGAGTTGAATAAGATGAAATTACTTTTTTTTAATCTGTGCTTCTTCTTTGCTGGAATTTACTTTTTTTTTATTTGGAAATTATTTGTTTGGTTGTTGAGAAAGGAAGGGAAACTAAATCATGATATATGTATATATTTGTTTGGATAAATCATGATAGTTTGTTTTTTGTTATGTTGTTTAACTTTGTTAGTTATTTGGTGCCAGAGCTGAAAACCCGAATCAAGAAGTACTTTGAAGGGGATGAAGAGGCACTCCCTTCAGTTCTTGAGGCCATTTTGCAGAGAAAGTTAGCTGGGAAGCATGAGGAGACCGATGATGAATTGATGGATGAATTGGAGGTGCAACCACGAGACGATGTGGATGATGAAGAGTTCGAGTCAGATTTTGATAATTGTACTCGACTGATGAAGAGATACTTGCAATGTTTTTGATGAAATAAAGTGTGGATAGAAAACCTGTCAATACTTGCAATGTTTGTCCATAATGTTTGTAAATGAGAAATGACCCTAGTCTACATCATTTCTCAAAGCCTGCGATTGCATGTAAATGTCACTAGAAAGCTGTTGCTAAGGCTTAAGAATTTGTTTTATGAGTCAGTGTTGGTTGTTTCAAGTTCACTTTAATGTCACTCTGTTTACTGCTTTATAGTTTAACTTTTGTATGGTAAGTGATTTGTTTAATCCATGTTTTCTTAGCAAGTATCTACATTATTAATCTATATTATATAGTATTATATATTATGATTTTATAAATTCATATAAGAATATTTAATATTAAGAATTTTATTAAATTATATATTTTTATTAAATTATATTTAATAATAATTATTTTAAATTATATTATATAGTATTATATATTATGATTTTATTAAATTCATATAAGAATATTTAATGTTAAGAATTTATTAAATTATATTTAATAATAATTATGTTAATTTATATTTTATAGTATCATATATTATGATTTGAGTAAATTCATATAAGAATATTGATTATTAATAATTTTATTAAATTATATATTTTAATTATAATATATTTAATAATAATTATGTTAATTTATATTTTATAGTATCATATATTATGATTTGAGTAAATTCATATAAGAATATTGATTATTAAGAATTTTATTAAATTATATATTTTAATTATAATATATTTAATAATAATTATGTTTAAATATAATTAAATTATTTATTATTGATAATAATAATCTTATTAAAATTTAAATAACAATAACAATAATCATTTACCAAAATAAATTTATGCTAAGGGTATTCTAGTCATTTTAGTTTTTTCCATTATGCTATTACACCTCTATTCCATTCAACCAAACACAAGATTACTATTACGCCTCTATTCCATTACATTCAACCAAACAGTTGATTTGCTATTACACCTCTATTCCATTACACCTCTAATCCAATACACCTCTAATCCAATACAGTGAACCAAACGTGCCCTAAGTAATGAGAAGGGGAAAAGGGGCAGGAATGTCCAGATATCAATGTAACGGTTTAAATCCAGAACATGCTAAGAGTTTTGACACCAAAATGACAAATGTTTCGAAGATAATAGTGAAGAAAATACTTGAGAAATACCATGGATTCCAAGGTATTACCAATTTATTCCCTTTTTTGGGTTCAAATACATGATTTTGTCGTCAGGGTATTTTTCTGAAAATGTTGCGAAGCAGTTGGGGAATTTTATTGGTAGCTTTGAAAAATATGACACGAAGTAGATTAGTAAGGGCTTCAAACAGTATTTGGGCATCAAGGTTAGATTGGATGTGCGAGTTCCTCTGAAGCGCAGGAAGAAAATTCATATTTCGCCTTAGAACTGCTTTTATGTGAAATTTTAGCAGGAAAAGCATACTCTATTTTGTTTCTTATGTAGTTGCCTCGGGCATGGGGATAGTTTTTGTCCGGCACGATTGCATAGAGATTTTCAGAGTCGGAGTTGGGCTGGGATATGACAATCAAAACACCGATAAGAAAGAGAATATGTTGAAAATAGTGTGTGGCTTCAGGACCCGAATGAGGAGTTTGCAAGACATGTATCAAGATTCAAGGATGGGGAGTTCCGACGCCAGATCTTAGGCAAAAAATCAATCGAGTTTTAGGGATAAACCTCGAAGGAAATCTAATGAATGAAGTTGTAAAAAGGGAGGGCTTCTCTAATGGGTAGGGTCAAGACACAATGGTGGAAGATTTAGGGGAAAATCCTATCAAGAGGCTGAATGGTGAAAAAAGGCAAAGAAAAAACTCACCTACGACTAGTGTTTCTGTGTTAACGGATTCTTTGGGAGTTACTGATAAGCAGACACAGGTTTATCAAGAAGAATTATCAACGGTCGACGGTGGGCAAACTGTCTAGCAGCAATGAAACTAATGTGTTGGAATGTTTGCAGATTGAGGTATTTCGCAAGCTAAAAGGAGGGTTCAGCATATGCTAAAACTTTATCATCCCCAAATCGTCTTCTTTATGGAGACTAAGTTAGATGCAAATAGAATTAAGAGAGCACAGAGGCGGTGGGGTTTTTCTAATGGAATCGATGTTTTGGAAGAGGGTACTAAGGGAGGACTAAGTTTGGGTTGGCAGTCAGAAATTTTAGTCAATTTAAGAAGTTTCTTGATGAACCATATTGACGTAAAGATTGATTGGGAGGAGGAGAATGATAAATGGAGGATGACAGGATTCTATGGACATCCTAACTCTAGACTCAGACCGGAGTCTTGGGAACTACTAAAAATGTTGGGACAGGATCAAAGTCTGCCTTAGTTGTGGGGATTTTAATCAGATTCTTTACTCGTTCAAAAAGTGGGGGAATTGCTAAGGGAGGAAGGACGTATGGAGGTTTTTCGAAATACACTGAGTGATTGCCAGTTGGATGATGTGGGATATGAAGGGCCTTGGTTTACTTGGGAAAAATGTCATTTCATGGAGAATAATATCAGAGAAAGGTTTTTCTTTAAGGCATTTTGTCACATCACAAAATCCGGCCTAGTAGTTTGGGTTAGTAGAATCGGGTCATTAAACCAATAGATTTAAGTTTGATATCATAAAATAGGGTCGTAAGTAGTAATTAAAATATATGAGTATCTTAATCAAGTTTTTATTTTATTATCTAGCTTAAAACAAAATTCAATTTTTAGGTTTAATTTGAAAAAAATGGATTTTAATTAATTTAGGACTTAATTGTAAAAGGGGAAGAAATAGGAGTGACCAAAAGGGGAAAATGCCCAAATTTAGAAATTAGTGTCGGAGAACACCCACCGTCTCCTTCTTCTTCTCAAAACCCAAATCATTCAAAAGTTTTCAAAACCTAAAATCAGAGAGTTTCTTCGAAATTGATTCAGTCTTTTGGATTTATTAACCTTCCAAACATTAAAACAACCCCCAATTTCCAACGAAAAAATTAATTGCATAATAATTAATCTTCAAATTTTTATTCTCTTTTCTTTACATGCAACACTTGTCTATTAGATTAGGAATATATATACATTTTAATATACCCATCATATCATATTCATATATTTTTGTCTTACACATATTATATCATATTTTAATTATTTTTAATGCGAATGAAAGTTGTAATGTTTTCTAGTTGAAGTGACAAAGTTGTAATTTAGAAGAGGTGTTGTTCTTAGTTGTATATACTTTAAAATTTTAAAGTTCAATCATTCTATATCTATAATTTAAAAAGTCTAATCCAATCATTATCGTTGGTGGTTATTTTCATCAAAATTTATCACTTTATCATGTTTATTTTTCGTCAATCATATGTCACTTTATATGAGGACATTCTAATCGAAATTCTAAGTTGATAAATTTTGATAAAAAAATATTTAATTTTTAATGACAAGACTAAGCTTTTTAATATATAAAAAAAAAGCAAGAGGACTTAATTTTTAAGTTTTTAAATAGAGAGATTTAATCTTAAAATTTGTAAAAGTATAAGGACTAATAGCATATTTTAACCTTTAGGGGAACATTTGTTCTGCTTATTTATGAGGTCTCGTATAGCTTCCGGGGGCTTTTAGGGTTTTTCTTGGCTGTTTATATTTCCTTTTTTTTTTTTTGTTATCGTTTTTGCTTCAGCTTATTTCTCTCAACTAAAAAAAATGACTGCTCAAACAGACAAAGAGGTCGAAGAGATCCTCGCCGCTCATCTCGATCAACAGAAAATCCATGTAATTTCTTTCCCCTTTTCGTTTTCCCAAAATAAATTTTATTTTCTTTTTACTGATTTTTATTTATTTATTTTTATTATTTTCGATTCACAGTCTGAGCAACCCGAACAACCTGTAGTTGAAGATGACGACGACAACGATGACGACGACGATGATGACGATGACAAGGATGAAGATGATGCCGAAGGTAAATATTCGTTTTCATTTAATTTCTTATTCATTTGTTAATATTTTAGATTTAGGGTCGAATTGATTTCAGTAGTGCTATCGTTTTTGGTTAATTATATATGTTTCCTGAATCTTGAATTATGCCTGAGCTTCGAATCAAGCTTCTAGTGTTTTTGTCTTGAATCCGATCGATTTTGATCTTGTTTGGACTCTTTTTTAAGCTTTGTTATTGATATCGGTGCTACTGCTATGAATCAAAACCCGGGAACCTTCAAGTCTAGGGTTCTTGATGGATTTAGATACCTTTTCATATTCGTACTATGTTACATGAACTGGAGTGTAGATGTTGGATACAGTATATGTATGACATGGTATTCTTTTTTCATATATTTAGAGGGTTTTTAGAGGGGTTTATCTTCATATTTTTATTCAACTCGGATATGTGTCCACCATGCGTGTTGGATTCATCTATGAACTCAATATTTTATGTTAATGTGTTCTATGCATTGCAAGTTTTGTTTCTCTCTGTACCATTCTTCACAAGATGTTTTAAGTGATAGTGGAGATTTATATTTTGCTAAAATATGGTATTCTTCATATCACTGTGTTTAGAGTTCATATTCGGGAGGGTTGGGACTTTTTTTGTTAAGAGATTCATCTTTTGTGTTGTTGTTCTGTCTCTGGGCATGGTTAGATTCTTTTAAGTTTGTCTCTGTATTTGGAGGTCCTTGAAATTCATATTGCTATATCCATGTACCAGATACGGATACTTAAAAAGAAAAAGATCTCAAGCAATATAGGTTTGAGTATTTAATTTTAAGTTAACTGAATCTTGAATCATGCCCGACCTTCAGATCAAGGCATCAAGTTCTATATGATCTTTTACTTGGATTGATTCGATTTTGATCTAGTTTATTGATATTAGTGCCATTGCTATGAATCAAAATTGGGAAACCTGCATGTATAGGGGTTTTGGTGGATTTAAATACCATCTCATATTTATCCTATGTTAAGACTTGGATTTAAGTTTTGGATATGGCATGCATCTGATTGTTGGACATATATTTACAGGGCTTTAAATGGGTATTAAGAAAATGAAGTTGGATTCATTTATTAACTCACTGTTTTATGTTCATAATGTATTCCATGTTTTGCAAGTTTTACTATTCTGCTAAGTGTTTTAAGCTGTTATTGAGATTTATATCGAGCTAAAATATGTGTACCTTTTACCAAATTAATACGAATCAAGCCCTCTGGATCCTGCGTTTAGAATTCCAGATTCAGGGAATGATAAGGATTGTCATTGAATGACGGTTGGAATTTCTCTTGGTTTTTTTCTGTTAAGATGTTCATCTTTTACATTGTGTGTTCTGTCTTAGGCCTTCATGACGTAGATGGAACTGGTAGGTCAAAGCAAAGCAGAAGTGAAAAGAAGAGTCGTAAAGCGATGTTGAAGCTTGGGATGAAACCGATTCCGGGTGTTAGCCGGGTCACGATCAAGAAGAGCAAGAATGTGAGTCCCCTTTTCGTATTGTTAACCACTCGATACCCTCCTGTCCTTGTGCATTATTGCTTATCATGATAACCCATTTTTCCATTGAATTCAGATCTTATTCGTCATCTCGAATCCAGATGTCTTCAAGAGCCCTGCATCGGATACATATATAGTGTTTGGAGAGGCTAAGATTGAGGACTTGAGCTCACAACTGCAGACTCAAGCTGCTGAACAGTTTAAGGCTCCGGATCTCAGCCATGTGATCTCCCAACCCGAGCCATCGACTGTGGCCCAGGACGACGAGGAAGTGGATGAGACTGGAGTCGAGCCAAAAGACATTGAGTTGGTGATGACACAAGCAGGAGTGTCGAGATCAAAGGCTGTTAAGGCACTCAAGGCTGCAGATGGGGACATTGTATCTGCTATAATGGAGCTAACAACTTAAATGAATGTGGTGTGTGTTAGCGAAATTTGATGGATTTTGCACTAGTAAATGTGTTCTATGAGAATTGCGTGTTATGTCATAGTCACAAGTTTTAATGCTATGTTGTTTTGGTGACTTTTTTGTTTTTGTTATTTTAATCATTTTCATTAGTTGAATTGCAATTTCTAGTCACTCTATTTGTTAGGATATCTTTGGGCAACCTATGAAATGTTGGTATAATTAGAGTTGTGGTGGCAATCAGGCGGGTTCTGGTTGGGTTATTTTAGATTTATTTTTTTTTCGGGTTCAAATTAGCATTGGCTCATTTTTTGGGTTTGGGTTTTTTAGGCTTGAATTTTTTTAGACTCGAGGATTTAAATATATTTTGAATAATTTTGAGTTTTTTAGATGGATTTAAATAATTTAAAATTTTAAGCTTCAAATACTGTAGTTTTGAAAATTTTATATATATTTAATAGACATCAAGGTAGTCGTTCTTCAATTGATATAAAGTAATATATAGGTTTTGTCACTGTCAAGATTTTGGTGTATTTTGATTGTCTCAATGTGTTTTGATTTGTTTCAATCAATATAGGTTTCCATTGATGCATATTGGTCTGCATATACAAAATTTTGATATTTTAAACCTAATTTTTATTTTATTTAAATTAAATATATTAAAGTTATTGAATTTAATTAATGATTTTAAAGCTTATATTTGCATTACTATAATTTATTAATAAACTAAAACTTGATAATTGAGATATATTTGTATGTATATATTATATATAATTTATGAAGAAACTGAAATTAGATTATAAATTTACATATATGTGAAAATAAAATATTCGATAAGTTTAAAATGGTACACTGAAACACACCTATACCGGTATGTATTAGTATCAAGACAAAAATGGTATGTTTATCGGTATGGTACTGACTACCTTGATAAATATATTTTATATAAAAATATTAAAGTGCTTATTATATATAAAACCTATGATTATATGATATCTACACGAATTTTATAAACATAATTAATATCATTATATGATATGCATACAAGTATTGATTTGAAAAAAATTGATAAAAATATATTTTATTCTTTATTGTACTACTATACAATTGAATAACTTTTTTTTATTAAAATTTATAACCCTAATATCCATATTCTAAAATATTTATATTACCCTAAGCTCAAACCTAAATAACATGCTAATTATTATTCAATCCCAAAATAAACTAATTATATCCTAAATTTCAATATCAAAATCTAAAAAAAAATCCCAATATCTAAATACAATTTGTAAAACTTAAAAATTCAATTCAAAATTTAATGTAATAAAATGATATTTTATTTCGACATTAAAATTTTAATAATATTTTATGTATTACTAATTATATACATTTCATAATTATTTTATATGTTAACATATGAGCATAATTAATAATTTAACTAAATTTAGGTAAAAAATTTAATACCATAATATACATTAAAAGCTTTATTAATAGTTATATAATATAATATTGTAGTATGGTATATAATGTAATACTATATGTATTAATAGTTATGTAGTACTTTTTATACAGATAATATTTTAACAATTCGACCGTTAAATTTAATGTTTTATTATTGTAAAACGTTCATGTCAAGTTTTGAATAAATTAAAAATGTTTAACAATTGGTTTAACATAAACAACTTTCAACTGTTGAATATATTAATAAAGATGACATTCTCAATCAATACGATAATGATATTGAATTTATTTGAAACTTTATGTCCATGACAAACATAACCATATTGATAAATTCAAAGTTCTTATTTCTTTTTGATACATGCCTAGAACTACCCGTAACCCCTCCCAATCCCTAACTAGGAGGATAAACTCATTGTTTATGTTGTAGGTACACATGTATCAAATTTGATCCTCATGTTTTAAACATGTTACATGTCATATTTGAACTAGTATTTAACACCCAAGCTGATCAACGGTTAGGCAGATAAAATGACCTAATTTATACAATATTGATACTTTAAGGAATCAATAAGAATAATTTGAAGTTTAAGAACTAATTTAGAATCTAAACTATAGCTTGAGGACATTTGATGTAATTAATCTTACCTTTAATATGAAGAATAATCTATATAGTTGTAAAGTTGAAATTTTTATTAAATAATTAATCTATTTTTTATTTTTTGGACTAATATGAGGTAAGAAAAGGTGATGTTTCAAGATCAATCCAATGTCACATGCATAAAGTGGAAGATTGATTGATGTAATTTGAAAAAAGATGAACAAAAATCAAATGGCCGAATCTCATTTGCCTCGGATATTTATTGAAACTGCTATGAACCTTGCAAGAGTTTCCATGTTAGAGTATTAAAATGGTGATGATCATGGTATTCAACATGGCAACACTAAGGATACAATGTTACCATTATTTATTCACTCAGTTCCTACACTAAAATGAAAATACTGTCAATTAAGTCACTAATGTAATAACAGAGACTTGTGCTGATATGAAATTTTAGTTGACACTTGGTCTCAGGCTCTAACCCTGAACTACACCATCAATTAAGCTACTTGTATAATGACAAAAGACTAGTCTTAATATCAAATTTTTAGTTTACACTTAATCAGCAATACAAAATTCGGATTACATTTTCCCTTCTTCTTGTAAAAGAATTTAAAAACGATAAATAAATCCCAAAATGATTTTCTCATCATATAGTATAGTGTGCCTAATCACTTATGTCAACTATCTTGTCACAAATTACCAAATAAATTAAATATATTGTTTAGAATAGATGGGTAATGGCACCATACATCTCTAAACTATCATTTAAATTTAAAATTAATACTAAATTTCAAAATATATTAATTGAATCTATTTGACCTTTTGTAAACTTAACAGCATGTTTGAATCACATGAGGAGCATTTGTATTGAACTCGACACCAACTGATTACAATAATATTTACGAGGTCGGAATTGTTAGATCAGCACTTATGGTTGATGACTTTTTCAAATTTTGCCCTATAAATATCTCCCATAAGCCCATTCATTATGCAGCTCTTAGATGCTAGGGTTTACGGGTTTAGGTGTGATAACGGTTTTCATTGCTTTGAAATGAAGCCACAACATCAACTCATTATTTCTATGGGGTGGGAAAAAGGATATGGTTTTCCACCCAGTCAAACCATTTCCGTCGGTAATTTATTCTAAAGTGGGAGCACTATACAGAAATCACCCACTTTCGGGAAATATGAAACCTACTAGCTTAATCAAATTCGTCACAAACCACAAGTTTTTTTTTTGTCCATATTGTTGAAAAAATTCACTATAGTAATCTGTTAACGAATAAAATATATAAATATAAATAAACAAATATTTTTATATGTAAATTAAATTAAATAATTTATATTTAAATTATCGAATATGAAAAACCAATAAATAACATAACAAAAACCAGAAATCAAAAATCAAAAAGAAAAAACAAGTTTTACAGATTCGGCCGCTCCTACGGTACTTGGAGAAATGTTGGTCGAATGTCTCACAGGATACAACAACACGATGGTTGAAGTAGTAGCACATCTGCAGTGATCAATGAACAAACGATGCATTTTTCTAACACCGAAACGTTGGAAAATATGGAGAGGAAAACAGAAAAATTTTGGAGAGAAAATAATCTCGGTGTGAGAGAGTGAGATTTAGCAAAAAATTCTGAAGAAGTCTTAGCCTTTTATAGGCATTTAAAGTGGAGAAATTTTGAAAACATCCATGTATAAGGAGACAATCTGCATTAAAGGGGAAATTAAATCAATTTGATCAAATTGATTAGAGTTAAATAAAATCAGGATATATGTCCTTTTAAATCAAATATTGTATATATTTGCTGAGAAAAAAATAAATTCCTTGTTGGGTTAAAATATCCGTAGGACCATTTTGGACTCAATCGATTTGGAGATTTCGCATTGTCCATGTTGTGCGAGTACACCCAACCCCGCACCCTTGCGTGCGAGACAAGATTCCAAGCTTAGTAATTCAATTACTTTTTAAGTGGGTTCTCATATATATACGCATTCCACACTTGGTCTTTAACCAATATGGGATCTAAGCTTTTCTTTTCCTCAACAAATAGTCACAAGTAACTTACTTTGAACATCAATTTCTCATTCATCACTCAACCATTTTAAGCATATGATATACCGTTGTAAAGGTCTTATGAAACCATAATTTTATGATTCAACTCTCCACCTTTACCAATTGAGAATATGCCTTAAAGTTTCCATAAATTACAATTTTTTCAACAATCAATTTTGTTGCACAGCAAAAACTTAATTTTTTTTTTTAACCTGAGCATTTGTGTTATTTATAACAATAAATCATTTATCAAATTAATATCTGTATTTTGGGATAGGCAATCTTATTTGTTTCTCTATTTTCAACCAATATCCTCTTTTCTTCTATTCTCGAACCCTTGGTTTGCTTGAAAAAATGGGCTCAAAATTCACGAACCAATAACACAATGAAAACTTATTGGTATTCCATATGGAAAACCAATTTCTCTCTACTAGCTACAAACCTGACAAAAAAATCTCTTGAAAAATAGAATTTGCTTAAAAGAAAATTTCACTAAATTTCAACAGAGCAACTGCACTCAAGAATGTATATTTTGACCCAACCCATAGTCTCTATTTATGAACAAGTGTCTTACTCGAACAAAGGAACAAAAAATAATAATATTTTAATAAAAATATGTGTCTCTATTATTTGGCCTTTTAACCAACCCAATAAATAATTTTTTATTCTTAAAATATTATTTATTTAATTAATTTAATCAATTAAAGTATTTTCTCAACCAAATTTTGTTGGGTCCAAATTAATATTTTGAGAAACAATTTAAGCAATGCCAAAAGTAGTGCCAAAATCTGTTCCAACTACTTCAAGCAAAAGAAATGTAAAGTGCAAAAAAAAAAAAAAAAAAACACAATAGATGTTTACGTAGTTTGATTTTCCTTACATTTGCGGTGTCTTGCCCGGAGAGAATATTCACTATCTTAGTTCATCCCTTGAAAACTTAGGAGATCTAAGCATCTCTCTTCTAAGTTCATCCCTTGAAAACTTAGGAGAGTTAACCAAGTAACACAGTTGATTATTACAAAATAATACACTCTCAATATAGGTTCTTCACTTGAACAAAATAAGTGCTCTCAACTTATGTATGAAACCTATACAAGTTTGCATACTATGAACTTGCTAACATAACCCAATCTATACAAGTAATTATATATCTCTTAATATAAACAAGATAATTATGACATAAATCACAAAAGATAAGACTTCCAATTAGCTAAGGATATCTTCCCATTAATCGACCTGGTTCGATCCTTAGTTTTAGGGATGCCAATAAAGTTCGATCCAATCCCAACAAATCTTCAAGATACCATAAATGAATAGATAGGGATGAAAGAATCATAATCAACCAAGCAGGTCACAGCCCAAACAAATCTAGGATTAATTCAACTTGAGTCATGTTTGATGCATTGCTAGTCAAAATAATCACATCTATATCTCTATCTTCTTGGAGTCAATCGCTCCAATACCCAAGACAATATACCTCCCCATTTGGACTTGATAGACAGTATAATAGTACTTGAACCGATTTTCTCAATTTTGACTCATCAAATTATGGACCATTTAGATTACCTACTAATATAAGTTTTCTCGAATTATGATCCAACCATATAATGCACCTTAGTATTGGTTAAATATTAGGCAATAAGTGAGTCAATATTACTTATACATTTTTCTTTACAAAAACCATTGAGGATAAATATAAACAATATTAATGTGAATGGTGGAAGTTCTATTAAACCAATCTATTTAAAGAATTACAAATATATATGACGAAAACCTATACTAAGGGCACTAGATCCCAACACATCTGGCTATTTCAACAAACAAATGGCATTGAGAATACACCTCCTCGTACTGCGTTTGGTGGGTTCATATGGCTAGCTTATGGGACCAACAAATATGACCAAGCAATCTATTAGAAATTTTACCCTTAGTGCAGTGATTTCATCATGACTACTTGAAATGTTCGAAATAATAGAATAAATAAAATTACTCCATTTTCATTGAATTAATCTTTATATGTTTGTCCTTAATGGTTTTTGTGTGAAAAACAAAATGTATAAGTAAATATTAGCTCATTGATTACCTAAAGTTTAAGTAATAACAAATTGCATTATGTCCACGAATTATAATGCGAGAAGATAAATTATGATTGTAAGTAATCTAATATGTAGTCTGTAGAATCATATTGAGCAAATAATTCCTTTAAGGGACTATTATATCATCTATAAGTCCAATTGAGAAGATAAGTTTGTTGTGACTTTCAAAGTAGGATTGACTTAGAAATAGAAAAATAGATGTAATTGTCTGAACTAACAATGCAATAGATAAAACCTAAGTTGAATTTATCCTAGATTCGTTTATGGATTTTTTTCACTTGTGACATTCATTATGTGAATTACCTAAATTATGAGTAAGTGAATAGTCATATGTGTGTAACTCATGTATTTTGATATATTAAAAATATGTACTCTCATGATAGTGAGTTGAAAGTTGATATGTTGACAACATGACTTGTGCATGGCATGATTTTACTCATAATAGAGGAATAATAAGTCAATTTTAAAAGAGTAAATGATATTATCTCAATGATATTATATGTAATGATCATTTTCATCGCAAACGAAATAATGGTAACCGTAATATAAAATTGATCGAATTAGGTGAACGAATTTAACTTAGAGGGATCGTGGATATCCTATGAGGGTAACACATATGATAAGATCATTAGACTAAAACTTAATATATATAACTTTCGCAATGGTATATAGTGTAGAGATCATTCATGGTACTTTTAGTGGATTGACTCTACGACTAAATAATTTTGTAATTAATAAACAAAAAGTCAAAACGTAATTACAAATTATTTAAGTCATAATTATATATGTTGATTAATTCCTTTAATAGCTCATTATAACTAAATGGATTGCACAATAAGAACAAATTATATTAATTGATTTAACGACATATGAGAAATAGATTGCATAAATGGTTATCCGTAGTAAATGCATTTTCTCGAAAAGGTAAGAGATTACTTGGGATTAATTTAATTTCTTTGAATTATTACTTAATTGGATAAATAAATTAAATAATTGAGTCCAAAATAATAATTAAATTAAATAGTTCACAATTATTTTTTTCAGACAATTAAATTAATTTGCACATAGATTCAAATATAGTAAAGCCGTCGTACTTTTGATGAAATTAAAGAGACGTACGTGAGCACATATTTAATTTTGGAAGAATATTTTATTGTTGAGTTGAATACTTATATAAGCTTAGTTCTTTTTATTTAATTCAAGAGAAGTGAGCACATATAATTAAACCGAACATGGACCGGCTCAACTAGTCCACCAAGGCTAGAATGTCTAGGCACATATTTTATGTATTACAAATACAAGTATAACTCGTGCAATACTCCTCTAAATAAATCCTATATATGTTGAAAAATATACACATAATATACCAAGGGAACACTCTGTCAAAAATTAGTGGAAATTTATTTGAGTACTCAAATAAATTCTATTATTATTGGGTTTTTATTCTAAATTTGTGATATTATAATTGCAATTATAGGGTAATACCTAGGAGCTACCGGTAGTCCTAATTGGAATTGAATTCCTCTAAAATAATTCATTTTATGTATTTCAAATACAAGTATAACTCTTGCAAATACTTTTCTATATAAATCATATGTGTCGAGAAATATACGTACAATATACTAATAAATTATATTTTTCTTGAGTTTTTATTTTGAATTTGTGAGATTGTAATTGCATTCATCTAGCAATTATAATTCAAATTTAGAAGTTATTTTTCGGTTTTGGGATCCCCAAATAGAAGAAATTGACTTACCTTTCGTTGTTTGGGTTTTTGAGTTAGAGAATGGCGGAGAATATCATCTGGAATGGTTTAAACTCTAGTTTAGATCAATCGACAAATTTGGGCACCTTTCCAGAGCCATTTGTGATTTCAATCTCTCGTCGAGCCTGGAAACATAAGTATTTAATTTGATCAGATATATTACTATAAATATCACGATAAAGATTGGCCTTAAAAAAAGGTTTTAAATTTTGGCTATGTCTTTCTAAACGATTTTCAAACACGGTTAAATGTTATATGTTGGGAAAAAGGGGTAGTGTTTACGACATACCTACGTTACGGTCCTTGTAATTGTGGCGACATGCATAACGTCTGAACCATACATAGATAGTTATATTAGTCACTTGAATCAATCACAGGGTGAATCTTTTTTTGTGGAATTAGGTAAATGGTTTATGCCATTTTTCCATCGAATGAATAAACATATATGTATTGTCCAATTACATTGGTTGACATATTCTTTTATGTCAATTTTTACTGCACTTGACAAAATTTTCTTCTTCTAGTTGTCTAACATACATGTAGTATAAATGGTTGAAACCCTAAACGAAATGAATAAAAAAGGATTGTGGGACGTTTTTATGTTTATTTAATCCAAATTCATAAATACATTCAATAGTCAGAAAAAAAAAGGGTAATACAACAAAATAAAAAAATATCATTCCTGATCTGCTTGGTGCATCGAATCTTCTTCTATTATCTGGGCAAATCCAGGATCAACCATTACATCTGCAAAGTCATGACCGAAAGGTACAATAGCTAGGGCATCTTCAGCAAGGACGCCTTTGCCTCGTCCTACACCCCAGCCTCGGCCTTTACCTCAAGTCTGACATCTATCTCAACCGCGACCATTTTGCCCAACCATAAAACTTTTGTTGACGAATACACTTATGCCACGACACAGTTATAGATTCCTCCCTCCAACTTGACCTTGAACGGTATTTTGGGTCCATGCTTCCACGTTCCTCCTCCGATGTTCAAAAACTGAATGATTGATCCAAAATTATGGAGCTTATCTAAACGGATCCATGTGCGGTTTACTGTTGACCCTAAACCATTTCATATATATCTCGAAAACTGCAAAATAGTCATTCTCGATCAATGCACTTTGTGGCCTATGTTGGAGATGATTACTCCAATGTGTCACGTGTCGTACAAATCTAACGGTCCAATTGCACTTCTAAACCAAATACAAATTTATAGGATGATAGTAATCCATGTTCTCCAGATCTGTCAAAATTTCTTGAACTATCCCAAACTGTTGTAATACCCAACACAACTAATGTCACTCGAAGCAAGAAAAGCATATAAGGGATGTGTAAACAGTAAAAGCATATAATATAGTTGCAATCTCTCCCACTTGGTGCGCTATCTACAAAAAACTACAGAAATAGAAGAAAAAAATATTAAACTTAAATTCCATCTTAATATTATATTACCACATAAAAACAATTTACCAAATTATTGGATTCCCTATTAATTACTCCTTGTATCGATTGGTGTGTTGTATGATCCAAATGCTTAAATCACCTAATAAATTACAAAATATCAGTATAAATAAAACACATAAAAATAATGGGTTTTTGAAGTAAAGATTCTACTTTTACCTTCTAGCTAGAAAAAACCTAAGAGAGAACAGAAGTTGATATCATCTCCACAACTGTAAAATCACAAGGAAACTATTCACTTTCTCGTTCCCCACTTTACATCCCTTGTACAACGCCTTCTATAGGGGCAAGCCAAAATGACAAATTCTCGAAAATTTGATAATGGGAGGTACATATGCTATAAACTAAATTGCCAAACTTTTCTAAGATCAACACACCTCTAATTGAACATAGAACACAATTTGTTTTGATTTTCTATCCAAATCTAACAAGTTTGATTGCATATTTATAAGTTTAAAAATTAAAGTTGTTTTTGAGTTTTTAAGTGAAACTCGACACCATAAATGTCAACTTTAATTTATATTTTCATTAATATTTAATCAGAACTCAACACCTGTGGATGTCTAGTTTAAAGTTTAGCTTTATCCACAATCATTTCAGATTTAAATTAAATTATTTTCATTTAATTTTCAAATATTACGCCATGAAAACACCTAAGTACAATAACCATATCATAATAATTATCATGATCTCAAAAGCGCACAGAAAACTTAAAGACATTGATATGCACTTTAAACTCAAACATCCCTATGTGTCAGGCTACCTCTCCAAAAAATATTTAATAGAAAACTCAACTCCACCTCAACCATATTTGAATCTAATTTAATTTTTTATTTTTATTTTGAAACAATTAAGATCACATTTTTTTAATTGTTTTAATTTTGCATTTTAAAGGAAATAAGATCAAATTTTTTGAGCTTAAGACTTAAAACTTAATATATTTATCTTTTTTTTACGTAGTTTTTTATAAAACTTAATATATTTATCTTTTTATTTACATAGTTTTTATTGAAGCAAAAAACTTAATATATGTATATATATCAGGAGTTTTTAGTAAATATTGCAATGTAGGACGAGTGGATTTACCTCAAACCCGAGCCCAACCCGATTATATATATTTTTTAATTTCACCCAACCCAACCCGCCCCGCTCCAAACCCGATTTCTAAAAAGAATGCAACTCTAACGAATTGGGCCAGGTTCAGGTTTTTTCTTTGTCATCCCTAAATACATCTAGACTATACTTGATTGGCCAAATTAGAATTTTGGACTTTTGACAATGTTGAAACAATGAATTATCCCAAAAGGATTCAGGCAATGCTGAACACGGTTAACATGATGCAGCACGAAAAAGAAATCACAACGAAAACACCACATGACAGAGCAGATACACAAACATTAGTAAAATCTATACAGTACAAATACTAACCAATCAAAAGTTATATAAATATAACATAACTTATTGAAAAATACAAGAACAAGATAAGAAGACACGAATTGGCAGGACAAAATTATGAGTTTTTAAGGCAATCAAGGTTCCTAATATAACAAAGAGTACGATCCACAAAAGAAAAAAAACAAAAAACATAATGGCCACAAAGATGATATTAGGCAATCAAAATGTGAATACCACGAATACATTTTAGAACCGGTCAAACAGGAATGTCTATAGGTCTATATGGCCTGGATACTTCATGTTCCTAAAGTACCCACGTATGGCATTTGTGTTTGGTGAACATGGTTATAAGTGTACCATCCTTCAAATATATCGAAAATCTTACCATACCGGTCACATATTCAGTATCCGACATGAGTAACACATGTCTAGGCAACTACAAACTAGAGTCAAACTTGCTGATTTTGGGATTAGTTGCCTCATTCTTGGCCCCTGCTGGTTTTCCTTTTCTTAACATACATGGTTATATAAATACGGTCCGACAAATATATTGAAAAACTTACCCATATCAGAACACATAATCAGCAGCAGGCACTCACCCTGAATCTCAATAACATAGATCTAGACAACTATGAACTACAAAGTTAAACTTGCTGATACGGGATCAATTGTTTCACTCTTGCCCCCGCTTGTTTTTCTCTTCTTAGCCTGCTGGTACAAATCCAACAAACCTGGAATTTTGTCCTTGTTCTTAGTTATATATTGCTCCAAAAATTTATGTTCAGACCAAGTCATAATCCAAACAATCTTCTTATCTTCTTTGATAAGTTTCATCGACTCCAAAACCTTCAAAACCTTATACCTGGGGACAATCCGTTTATCAGCCGAATGCAGAAGCAATTTCGGGTACGATTTAATTGTTTGCGCATCCAACTTCATTGTATTCACATAAAAATCCATCAAAAACCGGAGTTTCCTTTCGGAACAAGCTAAACAAAGAGGGTCTTTCCTTAAAGTAATAGAAATTTCCTCTTTACTCCATCCTAGGCTCATAAATGCTTCGACCTTTTTCTTCCAATTAGCGTTGCTAACTGAACAAATAACCCTAAGAGCATGTATAAACCTAGGTTCTGCCGGCTCGAGACCGATTTCTTTAATGGTTTTAATGGCGTAAACCATTCGAGCATGGCTTTGCAAAATGACCCTAGGTTGTAATACTAACAATCTCGATATCCTACTAGCAGCAACTCCTTCACTAATCATCAACTCAACATTTGGTCGCACAATGGAATTCAGATTCAAAGTCAACAACCATGAAGATGATCGTCTAATAGCTACCGGGATTTCATCAGCTTTCAAAAATTGGGATAAAAACTCTAAAGTTGGCTTAATCTGAGCATCCAAGCTTCGAGAAAGAATCGAAGGATTCGATAGAATGAATTCAGGCAAAAGCTTACCTTTAATACCCTTTTCGATTAGATACTCGAGCCTGGGCTTCAACTTTGAGTTAAATCTGGAATGCACGATTTCGGGGCATTTTTCGACCAATGTGGCGATTTGGGTAGTGCTGAATCCGTAAGATTCCAAATTTTTGAAGAGGGATAAGGGTTCAGGGGCGGCGTCACGGGGTATTATGAGGCGTTTGGAGAGTGGAAGAGCGGAGCTTGAAGAGGGCGGCTTTGAAATAGAAGAAAGGGTTGGGTGGGAATGAAGGAAGCGTTTTTGGATGAGTGAAAGCAGATTTCTGAGAGGGATTTTCGCCATCCTTGGAATATTGGTTCAGCGTTTAAGCAACTGAAGAAGCAGCCCACTTACCGCAGGGCTTCAGCTCACTCACTATTTACAGGAAATGGAAATCAAGGGTTTTATAAGGGGTAATTTCTGATATTAGTCCCTCTACTCTGCATTTTAATTTATCAATTTTAACATGCTATTTTAATACTGAAATTTGAAATTTCAATCGTAATCCAAACCGTAGTAATTAATTTTGTTTGGTTAATTTTATTATAATATGTATTATGTGTAATTTATGTTCCCTAATTGAATTATTTTTAGTTTTTATAATTTTCAAATTTCAAAATTTTAATCTTGATACAAACAAAAATCGGTAGTTAAATTTATTAACTGATTTTTTTAAATAATATATAAAAATAACAATACGACATGAAATTACATGTAATAACATAATCTAACTCAATAAATAGCTTAAAATATAAATCCACAAAAAAAAATTAAATGTGGTTTCAGGAAAAAATTATTTTATAGACCTTTCCACCGCATCATCCATAGTCCCATCTAATTAGAAGAAGATACATCATCTTTTTTTCCACATCATATGTACATTTAGACTAAACTTCCAAATCAAAAATGATATGTTCTCTTCTGATTGGACAGAATCATAGATGATGAAAAGAATACATAAAATAATTTCTCTGTTTGAGTGGTATTCATGCTTGAATTAGGTTGGGATAAACTTCAAGTATTATATTAATTTATATATTTTTAATAATTTGATTGGAAATATGAATCTAAGAGAATTGAAAATTGTCTTTTACTTGGTTTATAATTATTTTTTAAAAAATAAAACAAATATTTAAAAGAAAATAATAAAAGCAGGTGAATTTGACATCAATTCTAGTAACCATGATTTTTCTCCAAATTCGGTCTGAATTGAGTCATTTTCATCTCTACTATTCAAGGATATTTAAACTCGTTCATATTATTTAAGAAATTAAATGTTAATTTTGTATATCTGTCATTATTATATATGTAATTTTTATATTACTTTAGCTACATAATAAAATAAAGTTAGAATATTATTTTATATAATTTTTCACATTAAATACATCATAATATAAGAAAATATTATATCATATGACATTAACTACATAGTAATAATAATATTGTATTATATAATTTTTAGATGCTTGTGGTAAAAGAATGTCTAGCAATAAAACCACTTGAGTTCACAGACTCTCAGGAGAGCAAGTGGAAAATCCTAGTTCAAACTCTCGAGGCAAGTGGAAAATCCCCATCTAGGCAAACTCTACTTGTAAAAAAATGGGAGAAATGAAATAGTCAATCAAATAATCTAGTCAGGGAGATGATATAGAGACAAATTTCAGGTTTCCATTCGTGAGAACATGAGAACTATTGTTACAAGAAGATAAAAATACAGAAAAATGAATGTTCATGCCAAAGAAAAAACTGAAAGATACATTGGTCGTATCAGATGTATCTCTTTGATCCAATTTATACATATACAAACACACTATAACTACAACTACATGTTTCAGTTTATTATTCAGTCAGCAGGCAAAGCAATAATTTCAATTGTGAATTCAAAACTAAACCCCCTACACCTAACACTACGGCTATCCTCCAAGTAGATAATAATATTACTACCTTTGGGGACCAATCAGCAGTCCAAATCACCATTGTCATTGCCAACCACTGCCACTGCCACTGCCACTTTGGGTTCCGGCACTGCCACCCCAACCACCAGGGAAAGCTTCCCTACCTGGAGAGTTTTGAACTTTAGCACCGGGGAAATTACCCAAACCATCTTCCCCTCTTTTGTTACCTGAATCCCGTTTCGGAGTTCCATTGTATGATGAATCCTGCCCCTCATTATGTCCTCTGCTGCTGTTATATGAACCCCTACCACGTCCCCGTCCACCATAGGGCCGTGGTGCACCACTTGGATGCCCATCTCGACTACTGCTATTTCTGTAATCGTTTCGGCCTTATACCAAACAAACCAACTAAACGTTAGACAAAAAGGAGACGAGCAACCCAAAACGAAAATACAATTGAATGTACAAAACGCATACAATAAAAGGACTAGCATTTAGAATGAACTTTTATTCACTACTATAAACAAATGAAAAGTTCTTCACCGAAATTAACTAATGAAAAGATCTTCCATTTATGCAAAACAAATGGATCCTTCATTTTCTTGGTTCATATAACTGTATTGTGTCCAAAATTTTCACGTTAGATGTTTCAATACTTACCAGTTCTTGACCCTGGAGTGGAAGATTGCCCCCTGTCGAAAGATTGGCCTCTCCAACTGCCTTCATTGGTTGGACCACCCCAACCACTACCGGTAGATGCCCCAGCAGAGGATCCAGCAGCAGGGCTCCGCATTGGTACCATTGCTGCAACTGATCTTATTGATGGAGCTGACTCATTCTGTGGATCATCGATATGCCTCTGGAAATATGCAACTAGACGATCAATATCCTCAAACATCCTTTTTCTGAACTTGAATCCCTTGGGATATAAACCAACATACTCATGATGCGGATTCGTACTTCGTATATAAGTAAGAATG
Organism: Gossypium turneri; assembly: GCA_008044935.1. Taxonomy (NCBI): domain Eukaryota; kingdom Viridiplantae; phylum Streptophyta; class Magnoliopsida; order Malvales; family Malvaceae; genus Gossypium; species Gossypium turneri. Next base: position 9,796,974 of record CP032580.1, on the reverse strand, counting down.
AAAGTGCCTGGATGTTCATGAGAAATGCCAAAACAATAGACAATCCTCATTGGATACTCTTGTCTCTCGATTGTTAGAAGCTTATCAACCTCTGATTTAGTTCCCTTCCTGAATTTACGATAACTCAGCATTGCCTTCAGATGAGACACAAGGGGATCAACATATCGATCCATTACCTGCAATTTAAATTTTATCAACAGACATCCATTACATGGATTTCTATGCCTCTAAAACATATTAACAGTAACATCCATTAGATGATAGCAGCAACTGTTTCATCCAAGAATTTTTTTTTTTTTAATAATATTGATTTTACTCTCCTAATTTAGTATTCTAATCATTAAAGATAATAAATAAGGATTAGCTAGACATTTTTAAATAATACGAACATTGACTAAAAAGAAAAGATATACATCTCGTTAAAGAGAGCCAAAAGTCAAGACATCAGTTCGTCAAGGAGCCAACCATGACTTTTTTCTCTGAAAGAACAATAATTTATTCCAAGTTTAGAATTCCCTAATAGAAGACCACAATATTTGAAGCATGGACAAACGGATTTCTTGTATAATGATAACAGTAAAACAACAATAAATTTTTGAGCTCCTATGGTCAAATTAGAAAGTTCATACTTCATTTCTACAACTGGAGAGAACTCCCCGCTGCAACCTAACTCCCATGCAACACCATGCTTACGTGGTTATTTCCATGGTTATTTCCACTCAATTCACACCCCTTCAAAGTTTTAAGAAGGGGAATCTCAGGAAAACAAGCATTTTAAATAAAGAGTTACCTCATCCAAATCCTCGAAAGTATCTTCCCCAATTTTCAATGTCTTCCCAATGCGAAGCAGGCTGGTGATGTCCTTGTGCTCTTTACCACCTTCAACTATTTCTTTATGGGCGTAAACCCCATCATAGACTTTGAGAGTTAAAGTCAAATAAGAAGGTCCACGAGAACTGGGACGGACTATACTTTCTCCAGGCTCCTTGTCACATAAATACTGTCATGAAAGGAAAACATAATAAAAGCCGTAAGGAAATGTGGAATTTTTAGAACGATTCAGGCACTGAAGTAATCAAAACTCAAAAGCAGGATTGGATAACAAATGCATACTGCCTGATGTGCAACAGCATCAGAAGATCTAAGTCATAGGGATGAGCAGTGCTGTCAAGGGTGTGCAAAGCAAACTCAAGGTGCTAGGCCATAGATATTACCCGACACGAGGTGGCAAAAAAAAAAAAAGCACTTGCCCGACTTAAGGTGCAACACGTATATTTGCATGTATTTGTACGTGTCTCTGTATATACATAATAAGATTAACATATAATTATGATATTCTATAAAACATGCAAAGTTCCTTTTTCTTTTGTTGGCCAGTATGAACGATCTCCTAGTGATTCCATGCCGGTTGTTGAATACACAGATTGAGAAGTAGAGTTTGAAATTATGCCCCTTCTTACGAGTAAAGGAACAACTAATGAAGAAAGTAAAAAAAGAAAGAAGAAACTAAAGAATTTCTATCACGTGGATTTTTTATGCCTATTGTCTAACAAAACGAGCATCAAAACACACCTCATGTACACCTAATCAATGTGACTTGCTGAAAGAGTTTAGAGAGCTTTTGTTGCTTGGCGTTATGGCATAAATATAATGTATGTGCACACTCCTTGACACAACTGAGATATGTTCTGTTAATTTTGTATATTCTTTGGGCTTTTTAATTTTCATTATATAATAAATTCAATTCAAACAGACTCCACGTTAACTTAAAAAGTTCCATTACTTGTAACATACCTCCACAGCTTCATCAGCAGTAATATTTTGGAAGCGTGGATGGACAATCATCCTGGGCTTAAAATGCTTCTTCGCCAGCTCCTTCTCTTTACGAGCTTTCTCTTGCTCACTTTGAATGCTGCTTCGCTCCTCATGGTAGTAAGGATCTAGGTTCTGGACATGCTGGTGTCGATTGCTTCTCATCTCACTATCTTTGCAAACCAGGAACACTTGATATCTATTCTTTTGAATTGATTTAATCTTGCAGGTCAAGATGTCACCTTCACGCAGCCTATCAGATAACTCAATTATATCTCTCCAATCATCTGCATAGTCTTCTTTCATAATAATCCCAGTCAATCCAGATTCAAGTGCACATATAGCTCTTCCGCCTTGCACTCTTCTAACTGTAGCTTGCACAATTCGGCCTTCTGCCAGGGTATCCTCAGTTTCACCTGAAATCATAAAGAACTCCTCATCCTGACTTGGCTCCTTATACGGTTTACGCCAATCCTGGAAGCCCTGAATTAATTCCCTCCTTATATCATAAAAGGTCTCCCTCTTATTTTGTCGATCCTTGCTTTTTAGATAGTTATCAAGACGAAGCCTTTTCAACAAACCAGGCCGGTCCCTAACATGTTCTATTGCCATCTCCAATGCATCTTCATCGTCATTGTCACCCTTAAGATCCTCATCATAAACATCTTTGGCCAACTCTTGGGCAACAAGATAAGATTCTGGATGTATTCTAGTGTCATCCAACAAATCAATGAACTGGCTGCTGTTGGCAGCAAGGCCACTCCGTCTGACGCGCAGAAAGGCTACCGCATTAACAAACACCTTCTTATCAAGTCCATGGGCTGACAAAAAGTCTTTCCTAGTAAAAATTGTTCCAACTCTGACCAATGATCTCTGCAGTGATGCTGCCTTTCTAGGTCCAAGACCAGAAATGAATTGCAAAGGAGCAAACAACCATTCATGACTTGCAGCCAAATTAGCATCAAGGCCCACCTGATTTGTGACATCAACCAAAACCTGTTCAATCATGCCATACTTCTCATCTGCCGTGAGGAAGTTCTCCATTGGATTAAGCTTCCAAGAGAGTATCTCCTTCCCTGGGCCACACAATGTGGCAACCATCGCTAATGGATTTTGAAGATAGCGCCCAAGGGCAACAGCCCGCCTAACAATGCCTAATATCATTCATATAAAAGACAGAACATCTTCATCAACAGAAAAAGATGGATGAAAAACTTTGTAATAGAACAGTTCAACAAAGATGGGTATAATTTTGTGAATATGAGAATCCGTTTTACCTGACTGGCCAGGGAGCTGATCTGTTGAAATCCTAGAATTTTCATAGAGACGGGGTAGAGATTCATCCCCATATACTATGCTCAGCTCATCCATTTCATGCCCAACATCCCTAGGATTTTCCTCCACCATCTTAAAAATAATCTGGTGAAGAATCAAACAAATAAGCAGCATAAGAAATGGAGAAACTATATAAAGAAACACTCAATACTCTAAAATGATAGAACCTTCTTTAGTTAAAAACAATCATATTTTCTGAAATGATTCATGCACTTGATTAAAGATAATCAGCCTCCTCAAGGCTTTAGGAAATTTAGTCAAAAGACATTTCAAGCAAGATTAGCAACCTAACAAGTAGTAGAAACCAAATAACCTAGATAAAATACTAAGAAAACAAGAAGTGTTTCTTTTACTGAAGAAAACAAAACTAAAAGATAAAATACACAAATCATTTTAGACAAACGGAGAAAACACCTAACATGTCAACAATGATAAGCCTACCTCATAGATATCATCCTTCAATCGAGTACAAGACAAATTCACAGCTCCAAGAACAACAACGTGTGGTTGATGATCGGTCATGAACTTCAAAACACGTTGCTGATCATTTTTCTTGCGTTGCTGATCATGTACATTTTGAGACCGTAATGTAAGAGCAGCAGTATAAAGCACATCAAGCACCTCCCCAGATGAATCCAACATCACAAAAGTGGTTGCAGGCTTCCCAGGGCCCCAACAGCAGGCCATGACCCGCGGTGCAGTTTCCTCATCAGAACTAACATCACTTTCTTTCTTTTGATAAGGCCCCACAGAAACCTTATTCCACAAGTCCTTGCCATATTCCAAAAGTAACCGGTTCTTAGCTCTACTTGCCAACAAGGACCTTGCTTCTTTCTCCATTGAGGGTAAAAGAAAACCAAAAAGAGCATCATGCAGTATTAGCTTTCTCTGCTCATTCCATTGTTGAGCAGATTTGCTAACACCATTACTAAGATATTGGTCATTACATTCTTTAATCAACTTATTAAGAAACTTTTCTGGCAGCTTAATAGTTACTTGAAGAAGCTTCTCCTCTTCAGCCTTCTGGATAAGGAGCCATTGTGCATCATCAAATCTGGTCAAAGGTTTTTCACGCAACCATTTCACACCAGCAAACTGATGGAAAGAATCAATTGCTATTTTTCCATCAGGGGTAGGGCTGGTTGATACTACAGCATTATCCATAAATATATTCCGAACACATCTCTTGACAGACGGCTCACAGCTTATCTCAACCGCAGCCTAGGAAATTAGAACCATAAATAACTACACATGGTACAATGAGATTTATTATCAACAATATTACAGTATTTGCTTAGAATAACAATGTATACCATATGCCTGGCTCCTTTAAGGACAGCTTGCGGAGTCTCAAACATTGCACATGTAAAATTTGAAGCAATCTCCTCTGGTGTCTCCTTTGCATCTTCCAACTCATCATCCTACAATTAAATGAAGCAAGAACATTAGATCTCAACACAATATAACAGAAACTACAAATCATACTCACCATCTTTTCCAGAGATAGATGTGCTCCAAGTTGCTCAGCACTGTATCCAAACTTGCTCGCAACCTCCCACAGGCCAGCCTTATTGCAAATACTATATTGTGATCTCCTCTTCGGCCTCTTATATTGACCTTCATCAACACCAACCTCCCCAGGTGGGAAATGCAAGTTAAACTTGGCATCAACATCGTCAACTTCCCTTTCTGACTCTGCGCCCCTGAGATCTTTAAGAATTGATTCAAAAAGCTGTTGGTTCAAATTAAGTCTTGTTTCATCATATATGCGTCGTGATTCTTCTTCAAACCGCTTATTGTAGTGCAACTGAAGACCACTCTTTCTCTTTTGAAGAAGCAGCCATTTTCGGTCAAGGTCCTGAATTGCCCAAAGCACCTAAATAGAAGCATTGTAGCTGTTAATCACAAAAAAAACCTTTCCATAAATTATGGCTTGATTAGATACAAATTCATAGTTCCATGACAAGCCCAGTTACCCTGTGCCACTTCATTGTAGGTGCTTTTTCAGATTTATCCTGATCATCATCAACATCAAGTTGCTCAGGATCTTGAAGCAGAGTAAGACACTGCTCCTTGCGATACATCGCAATAAAGGGAATCTGCAAGCAAGAAAGAATGCAAGAATACTAAGAAAATATAAACCAGCGCATGAGATAAATCATTTATCAATCAAGTCAGGAAGTACTAACATCTAACTTCTGTACATGAGTTAGATCCAAAAATCTCATAATGTCATCCTTGTTTATAAAATGATCCTGCCTTTCTTTACCAAATAATGGTACTGCACCATTTATAAGTTGGTTAAATATCCAGGTGCTCTCTTCAATTATGCTGAGTTCATCTATTGGAGGAGTCCCAGTGCTTTCCTCTGAGATCTGGAAACAGAAAAGTAAAGCCAATCAAGACTTGCATTAAGAGAGACAAAAGGAAAACATATATATATTTGTAACATTTTTTAAACCAAATCAACAAACCTGCATTCTTTCTGGAATATCAGTCATCCGAATTTGGTCATCCTTTTCGGTCATGTACTTTTCAGAAAGAACAGTTGGTTCAAATTGATCTTCAAGTCGCCCTTCTTTCTGCTCACTAGAATCTAAGCCCTGTTTGCGTAACAGCAAGAGTTCATCCACATCACCAAAGATATCTATAGCTTCCTTTAAAGCAGATGATGAAACATCCGGTGCATGCCTTGACTTCTTATTCTTCATCTTCTTCCGTCTGCAAACAAGTTACTTAATAAAGAGAACTCCAAAAGTCCAAAGTTAAATGTATAAAGGACTCCATATTCATGCTGTACAAAAGTTGTACCTAACAGAAGCTCCATGCTCCTCATCTTCTTCTACAATAAAGTCTGCCATTTCATCTTCTTCACCCATATCTCCATCCTCTTCCTCTTCTATTGGCTCTTCATCTTCAGCAATATCTTCAAGAGGTTGTCCTAAAACATTGCATATATCAACCAGATAGTTCTTCAAAACTGCATAAAAATAATAATGATAATGGACAGTATGTTCAATGCACAAACCATCATCATCACCAAATAGAGTACGCTTAAGCTTTTCCTCAGCAGTTGCGCTACCCTTCATGCCTCCATCAAACTCATCATCAGAAAGTCCAAATTGCTCCTCATCAAAATCTCTCCGAGCCTTTTTTAACCGCTTAAACTTCTTGCTTCCCTGGATTAAAAAAAAAAAGACGAACCAAAACCCCAAATAAATAGTTAATCGAGCTGTGCAAGAAAACAGATGTTAAATTTGAACCGTTGTCTTCAGTTTAATGTTTTATTGTATAACAATTTTCAATTCAACAGGGATAAAACCAATCAATATGATCAAATTTCAATAACAATGGAAAGAACTTAAATGATGTACAATATTCCATTTCGAAACATAAATGATTAAATGATATAGAAATTTAACAATCATAATGTTTTCATTAAGGTAGGGAAACAAAATCTTACAACCTTCGGTACATTAACATCATTCTCCCGTAGAAGCTCATAGTCATCTTCATCAAGGTCCTCAGCTTCCCTGAAAACATTGATATAAAACATCAGAAATTGGCGAAGCTAACCTGTTGGACCTAGGAACATCATATAAAGTTCTTTTTTGAACAAGTATAGCAATCACATATTATCATAGGAGGAAAAAATATTAACTTCTTCTTTCTTTTTTTCTTTTTCTTCCGCCTCTCTTCGTCACTATCTTCCCTCTCTTCATCTTCATCTACATCTTCATCCTCCACATCATCAACTATGAATCCATCATTCTCATACTCATCCTGCCCATCCTCTGTTCAAACCAAACATAAATAAATAACTAAAAATAATTCAAGAACAATTAACAAAAAAAGATAAACACTTTTAACACCCCCTCCCCAAAATATTATATCCATCACGCCATTTAGCCCTGATTTTCTTCATTTTCATTATTTCCCTTAAAAAAGGTTAACTAAAAAACAGAACCCAGAATTTAGAAAGCTATTCCCAAGCTCTGAAATGAGAAATCAGATCTAAAAAAAACTAAGTAATACCGTCTTCTTCATCCTCGTCATCAGGGTCGCGGTCATTGATATTGTCACCTTCCATCGGCTCTCCTTCCTCGTCGACCTCCAACTCATCTGCAAGAATGAACCCAAAATCAACACAGAGAATCTTTGAGAAAAAGATAGAACTTCAATAGTGAAAATTAAAGAAAAAGAAGTTAGGGGTTTGATTTCCGCGGGTTTAACCTTCTTCATCAGAGATAACGTTTCTTCCCATGCTTCCGAGAAAACCGAAGTAGCAAGAAACAGAGAAAATGAATAAAAATTGAAACCAGTTATGCTTTCTTCTCTGTAAAAACCCTAGTAAAATAATTGGAGAAGCCACATTTCTACTATTCCGAACTTCTGATATATCTAATTTTTTTAAGTTAAAAAGAAAAAAAAAAAAAGACAACAGCTGAAGTCAGTCTACGTGTTCGTGGTGGGGGATGATTCCGAATAGGATAAAAACTCACGAATAAAGGAAAAAAAATACAAAAAAAAAAAATAGCTGTTGTCTCCTTTTTTTTTTTCTTCAAATGGGTTAATACTAAAGTTATTATATTTATAAGATAATTTTCAATATTATTTTTAAAAAATTTTCAATATTATTAAATTAACACGATTTTCAATATTTTAATAATTTTCAAAAAATATTACAAGTCAAATATTATTATATTAAAAAAATTCTAAATTTATGTAAAATTTTATTTTATAAAATAAAATGAGTCACAGTAAAATATTTTACACGTAAATGGAAAGAATTGTTTTTCCTCTTAAAATGACTTAAAAATTATTGAAATAAGACATTTTAGGTAACTTTTAACTCTATTTTCTAGTTTCTCTCTTTCTCCGCTGAGTTAAATTTCTTAAACTATATTTATTTGTTTCAAACAATCAAATTGTTTTTTTATTATTAGACTTATAAAATTAGTCTATAAATAAATTTTTTATAACCTTACAAAATACACTTATTAAATATTAGAACTCAACATTTTTTAGAGAATTTTGTTTTTAAGACTTCGGGGTTTAATTTTTATCTTCATCTTTTATACTTTCGTTCTTTTACTATTATAGTATAATTATCTTTTAATAATTTCGATCCCCAACAGCTTTCTTCCTCATTGTTCTTCATTTATCTTTGATTTTCTTTAAGAAATAGAGTCCCTCAATTGTTGTTGGTCTCAATGCAGGTGTCATCGTAATAAAGGTGAATAGTATCTTACATATCTAATTGGCTAATGGCTTCATTAAGATTTTAGGATGCCAAACCATCATGTTAAGCAACAATACTGACAAGAGCAGGCGGACTCGTACCATCTGTAGTTAAGTTATAACTCATTTCACCTCAATATACTCTATAGATCAACTAATGCCTTGATGATGTTGAGTTAGTAAAAAGCTCAATAGATTAAGAACATTAGTATACTTGATCCATACATTGTTACCGTTTGAAGGCATCATGGTTGTAAAAAGTTTTGGAAGAAGAGAAGAGAAGACAAAGATAAACTCACCAGCAGAGGGCAGAACAAAGCAGAGGGCAGAGATGAGGGCAAAGAACCAGCGTAGCGCAGTAGAGGGAACCAGCAAAGAGCAAAGAGCAGAGAGCAGTGTAGCAGCAGAGGGAACCAGCGTCGTGTGGCTAAAAAGGTAAAGTAACCAACCCAAAAGCACTTTTTGGCTGAAAAGCTAAAAAAATCTACTTTTCATCTGCCCAAAAGTCCTTCTAATAAGTTAATATTTTGCTATCAAATGAAGGGTGTTCTCCATTGCTTTTCAAAGAAAAGTGCTTTTTTAACTAAAAGCCCATCTCAGCGCAATGAAGAACACAGCCTTAGCCTATAAAAGTGGCTTCTGGCTTCATTAAGATTTCAAGACTAGGATTCAAGAATATTTTCTGCCTGAAAAAAGGGTATGAACTCTAACATACATGACTATAGTGTTTAGAATGAAAAGACTAAGGTTTAGAAAACTTTCAACCCTAAAAAAGTCCTGAACTAGATATACTTGATTGTCGAGTCCAGAAAAAAATTCTAAACTTGACACTTACTAGTGTCGAGTTATTTGATTTCATGAATATCAACTACCATTGTTAATTTCTTTTATTTTAATGGCTATAAATAAAATCCAACTCAATCCTTCGTTGTAGTCCCATTTCAAAGGTTATAAACATCGATTTTGACTAAATATTCATATGTGTTCTTTTCAATGAGAACCTCGTTGTTTGGTCATAAAATCAAATTTAGAGGATAGGGGAAAGGGAATCTCTTTGTCTTCAAGCCATATCAAGTGCTGCTAGTCTTTCATTCGTGAGCTTCGTAGGCTCATTCATTACCGACACGAAAAATCATATGCAAAATGGATGGTATGCATAATATATATTCGCCTGTTTTGCAAATATGTCCATTGTTTCACATCGAAGTAATCTGTGCATAATGTATTCCCCATTTTCATCTTCAATTGGCTACATTAAAATGCTCAACGACAATCAATCTTTTCTGTTCAAAAAGACAACATTATCGTGTGCAATTGCAATGTTACTTATATGCAAAAGTATATTACACTAATCGTCCTTGGTAAATCCCATTTTTAACATTGTGTTGTTACATAAACTGGTGCTTAAATTGCATCTTTATTTACTTTGCAAATATCATAGCCTCAACCTAACTTAAAAACTTCAAGAGTCGATAAATGAACGCAAATAAAATTAATTGAAATATCATTAACCATCAATTTGTCAAAAATTACACGAAGAAAAAAGGAACATGACGTCAACGTGGCAGATGAGTACTACAACCTGACGGATGCCTATTTCAAGGCAGATTTCATCACCGTGGACCCTTGTTTGGTGCATCATTGTCCCACACATCGTTTGTTTCAAACGCAGGTCAGAAGAACTCCATCTACTCAATTGTTTGCCTTATCAGCGATACAAGGGATGCAAGGGCTAAGGTGTGGTCAGGCACAACTGACTGAAAAGCTATAAAAACTCCAAATTTGTCAAAAGTTATTTCCATCATTGGAGTCACAAATGGTGATAGAGGGATGTAAGCATGAAACAATCTCTCGCCATCATGGTACAATGATCCAGTAGGATGGTAGGTAGAAAAGGCGGAAAAGCTAAAATATTGGAACAGTGGCTCCAAGTCTGATCCCGCTAGTTGGGACCGAAAAGATTAACATGACACTTGCGCAAGGATGACACGCATGGTCCAAATTTTTCAAGTAAAAGTTGTATTGAAAATTTTGTGATTGAGCAGCATCACCAAAAGTCTCTGCAAATTCTTACTTTCGTAAATACATTACTCAATGTAGCTTTGGTATGTGCTTAGGATCTGTTAATTGGTCGATTTGGTTACTTTGGTTCTATTTTGGAATTTATTGGTTATTTGATTAAATTTTGTTAAATGATTTTATTTTTACTTGAACATCTAAAATTTCATATTTTTATATGTTTTTATATGTATTAAATGAATGATAGATTGAATGGGTCGCTCTAGTGACCATTGTAATGTTCTGGATCCGGTCAAACTTTCAGACCGACTTTAGGGTGTTACATGCTAACCACGACATGCATATCCATGTCCCTGTTTGTTGAAGCAAGCAACAACTATTGACTTGGTCGATTGCTTTACAGGCAACCCTGGTAAGCTCCCTATACAAAGAAACATGGTATGGACCTTATTACCAAACTTTAGGAAAAGTATTCCTCCTATCATCCAAAGCATCCAAGCTCTGGTGTATTGATCCATCTCCTCAATAGTGGTATGAGGTGGAGGGGCCAGTTCGACAAGCTTCTTCAACTACATACACTTCAACCGACACCCATCTAATTCCTTCGACATTTCTCTTGACGACATGGCATCCTAGCATATTCTTTGCATTGATCAAAACGCCAATTATTAAAGCAGCATCTTTAAAAGTGATGATGGCTTTCATACAAGGCAAATGGAAGGTAAAAGTTTTTGGTCTTCATCTTTCGACCAAGGCCGCAACAAATTCAAGAATGGCATGAAACATCTCCCATTTAGAAGCCACATAAAGACTGACATCCTCCAAGTGTTCCCGGATACATCCATTGGGAGCTGGGAACTTTAAATTCTATCAGGATAGGAGAATTTGCTCTATTGGTTGCTCAAAAATCACAAACAAATAAGATTATAACTTGGAAAATCTAAAAATATATTTCAATAATAATTAATTTTAAAAAAATCAACTCAAGAGTTTACCACACATTATTGGCTATGTAATCGACCATTTTCTCCTTAGAATATATTTAAATAACATTAAATGTTTCTTTAGGGTTAAATAGTTGGAGAACTTGAAAGTTAAAGAGTCTAATATAATTCTGGGTGAGAATAAAAGATCGAGTGGGTTTTAATAAAGTGAAAGTCGACAATCATGTGAACCAACTTCCACTTTTTTTAAATGCGATTAGTTAGGCGAAAGAAAAAATAAACTCAACACCCATTTTTGTCAAGATACTATGCATGTATTTTACATGTACTTACTTCTTTTAACATGCAGTATACAAATTATTATTATGTTGATTTGACAATATACTAAACTCGTAACTTATTTAAAATATGAGTTGTCCTTACATTTTAATATTCAAAGCTTGAGTCTCGTCACTTTTTTAAAATATTTTAATATTTTAAAAAAAACTCACATAAAAACATTTTAAAATAAAATGACAGGTTTTAAAAGAAAAAAACTTTTGGAGCTACAAAGATAATTATTAATACGAATAACGGAAACTCTACTATAGTCATTTCTGTACATTCAATATGTACTCTATGGATAAAGGAACACATAGAGTTAAACATAGTAAAATAAGAAATTGAAAGATTCTGTTGAAATTGTTGTTTGGAAATTTCCTGAAAAGCTAATAATAAGTTCTTCTTTCCATCAGAACAATAAGACCGTTATACTCATTACTAAACTTGTTGAAGAGATAAAATATAACCAAAGTATATCTTTTTTTTATCAAAAGTTGAATTGATTATCAGAAGAAGAATCAGGTCAAAATTTAGTATACATTCTGAGAAAATAAAACTTTCATCGAAGAGAAGCAAATAAAGACTTTCATAAAAATTGTCTTAGAATCGAGAATAAAGTTTTCATTCTCAATAAAAATGTACTCCATTCTCATAAATGGGGATCAAACCCCAAATTACATTATTAAGAGATGAAGTGGACTACCACCACGCCATGTATCACGGTTAAAAGAACAACCAATAACCTATACAATTATGTTCATCTATCTATGTACTGCATACGAATACTATTAGAACTATACAACAAATTCAGACTAATACAGCCCTGGATTTTTCCTATGTCCTTTTTACTATCCAAGTTTTTTATAAAAGACCAAGTTCCGCTCCTGCTAGTTACAGTATATTAATGCCAAAAATGCATTTCGACACAGCTGAGCCTTTAGGCTTTTTCTAATAGCTTTCTTTGAAAACCATCTCACTTCTCTTCTCCAAATACTAGGCCTTCTATTAACACCACATCTAGGCAGTGTATCAACCCATATTGCACCTAAAGGAACATGCTTTCAACCCTACAGGAGTTTACCTCAACATTTCTCATCATTCATCAGGCCCCATTTCTTAAGCCTTGTTTTCATTTCCAAAGTGTCCTTAACTCACATTTTGCCTTTTATTACATAGGACTTCCCAACCAGACTTAATAATAATAGTATACTTTCCAGTCTTAGAAGGAACCCAAATAATCTCATCCTCTCTAATTGTTTCTCCATTGTTCTTTTTAACCTCATTCCAAGCTTCCTAAGTGACATCATTCAAAGGGTTAGGCAACCTCTATCTTCCCTCTCTCCAAGCCTCATTAACACAAGCTGCTCTTCTAACTTTAGTATCCTTGATGCTGATGTTTGGAAATAAATCACTTATAGCTTTACCATTAATCCACAGATCGTACCAGAATGAGAAACTCTTCTTAGCCTCCAAATTATAGTGTATATATGGCATGAACATTTCTCTTAATTATAGAATGCTTTGCCAAGTCCAATTGCTACCCACAGGCTTAGAAATACCCCATAATCTAAGCCTACAAACCTTTGTTTCAGTCACCTAAACAACCCACAATGAGGCCTTAGAAGTAAGAATACCACAACTTTATTCCAGCTTACTAGGTTTTTTTACCCCAATCCACCTTTATTCTTAAGTAAATTGTTGAGGTTTGTTCTACTTGGGAGCGGTTCTTTCTTATTTATAAGACATGTTTCTTTAATGTGACATGATAAGGAAGTAGCTAGGTGTCATATATCCTAGACACGTCTTTTTAACAGGATTTGCACCTAGGTGTCATCATATGTGCTCGTGTGTTCCCAACATGCCTTCCTCGAGAGGGGTCGATGTAATGCCTCGCAAGGTTGCGGGGTGTCCCACCCAGCAACCTTGTGAGGTGAAACATCGACACCTCGCAACCTTGCAAGGCGTTACATCGGTCCCTCACAAGGAAGACATGCGAACACATCTCGTGAGGGATACACGAGCACATATGGTGACACCTGGGTGCAAATCCTGTTAGAAACACACGTCTAGGATACGTGTGGTCTTAAGTTATACGCATGACAATTAGCTACCTCCTTAACATGTCACATTAAGGGAACCATGTCTTATAAATATAGAAAAACCGCTCCCAAGTAAGGGCCAGAAACAAACCCCAACACAAACATCTTTTCAAGAAACACAACATTTTCCCCTCTTATCTTTACCATTCCATAAGTAATTTCTATATTTATGGTCAATGACTCTAATTATGGACTTAGGGAGGATAAAAATAGTACATCAAAACACTTGCATACTTCTCGACACCGCCAATATAAGTAGCAAGCTTCCAACATATGAGAGAAAGATCTTTTCCATCAATTCATAACAGTGTTCCTTCTTTAATCTACTAGAAATAAGAGAAATGTCTAAATACTTAATAGGCAATTCGCCCTCTTTATAGCCCGTTAGATGAAGAAGGTCATGTTTCAACTCACCTGAACCACCAGAGGAAGAAAACATAGCTTTTAGTATTTTTCACATGCATGAAAGTGCTCCAACGTTTCCTTAAGGCAAGGAGAAACCGACACACGGTATTTGTTAACGGAGTTTGATCTACCCTTACATATTGACTAAATGCAGCCCTCTAATAATGATCTCAATTGTTACAATCACTCACTCAAAATACTTTCAACCTTTTGCGATGTTTGTTCAGTGAAAAATGAATTCTTCCGACTATAAAAGCTTCTCCAAAACACGGAAAAACTGTTCCTGTTTTTAGGAAAATGTCTTACCCTTTTGTTTTCGGTAAGACATTTTCCAATCAATTTCCTCTTCACATCCTAGCACTTGCTAAACGCTCTTCTCCTTCTCCTTCCCCTTCCCCCTTCGTTGCGACCCTGACCCAAGATTCATCTCTGTATCGAAGACAAACAGTAGTTTCGTTGAAAAAAAAAAAAGCCCTATCCATTTCTAGTCTTTTCAGAAATGGAACTCTCAACAATTAGGTGATTTTTTCTGTTCAATTTCTTCGTCATTTTCCCTTCAGCAATTTGCCACTTCAAGTGAAATCAACCGATTCAAGTTCGAAACTCAATTGTCAAAATGGACAGATAGACAATTAACTATGGGAAATAATGAGAAATTGAGAACCATTTTGGAATTATATGATTTGTTTGCTTGCTTCTATTTGATTTTTTCTGTTTGTTTTTAATTTTAATTGTTGCTAATTCTGCTTGTGATAGTTAGGTAATGTAATGGCAAGGATTACTCTATTGAAAGTGCAAAAGCAGCTCTGTGTTAGTCTTCTCTTAAGGTATTTTGGACATAAACATTGTTTTGTTATTATTATTATTTTAATTTTGAAAAAGGAATTAATGGTTTTGGATGTTGTAACTTTCATGCTTCTCCCTGTGTGTTTGCATTTGGGATTTGTTGAGCTGGTTCTTTCTTGTTAGCTACATGGCTATTCTAAATAGTGTCATTATTGAGTTCAGTGGTATCATGGTTCTTGTTGCAGCTTACGTAGTATTTGAACCTCTGTTTTGATCAATAAAGATCTCTTCTACCTTCAAAAATAGATGAAAGAAGCTCGGGTGTCCTAGAATTATATATTTAATATAATAAGACCATTAAAAGAGACATTTTCATTTATTCATTTGTGCTTTCCTAAGTTTTTAAGCTTAGCATTTGTCCTAGAATTATATATTAATATAGTCGTGTGATTTTTTAAGCTTTTATTATTCATGTGGATTGATGTATTTCCTTATTATATAAGATGGATACTTCTTAGATTAGATTTATCAAACATAAATTTTGATTCTTCTATTGTCCATTCAAGTGTCTAGTTGACTTTATCTTCAGCATCACTTTTACATTGGTGATTCATTTTTGTTTTGCTGCACATGCAAAGCATCAGTGTGTAAATTGGTTACCGCATCTGTGTTTACTTGATTCGAGTTCCAGGAACCTGCTAGGAGTTTTGATGCATGTAGAATTTATCTGGTAGTTTTACATTATTAATCCATTGATGTGTGTCTGTGCATGTTCCTAAATAGTAATGATTTGAGTTCAAGGCAAATATACTAATCATTTTACATTATTAATCCATTGATGGTAGTTTTACATTATGCCGGTATTTCAAGGCAAATATACTAATCATTTTGGCAGTTGAAACAAGCTCTCTTTGTCCTGTGTTTGATCATTGGATATTCTAGTTTGAAGTGTTGAATATAATCTTTCATGGTTGAACTTGATTCGAAGTTTTAACATCTTCTTGTTCTATCAATTCGCTTGTTGTAACAATGGGATAAACATATCTTTGTTAGATGTCGATTGTTCCTAAGTTGTTATTTCTGTTGCTTAATTCTTTTTACCGTTTTATGATTTTTTTAGTTGAATGATTTGCTATCATTCTTGTTATAATTTAGGTCGATGTTTCATGTAGCAACGTTGGATGCAAGACAATTTGGGAAGAGGTATGGCATGGCTCAGTGCACTAGGGATATAAGTAGAACTGACTGCAACAATTGCTTGTATACTCAGCTAAGGACATTTAGAACCATAATTGGAAATAAGAGAGGATGGGAGGTGTATGGATAAAGTTGCAGTATGTAGTACCATGATTACCAGTTCTATTCAAACTTTTCCATCACTGCAAATGATGGGGAGTTGCCATCGACTTCGATCATTTTTATGTTTGTTTCAAGTGTCCACCTCATAACTTTTATTAAGTGCTATAATCTTTGAGATTATTTTGATTAAAATGAAATTGAACCCTTTCTGTAATACTAAAACAGATGCTAGGAGATTGTCCTTGCAAGGAGTTGCAATTGGCATAACAATGGCAGGCCTAGTGTTTAAGGTTGAGGTCAAAACTATGTCGACAGCCAACATGGTTAATTCGATTGATGCAGAAAGGTCCACAAAAACCATACATACATATTTTTGTGTAATTTACTTTCTTAAGTCAAGGAATTTCTTATTGTAATTTATTTTTCTCTTTGAATCTTTTCTTTGACACTAGTTTTCAATATTTAATTGGATGTATTTATTTATAAATAAATCATTGCAATATATGCAAAAACAATGTAAAATATAAATTTAATAGATATAAAATAAATTCAGTTAAACAATAAAAAACTATAAATTCTTAAATGTATGTTTGTTTCATTTAAAATAATTTTTATAAAATATTTTTAAAAAATTTATCAAACAACGGAAACCCTAAATTTGAATATTTAAGCTGATTTAGACAATAATACTGTTAAGATTTAATGTGGGTAATTCAAAATTTAAAATTTAAAACAATTATTTTTAAACAATCTCATTATAAGTTCTGATAATATATGATCTTAAAATTTTAAAACAAGTATATTAGCATAGATATTATAAAAATTAAAAACATCCAATCTACTGTTATTTTTACATGAACGTTCTATCATCTACAAAGAAATAAAAGAGTATATGAAACCAAAATCATAAAGCTAAAAAATTTCATAGGATGTAAGACAACCCAAAATTGAAAACCGGTGAGAACCAAAAAAATAGCCTATGCCCAAAGCACTGTCACAACCAAAAACAGCGTCAAAGCCAACCCAAAACAAAATCCTACAATCACCATGGAAGCCTGGAGACATTTTGAATGGAATCAGATCAAGGAATAAAAAACTGGATCAGACCAGCTGGTTGAACTGAATAAAATCAGGAACTAGTGGCCAGTCCTGTCTACTAGCTATAAAAACCGGATAAACGATGAACCAGCTCAAACTGTATACAGTACCGGTAAAACACCAGTTTTCTACATTTTGTTTGGTACATAATACAAATGGGTGAAGGGGAGATAACACTTATAGGGTTTAAACTTTAAACCCTAGTATTTGTAATTGATACGTATGGTTTTAATTTCTTAGTTTTATACTAAGGATACTAACGTTAAGCCAAATTCATTTTTCTGTTAATTAATAACTAACTTTATTATTTTATTTTACAAAATAAGTGTTTAAAGTATTTAAACATTAAACAATTTAAGAACATCAAACCGTTGGAGCTCTGATCTATTTTTTAAAATATTAATTCATATGCTTGCTAACCTAACGAGATAAAGTCAGATACCTTTCCCTGAGATTCAAACTTAAATTTGAGAGTGAACCACGACAATCCTCTGTCTACAAATGGGGCAAGAGCAAGGGCCCTGCAATAAAAGCACCAACATAGCATTAAATGGTTTTAGATGGAGAACAATTTACTTTAAAAGTTTGGAGAAAAGAAATAAATTTATTTGATTGATGGCTATCTAGGATTTTAAATGAAAATCCGCTGTAGTGATCTCATATTTACAGTTATCAGAGATGGATAGAACAGTTTTTGAACCCGTTATGAAATTATGATCACTCAACAAGAAGCATTGAATAGATACAACCATGTTGCTCCAATTCTTCATTTTAGTTGAAATACTAGTGTTGGACACATACTCTTATTCAACACTCACATTCAAGTTTGATTAACATAAGATATGACAAAGGTGCAACTTGGCATAAGCTAGATTATCGTAGGTTATTAAAATATAATCCACAGCACTCAGAATGTCCCAACCACTGTGTGTAGAAATGACCCATTTCTAAAAGAGAGGTTCATCCCTCCCCCCACCCCCATCACCAAAAGATGTAAAATGAAAAATATTTTGAAAAGTTCCTTGTGCTTTTATGTTTTGTGTATGTTAAGACAATGGTCTAGAATTTTCTTTAACTGATCCAAAATACATGACATATAATTCGCTGCAATAAGAGCACAAAAGACCTGCACTTAACAATGTAGAAGTTGAACAAATAAAATGAATGGATTTAATTAAAACCAAATTACTTGCAATTGAGGACTAATCAGGAATTATCAATTCTTTCAAAGATTCTGAACTAACTAATGTTTAAGGAGAGACATTTAAATTCTATCAACTCACCCGCCAGCTCTAACAAGCTTAGTCACTTGGCTTCCTGCCCAAACCATGGCCATAACCTTGAGAAATCTGCAAGGCAGGAGAATGCTCATATCATCTGCATTCTCATAAACAATGAAAAGGATGAGATATTACCTCTGAGCAGCTGCCATATAACCCATTCTACCAGGTACTGGGGCAACATAAAACCTTAAATGGAAGCAAAACCACTTCTTGTTACGTAACTACATAATAAATGCATGTAGAGCACCTAAGTAGGATGACTAGATAAGAAACAGGAAACTTTTTCCATCATTACTCAAAAAAAAAAAAAAAAACTGATGACAACAATGATGTATGGGAAATGGGAACCAGAGACATTAATGCCTTTTTTAAAATATCATTTTAGCCAAAATGTAGATGTACAAAAAAGTAACTTTGGTTTAGTGTGGCTCTTGTTAAATAGTTCCTTTAAATGTATATGCAACATGAAATCAGTCTGCCTCACAACAAAACCAAACATGGCAGATTAGATAATTAAGACACTGTGTCCTCAGTGAGTAGGAAAGGAATGATATAAATCAAATCCAAATAATATTTTACATATGTCAACTGACTGGTGAATCAAAATTATGAATGCTAAAAACTATTATTATAATAATGCAATATATATGCCAAATGAAATCAAGCAAGGAAATCATGAACTAACAATGAAGCAATAGTTTACTTACCACACCAAGAGAAAGGTAATGAGGTAGTAAACTGTATTCAGTAGCCCATAAGACAACACCCCAGAAATTCCATATCGTCTCAACTTCTTCAGCACACTGAGAACCGAAGAACAAGAACCAACAAAAAAATTAGCCCCACATATCCCCCACCCTCTTCATTTTATTAGAATAAGGTTCATAAGTACACAAAACAAAAGAAGTCAAGATGTGAATGCATGGCATTGTTTATTGCTGCTGTTAAGATTAAAACAGCTCCTCCCCAGAGAAAATAAGTTATTTAGCATTTCTGGTGTAAATCTGTGTCATATGGTTAAATAATAATTGCATTTAGAGTGACATATCATTTAAAGAGAGAAAGAGAAAAAAGAAGATACAGAATGAATAGAAATCTAGCATAGAAGGATTTATAGTTTAAAAGCACAGTTCGCTGCTATCCAACAACAGCACTCCAGCCAAAGCAAAATTAAGAAATCAATACAGGCATTCTTTATCAATATACTCAAATCTAGAACAACAAAGTATGGCTATGCAAATCACAACAACAGAGATTTCGGGTGAATGGAAAAACATGCTGCTCAAAAGCATGTATCAACTAGTTGGAGACCTTTCAAAATTAGTGATTATAATAATCTACCTTACTGGAACTCAAGGTGAGTTGCAATATGTATTTGATGCAGAAATAATCGTTTTTTTTAGAAGTTTTTTCATATATTCAGAGGATCTTGTTCTCATGCTCATATCCAAATTTTAGGAAAAGGAATAATTGGGTAACATAAATGCAATAAACATTGTATTTCAATCGAAATTAGTATAAATGGGAGCAAACACAAATAAATAATTAAATAAAAAGCACGTAGTAAATACTCTTTAGATGAAAAAAACGATTCTCCTTGACTAGCCTCACTCTTTCCAGCCGTCGAACCTTTACATCGAACAAAAATAAAGAAGTTAAACAAAATCAAAAACAAAAGTATATAAATAAACAAAAATCCCTTTATTATAAAGTGTCTATCTACAAATTCCATACCCTCATTGTTCGTTGAATAATTGCCGTCATCAGTTGGGCTATAAACCTAGTAACCGCCGGCAATAGAAAGAATACAAATTAAAAAATTAACAGAAGCCAAATACCATGAATTAAATTTGAAATTTAAACAGATAACAAATCGAGCAGTAACAGAAATTCCCAATTCAACAAATAGGCCATTATAATTATGAAAAAATAAACATAAATAAATAACCAAATGGCGCTTACAATGTTGTTGTCGCCGTTGATTGAGCAAGAGAGCTTCTTGGAATTCTGAGAGACAAGGCTCGTGGAATTGCGAATTCCAGAAATGCTTAAAAATGAAATCAGATTGAAACCCTAAAGAAAAAAATGGAAATTATATTGGTATAATTAGAGACTAATAAAATGAATAGAACAAAAAATAGTGGAAAGAAAATAAAAGAAACGAAGAAAAGAAAATTTACACGATGAGGGTCAGGGATGTGGGGGACGAAATTGGGCGTGAGTTTGATCGAGAAAGCCATGGCCCTTTACAGTTGATAAAATGGCGGGATTATGACATTTTTATTTGGGGATTTTAAATAATGATATCATATCAAAATAAATCCATCATTTTAACTAAAAAAATGGATTTTTTATTAAATGATATTAAAATTATTTTGAAGTGGATGGAGATACTCAAAATGTATATATCTTTAATTCTTCATTGTATCGATTTTTTTAAAATATATTAACTAAAATGAACTATTTCGATTAGTTAACTGAATTAATAAAAATTTATATATTTTTGTCTTTTCATTAAAATAAGTATAAAACATAAAAAATATTGCTAAAGTTCAGTTTTTTTTTAATAATTCAAAAATATAATATATAATATATTATCTATTTCGATTAATATAAAAAATAATAGTTCAAAAATATATTGCTAATATAAATATATATATTATATATAATATCTATTGTCGAAACCTTTTTTGAGATCGATTTTTCTTTAAAAAAATAAAAATGGAGTCGCCACCAATCCTTTTTATTTAGGTGTGATTGGATCACCTCAAAACTCATTTTAATAAAATGTTAGACTTATTAAAATGATACTTTTTGGTCTACAAAATCCAGGAAATGGGTTCGGGAATCGATTACGCATGAGGAAGGATTAGCACCCTCGTGACGTCCAAAATTCGTACCTAATAGATTACTTGATGTCTTAGTGTCTAGAATTGAAAATTTGAAGAGAGTTTAAAACACGATCCCTTTTTGTATTAATACATTACTTAACTAAATTAATTTTCACGAAAAGAACTTATTTCAGGTTGTTGACACCAATTTTTGGATGAAAACGGGGTCGACTTGGTTTTTGAAAATGAAAACGAAAACGGGAGTCGCCACCAATCCTTTTTTTGATGAGGTGTGATCGGCTCACCTCGAAAAGTGGTTGTTTTTAATAAACGATTTAATTTTCATTAAAACAACGATTTTGGTCTACAAAATTCAGAAAATGGGTTCGGGAGTCGGTTACGCACGAGGAAGGGTTAGCACCCTCGATACGCCCAAAATTGGTACCTAGTTGATTACTTAATGTCTTGGTGTCGAAAATTGAGAACTCGAAAAGAATTTAAAAATACGATCCCTTTTTATATTGTGTTATTTTAAAAATGACTCGAATAAATTAAAATAAAAAAGCCTTCTTATCTCGAATTAACAAGATGTCACATCCAGTAAGTTAGGACACGACACCTCGTATTTTTTTGAGAGTAAGTTTGCATTTCACTTTTTATTTAAACCTCATTTATTTCAATTTTCAAAGGATATTCGGTTATTTCGGATCAACGAGAAAATCGAAGCCCAGTAAGTTAGGGCGCGATTTCTTGAATTTTCTAAATACGAAATATTACCTTTATTTTAAAAAATTTTATGTGTTTGGAAATTTAAAAGGATATTTTGCTATTTAGGTTTAACGAGAAAATCGAGACCCAGTAAGTTAGGGTACAATTTCTCGAATTTCCAAAATGCAAAATATTACCTTATTTTCGAAATTTTACCCTTTTGAATTTGGAGTACGAATTAATAGAATTTAAAAAAAACAAATGCGTGCAATTTTGATTACATTTGGAAAGAAATTATTCAAAACAGAAAGAATGTCGTACGCGACCCATAATGAATATACAACGTCCACTTAAAACCCATAACATAATATACATCATAAAATATACACATAACAGTGATGCAAATAAATCGAAATGCATGCATAATAACGTAAGAAACAATATAACAATAACATTAATATAATAACAGAACAAATACAATTCTAATGGATTTAGATTTGAAGACACATGAAGATAACAAATAAATAATTAATAGAATGAAATTGCAAAAATAATGGCAAGAATTAACAAACTAAATCAATATTTAAAATAGTGAATGAATAAATAAAATGAAACCTAATGTAAGTTTGATCAAAATCAGGAAAATAAATAAATATTAAATGAAATATTAATAACCTATTTTTTATGAGTAAATAAATAAATAAAAACAATTAAACCGATAGGGGCTGAATTGAAAATAGACGCGAAATATGGGGCTCGAATTGCAAATAAATAAAAGAGGATTGCCAGGGGACTAAAGTAAAATGCGCGTCAAGAAGAAGGGACTTATCGCGCAATATTCCCATTCCTTATGCGCATCATTTTGCACAGGACCAGACTGAGACAAGTGCAAAAATGTAGGGGTCAAATTAAAAGAAAAGAAAAAGACAGAAAATGATCAAATTGCAATAGTTAGCGAAAAAGGAAGGACTGCGCGCATAATTTGCCCATTCATCGCAGAAACACGCGGATCCTGTGGGCTGCGGGTCGGGTATTCAGGTCCTCATATGAAACGACGTCGTTTTGGCCATTGTTGCCTAAACCCAAAACGGTGTCGTTTTAGAATCAATATAAATGAAAAAAATAAACAAAAAAATCAGTTTTCCCCACCCACTAAAAAAAAAGAGAGCTCTCAAAAAAAACTCTCTCTCGGCCTCTCCCAAACCCGGCCGTCGGGCCTCGCCTACGCCGGCGCGATTCCACCGTAAGCGGTGGTCCGATCAACATGGAGAATGCGTTTCTGGCCCATTTTTTAAAGTGCTTGAAGGCCTAAACCTCTGGGTTTCAAGGCCGAACGGAGAGAGCTCCGTGTTCCCTGTAATGGCCCAATTTAAGGTTATCGGAACAGTGGTTTCGGGATCACAAATCCGATGAGGAAAATTTTATTTTATTTTATTTTATTTTTATGGTCTACGTTTTCACAAAATTATTTCGTGAAAATTTCGTTCGAAAATTTTGACGTTTGGGCACTCAATTTAGTCAAAAGGACTAAATTATAAAAAGTACAAAAGTTGACTTCTACATGTTAGAAGTGTCCAATTGTTATGAAATTTTAAATTGGAGGTCCTTATATAGTAATTAGACCATTGGTTAAGTTGGTAGAAAAAAGTTGTAATGGCCCAAATTTAAGGTTATCGGAACAGTGTTTTCGGGATCACAAATCCGATGAGGAAAATTTTATTTTATTTTATTTTATTTTTATGGTCTACGTTTTCACAAAATTGTTTCGTGAAAATTTCGTTCGAAAATTTTGACGTTTGGGCACTCAATTTAGTCAAAAGGACTAAATTGTAAAAAGTACAAAAGTTGACTTCTACATGTTAGAAGTGTCCAATTGTTATGAAATTTTAAATTGGAGGTCCTTATATAGTAATTAGACCATTGGTTAAGTTCGTAGACAAAAATGGACATGAGATAAGTGAGATAGGAAATTTTTAAGTTAGGGGCAATTTAGTAATCTAGTAATAAAAAAAAGAATTAAAAAGAGAAAAAGATGACAAAATCATCATCTTCTTCATTTGGACGAAATCAGCTAGGGGGGAAGCCATAGTTAGGGTTTTGAAGCTTCCAAGCTCCATAGTAAGTGATCCCAAGCCCCGTTTTTAATGTTCTTTACGTTTTTGAGATCCCGGTAACTTGATTTAGCTTATTCTAGCAATAATTTAACCTAGGGTTTATATTTGGAAAAAATAATCATAGGTGAAAAGTTTTTATTTTGATGTTTTATGATAGAATATGAAGCTAGAAATTATGTTAAACAACTTTTGCTAAGCGATTTTAAGAGAAACGAGTAAATTGACGTAATCGGTAAAAAAAACCTAATGTTCATAAGTACATGTTAGAGTGAGAATTTGATGTTGCCATAGAAGGGAAAAATGTTCAGCATGTCATAAAACATAAGAATAAGGGATGAAGTTTAATTTCCGAGCTTTGGGGCAAAAGTGTAATTATGTAAAAGTTTAGGGGCAAAATCATAATTTTTTCCAAAGTTAGAGTCGGGGGCTGTTTTGATAAATGTGAGTATTAAATGAATTAAATTTGCTATTTTAGATCAAGAAGAACGAAACTTGAGGCTAGACAAAGGAAAGAATAAAGTTGAAGGCTAAGTTGGTGAATTTGGCTATATTTGGTACCGAGGTAAGTTTACGGTAAATAAATGCAATATTTCAATAATTATTATTAATGCTGCTATTTTCCAGCAACTATGAATTTGTTCCATGAATTTATTTGATGATGATCTAAGCATGAAATGATAAAGAATTAATATTAAAAAGTCCCGTTGATACATAAGAATGGTACTGGATACGAATGTCATGACATTTGGGTAAAGAGATCCCATGTAAGACCATGTCTGGGACATGGCATGGGCACCGAGATGAGAGGTCCCCTGTAAGACCATGTCTGGGACATGGCATGGGCACCAAGATGAGAGGTCCCATGTAAGACCATGTATGGGACATGGCGTTGGCACCGAGATGAGAGGTCCCCCGTAAGACCATGTCTGGGACATGGCATGGGCACCGACATGAGAACATCCCATGTAAGACCATGTCTGGGACATGGCTTTGGCATGTTATTACTAGAAGAGACCCGAGTATCCTTATTGTTCCAATGTAACTCAACGGGCTAATAAACGAATCATGTTCAGGAAAGTTCAGTTAAAAATATAAATGGCAAGCTCAGGTAAGTTATAAGAGCTAAGAACTTATTATATTATCAATTGATATTCAATGATGCAGCAAGAGAAGAGTAAGTTATGCACACAAGTATACTAAGTAAACAAGCAAGAGAACTAGAATGAGATTTACTAAAGAGTAAACTAGAGATATAGACACTTGAGTTTAATTATTTGAGTTAAATATTGTTATTTATTTGCTAGTAATCTTACTAAGCTTTATGCTTACGTCTTTTATTTCTCTTCCTCTTATAGTATTGCAAGGCTACTTCAAGGATCCTAAAGAAGTCGGAGATCGCCCACACTATCAACTACAGCAACTCGGTATTTTTATGTTGAACCATGTTGAGTATGGCATGTATAGGGATTTAGTTATTTTAAATGTTTTTATTTATGGTCTTGCTAAAGAATGATGTGTAAGTATTTGATGATGAATGATTGCTAAAATGGTTAAGTATGGAAGTGTTTGTTGTTATAAAAGTCTAGGTGATAAACTATGCATGGAAAGCATAAAAGGGTAAAACTTTGCAAAGAAACAGAATTCAGGCAGCAACAGTGACGTGACTTTGAAAAATCACCTAGGATGGTATAAAATGAATTAGAAGCTGTATGATATATAGAATTAAAGCTTGTTGAGTCTATTTTCATATAAAAATAACGGTGTAGCAAAAGAAATTTTATATTTTAAGATATGTGAATTTTGGTGAGACAGGGTCAGAACAGTTTTTGGAGTCCCCTTTTCTGAGTTTAGAAAATCATTAAAAATTCTAAAAAATGGGTTATGATTTGGAGTTTATATGTCTAGAATCCTTAATGAGTGTATTTTCTTTAGGAATAAGTAAGAACACCAAATGAAAATCCTATAATGAGAAAATTTATTTTTTAGTGACAAGAGGTCAGAACAGTCAAATGGTGAAATAGGGGAGACTTTAACTAATAAACTGTACTAATTGGCTAAACCAAAAATTCTGAAAATTTTATGGCAAGTAGATATATGAGTCTAGTTTCAGGAAAATTTACAGAATTAAATTTTGAGTCCCGTAGTTTGAGTTATAACCAATTTAGTAACTGCTGCGCGATTGGACAGGTTACTATAAATAGTGAAATAAATTTTCAAAGTGAATTTTTATACTCCGAATTAGTAAGATAAGTTAAGTAATACCTCGTGCTCGACTCCAGCAACGGTCTCGGGTAAGGGGTGTTACATTCCCCCTCTCCCGTCCCGATCTCGACAAACAAAAGGGCTGGCGAAGGGCCCTTCAGGCGACCCCAGGTGACTGTTCCTCTCCCTCTTTTCCTTTTTTTTTTTTTCTTTATTAATAGTTTTTGAATCGATTAAAAACGATAAATAAATAAAAAAATGAAACAAAAGGGAAACATCAACCTTTTTTTGATTTCTGATTTTTGTTGTACAAATTCCAAAAAGGTTACAATGGTGAGATCCTCGGTTTTTATAACCGATTACAACTGTTATTCGTATTTGTTGCATTGTTTTTTTTCCTTGTTGCGCCTGCTTCTTGGCTTTGCAGGGGACCGAGGTGTCAGACGCGTGGTGGTGACATGCGCGAGGCCGGCGTGCGAGTGGGCGTGGTAGATGAGGAAGTTGAGCGGCGGCCAGCAAGGGCAGGGAACCCTAGGGTTCCCTGTGTTGTTTAGTTTTTGGGCCCCAATGGGCCGTTTTATATTTTTGGGTTTGCTAGGTTTGGCCTTATAGTTTTTGTGTTTAATGTAACTGGACTGATTATTATTTTTTTGTTAATTTGGGCTGTTTTTGGGTTCTATTGGGCCCCGGGCAGAATTTGGGCTCTACAGCTGCCCCTCTTTGCTCATTGTCGTGTAACGGGAATAGAGCAAAGACTGAGAAAGACCAAATTTACCCGGGCTCGCTGAGTTTTGACTTCTCTTGGTGCTTCTCTTCTTCAAGTAGCCTCCTTCCAGTCCACTGTGTCTTCTTGCTTTGATCCAATTCACGGCATCTTTAGAGAGATGTAAGTTCAATCTACTCTACTGCAACTCCATGGGGATGAGATTCGTGGTTTTAGTCTGTTCCACTGCATCTTCAGAGAGATAAGACTTGATGCGATATACCCTACTACTGCTTAGGGAGATAAGATCTGTTTTTTTTTTCAATCCACTTCCTACCAATATAGGAAGACAGGACCTGCTATCTTCGATCTACTTCACGCCAATACATGAAGACAAAATATGCTTTCTTCAATCTACTTCGCCACCAATATGGGAAGACAAGATCTGCACCTTCGATCTGCTTCACGCCAATACAAGATCTACATCTTCGATCCACTTCCTACCAATATAGGAAGATAGGACCCGTTATCTTCGATCTACTTCACGCCAATACATGAAGACAAGATCTGCTTTCTTCGATCTACTTCACGCCAATACATGAAGACAAGATCTGCATCTTCGATCCACTTCCTACCCATATAGGAAGATAGGACCCGCTATCTTTGATCTACTTCACGCCAATACATGAAGACAAGATCTGCATCTTCGATCCACTTCCTACCAATATAGGAAGACAGGACTCGCTATCTTCGATCTACTTCACGCCAATACATGAAGACAAGATCTGCACTTTCGATCCACTTCCTACCAATATAGGAAGATAGGACCTGCTATCTTCGATCTACTTCACGCCAATACATGAAGACAAGATCTGCACCTTCGATCCACTTCCTACCAATATAGGAAGATAGGACCCGCTATCTTCGATCTATTTCACGCCAATACATGAAGACAAGATCTGCTTTTTTCGATCTACTTCGCCACCAATATGGGAAGACAAGATCTGCACCTTCGATCTACTTCACGCTAGTACATGAAGACAAGATCTGCTTTTATGACTTCAATCCATCCCACCGCAACTTCAGGGGTATAGGATCTGTTTCTTTGATCTGTTCTCTTGGGAACATGACCTGTAAAATCCATTTCATAGACCTATTTATGCCTAGTGTTTAGGATGACATGGTCAGAATAAATCAAATGCTCCTAACTAGATGGGTATGAATGGCATTTGCAGAATGTCATGAGAATGATCCTTTTTAAATACTTAGGTTGTCATTACTCGAAATTTATTAAAAGTTCTATCACCGATGTCTTCTCGTTCAGCTGGTATCTTTGACAGAGAAACCAAGGAAATAATTACAATTTAGACTATTCTTCCTCCGATGCTTCTAACCCTTAAGTTTGGTCAGTTCTAAACAATACTCCTGTTTCAGGTCCTTGTATTATTTAGAAACTTTCAAAGTAATATGCAGAACTCCTTCTACATGAATATTATCAGTCCAGTAATCGTTATTTCAATGAAGAAAGCTTGAAAAAGATTATCAAAATGGACAAAATGAAATTTTGTTGGGAGCAAATGCTCAAAATGAATGAATCGATCAAGATAGCAAATTTGTCGAGATACGGAATGGATAAGATGAAAAGGATTATCACAACGGATAAAATGGAAATTAATTGGGAGCAAAGCTCCAAATGAACAAATTAATCAAGATAGAGATTTTGCTAAGATACAAAAACTAATGAGATGAAAACAGGTGCCCTAGATATCGCAGCGTGAGCTTCTCTACCCTAAACCTCTTGAAGACCCTTTTGAACTTGACATGTGTTTAGAAACCCTAGAAAACTTTATTGATGCCCCAAGATGTAGCATCTCTCCCCTTATTAACTTGGAGATGATAAGACTACCGTATGCCTCATCTTTGATCACAAAAAAATTGAACTGCCCATTCCTGGGTTTTCAATTCAAAACCCCCTTGGTCTAAGGCGCCCTTTGTGGGTTTTCGCCTTGGCCTCTCCTTTTTTTTTTAGGCAAAGTACCTCTTCACTGAATCCGAATTCACAAGATTGGGCAAGCTTTTGCCATCCATCTCAGTTAAAATTAACGCTCCTCCAGAAAAAGCCTTCTTTACCACATAAGGTCCCTCCCAGTTTGGCATCCACTTTCCTCTGAAGTCTTTTTGTATGGGAAGGATCTTCTTCAGTACCAAGTCCCCTTCATGGAAGTTCCTAGGACAAACTTTCTTATTGTAAGCTCGTATCATTCGTTTCTGGTACATTTGACCATGACGGATAGCTCTTAATCTCCTTTCTTCAATCAAGTTCAGCTGATCGTATCGAGATTGGATCCATTCTGCTTCGTCTAACTTTAGTTCTGACAAAACTCGGAGAGATGGGATTTCAATCTCAATTGGTAGCACTGCCTCCATTCCATAAACCAAAGAGAATGGCGTTGCCCTGGTAGAAGTCCTGACGGACGTTCGATAAGCATAGAGGGCGAATGGTAACTTCTCGTGCCAATCTCTATAGGTCTCAGTCATTTTCCCCACAATCTTTTTTATATTTTAATTGGCTGCCTCCACCGCACCATTCATCTTTGGACGATATGGCGATGAGTTGTGGTGCTTAATCTTGAATTGACTGCAAACCTCTGCTATCGTGCTATTGTTCAAGTTTAATACGTTGTCAGATATAATCCTTTCGGGCATTCCATATCGACATATGATTTCCTTCTTTAAAAACTTGCTGACGACTGCCTTTGTGACGTTGGCGTAAGAAGTAGCCTCTACCCACTTAGTAAAGTAGTCAATCACTACAAAATGAAACGATGTCTGTTTGAAGCCTTTGGCGATATCGGCCCAATGACGTCCATGCCCCACATGGAGAAGGGCCATGGGGAAGTCATAACGTGAAGAGGTGAAGGAGGCACATGAATTTTGTCTCCGTAAATCTGGCATTTATGGCACTTCTTAGCATATTTGATGCAGTCTCCTTCCATGGTGGACCAATAATATCCGAATCTCATAATTTTTCTGGCCATTGTGAAATTGTTAGCGTGTGTCCCACAAATACCATCATGGACTTCTTCCAAGATCTGCTTGGCCTCCACAGCGTCCACACATCTTAACAACACCTGATCCTTTCCTCTTTTGTATAAGATCTCTCCATCTAAGATGTAGTCATTAGCCAGCCTCCTCAACGTTCCCTTGTCATTCTCAATTGCTTGGTTTGGGTATTCGCGATTTTTCACGTATCGCAATATGTCCTGATACCAAGGGTTATCGTCTTTTTCCTCTTCCTCATCAATGTTACAACAGTGGGCTGGAGCCTCATAAATGCTCATTTGGATAGGCCTCACATCCTCTTGTTTATTTACTTTCATCATGGAAGCCAATGTAGCCAAAGCATCGGCCATTTGATTCTCATCTCGCGGGAGATAACAGAAAGTGATACCATCAAATTCCTCAATTAATTTAAGAACCAACTTTTGGTAACTGATCAATTTGGGATCCCTCGTCTCCCATTCACCTTTGAGCTGATAGATTACCAGTGCGGAATTTCTATACACCTCTAGTACTTTGATTTTACGTTCGATAGCTGCACGGATACCCATAATGTACGCTTCGTACTCTGCCATGTTATTTGTGCAATCAAAGTCTAATTTGCTGGTGAATGGATCTGCCATGTTATTTGTGCAATCAAAGTCTAATTTGCTGGTGAATGGATAATGATCTCCGTTCGGGGATACCAAAACTGCCCCAATTCCGTTGCCTACGGCGTTTGAAGCTCCGTCGAAGTTTAATTTCCAAACATCGCCTCTTTGGTTATCATCTTCAGCGGTTGCTACATACATTAGATCCTCATTTGGAAAATCAAAGCTAAAAGGCTCATAATCTTCTAAAGCTCTGCTAGCCAAAAATCCGCTATTGCACCCCTTTTATAGCCTTTTGACTCACATAAACTATGTCAAATTCAGACAGTAGAATTTGCCACCGGGCTATTCTTCCTTTTAGAGCAGTCGATTCCATCATGTATTTCAGAGGGTCCAACTTTGATATTAACCAAGTTGTATGGTATAACATGTATTGTCTCAATCTCCGAGTAGTCCAGACCAAGGCGCAACATAATTTTTCAATTGGCGAGTATCTCGTTTCACATTCAGTGAACTTCTTGCTGAGATAGTAGATTGCTCTTTCTTTTCGTCCTGACTCATCATGTTGGCCGAGCACACACCCCATAGAATTTTCAAATACTGTCAAGTATAGTATCAGTGGCTTGTCCAGGCATGGTGGCATTAATACTGAGGCATTGGACAGGTAATGTTTAACTTTTTCAAAAGTTTTCTGACATTCCTCATCCCATACACCTGGATTGTGTTTCCTAAGAAGACAGAAGATGGGGTCACATTTCTCAGTTAACTATGAAATGAATCGAGCGATGTAATTTACTCTTCCCAAAAAACCTCGAACTTCTTTCTGCGTACTTGGTGGAGGTAATTCTTGTATGGCTTTAACTTTGTCTGGGTCAATTTCAATTCCCCTTTCGCTGACTAAGAATCCCAGCAACTTTCCTGATCTAGCCCCGAAAGTACACTTGGCTGGGATAAGTTTTAGCTGGAATTTTCTTAACCTTAGGAACAATTTTCTCAAAACTTGCACATGCTCTTTTTCAGTTCTAGACTTCGCAATCATGTCGTCAACGTAGACTTCGATCTCCTTGTGCATCATGTCATGGAATAGAGTTACCATGGCTCTTTGATAAGTTGCCCCAGCGTTTTTCAATCCGAATGGCATTACCTTGTAACAAAACGTTCCCCACATAGTTATGAATGTAGTCTTTTCCATGTCTTCAGGATGCATTTTTATCTGGTTGTATCCTGAGAAGCTGTCCATGAAGGAGAAAAGTGAGTATCCAGCCGTGTTGTCCACCAAGGTATCGATATGAGGCAGTGGGAAATTATCTTTTGGGCTGGCTTTGTTCAAGCCTCTGTAGTCCACACACATTCGCACCTTCCCATCTTTCTTTGGAACAGGGACTATATTAGCTACCCATTCTGAATATTTGACCACCTGTAAGAAACCAGCATCAAACTGCTTCTTAACTTCTTCCTTTATTTTTAGCAAGACATCAGGCCTCATCCTTCGGAGCTTTTGTCGAATTGGCCTACATTCTTCCTTTATAGGCAGTCGGTGTACCACGATATCAGTACTTAACCCAGGCATATCTTGATAGGACCATGCAAAGACATATTTAAACTCTTGAAGTAACTCAACGAGTTCTCGTCTTGTTTCCTCGGTAATGCCAACGCCAATCTTTACATTCCTTCTCTCTTCTAAGCTCACAATTTTCACTGATTCCCTATAGGGTAGGATTTGTTTTCCTCTTCCTCCACCATTCTTAACAAATCCGGAGGTAAAACGCTGTCTTGGTCATCTTCAAAATTCTGAGGATCATCCACACTCATGTCTTGTTCAAATAGGGACTTTGAGTCAGTAACAGCGTCGCTCATCTCGTTGATATCTGAAGACCTGTTATTGGGACAAAAGGAGGCCCAAATAAAAGAATCTAAGAATACTTGTATGCATAGTATGATTATAAATGGAATGAAAAGAATGAAAGAATATTTGCTCAAGGTAAGACTGAATGATAAGTTTTCATTGAAATTAGATTTTGGACATGTGCCTTTTATAAAAGATTCTTATTACCCCCAGGCTTAGGGCAACAAGTGTTCTGAATATTACTCTGAATTAGTTCTAAATGTTACAGGGATCTCTTCTGCAGTCCAGTTGTTCAGAACACTTCCAGGTTCGTAAGGGCGAATGCCCGATAAATTCCTTTCAACCCTTTCTTCCGCGGATATGGCATTGATGTCCAACCTTCCTTCCGTAACTTCATTCTTTTCTTCGGGGTAGACAATTCCCCCTGAAACATAAGTCTTAGATATATGGGGAAAGGTTATCGGTCCCCCCTTGGCTTCTATCCCTCTCAAACGTGCTCTTCTTTTCTCTCACTTTTTCTCTAATTCCTTCTTCCTTTCCCTAGCGTCAAGCTTATACCACAAACCACAACGGTCCTGTTTGTTAACCAAGATCGGTACTTCGACCCGTCCCTGGAGGTATTTTCCAAGTCCTTTTCTAAGCAACGCTCCCTTTCCCATTGTTAGCTGTAAGCTCATTGACGTAGCTTTAGATATCTTAGGCTCTGGAATTTTGCTCCCCTCGATGACAAATGTTGCATTTACGAATTCTAATGATCGGAATGAACATTCTATCGTTTCACTATCGACCTCTATATATGGCATATCATCGGTGACTGATGCAATGATGTCTTCTTCTGTACCTATAGTTACCAATCGGCCCTCTATTACCAATTTTAACTTTTGGTGAAGTGACGATGGTACAGCCCCTGCAGAATGGATCCAAGGCCTCCCCAATAGGCAATTATAAGATGGTTTGATAACCATTACCAAAAAGTCCACCTCGTATGTATTTGGACCAATCAATAGAGGTATCTCGATTCTTCCCATCACTTTTCTCTCAGTGCCATCAAATGCTCTCACTATATTTTGGCATGATTTCATGTGAGAACTGTCCACAGGTAGCCTGTTTAATGTAGACAAGGGTAAAACATTCAGTGCCGATCTATTGTCAATGAATACCCCCGGTAGTATACACCCCTTGCAACGGGCAGTGATGTGCAAGGCCTTGGTAGATCCCATACCACCTGGCGGGATCTCATCATCGTTGAAGAAGATGAAGTTGTCGGCATTTATATTATTAACCAGGCGATCCAACTTGTTCACTGAGATATCGTTAGCAACATAAGTCTCATTTAGCACTTTTATCAACGCATTACGATGTGTCTCCGAACTTAGAAGTAGCTCGAGCACTGAGATACGAGCCAGTTGCTTATGCAGTTGTTCCATCACGCTGTACTCGCTATGCTTCAAGAGTTTTAAGAATTCTCTAGCCTCATTTTTAGTCACGGGTTCGTTAACTTGTGATTCAATTCTGGCCGTCTTTGTTTTGTCTTGTTCAACTGCCACAGCTTTTCCTTTTGTATTTGTCGGGTCGTAGCGTCTTCCACTGCGTGTATAGAAACCTACATCATTACCCTCCTCTGAAGCATTTATCGGGTTCTCCTCTCCCGGGATCATCACATTACAATCATAATTCCAAGGAACTTTTTTGCTATCCTGGTAAGGAAAGGCTACAGGTTTTTGGATTACGACCCTTGGCGTTAGTTGTATTCCTGATCCTGTGTTTCTTGGCCTTGAAATAATCACCACGGGTGATTTTGAACTTTTTCCGCAGGTCCTTCCTCCGAGGCATAAACTTCTCCTTCTTCTAGTCCTTTGATCTCTTCATAAAATTCTAGCTCTTTGTTGTTCATCAGATTTTGTACCATGGCCCTGAATTCAGTACAGTTTTGGATGTCATGGCCCTCTTTGGCATGGAACTCGCAATATTTCCTTATTCTTTCGGGCTTTTCTTTTGATTCTTGCTTGATTAGACCTCCATTTATCATTTGTCTCCAAACCCATTTCAGTGGGGTCTTTATCTCCACAATGTCATCTTTAATTCTCCTTCCCCATCCTCAATGATTGCATTTACCCCTTTATCAGAAAGATTGGGTAACGGATTCCTGCCACGTTTGGTCCTGATGGGTTGTCAAACTTCACGATCCCTACTTTAATGAACCTTTCCACCGCCTTTTTAAACCCAGTACAGTTCTCAATCGAGTGCCCTGGTATTCCTGCATGATATTCACATTGGGCATTTATGTCATACCATTTGGGGTATGGAGGTTGCATGGGTTCTAGATAAAATGGAGATACTATGTGTGCATCAAATGGCTTCTGATACAGTTCCCCATATGTTATTGAAATGGGCGTGAATTGAAGTCTCTCAGTGTTAGTCCTTGTGTTGGGTTCTTGCCTTGAGGGGGCCTGGTAACCAGTAGTTATCGTTTTGGAGGGCCAACAGTAATCGGTTTTGAATGGCTCTTGCTATATGTGCTTACATTGTTTACTTCGCCATCCTTTTTTCTGGGGCTGGTCTTTTGAAGTTTTCCCCTGTGTCTATTTTACCGCTCCTTATTGCGTATTCAATCATTTCACCGGACATTACCATATCCGAGAAGCTCTTGGTAGCACTCCCCAACATGTGGCTGATGAATGGGGCCTTCAACGTATTGATAAAAAGCATGGTGACCTCTTTTTCCAAAAGGGGTGGCTGGACTTTCGTTGCTACCTCCCTCCATCGTTGGGCATATTGCTTGAAACTCTCGTTTTGTTTCTTTTCCATGTTCTGTAACGTAATTCGATCAGGTGCTATGTCTGTCACATGGCTATATTGCGCGCATCCGACGAACCTTTCTTCACCCGCTTTTTGACATGCATTTAGAGA
Organism: Gossypium turneri; assembly: GCA_008044935.1. NCBI lineage: Eukaryota > Viridiplantae > Streptophyta > Magnoliopsida > Malvales > Malvaceae > Gossypium > Gossypium turneri. Next base: position 9,761,368 of record CP032580.1, on the reverse strand, counting down.
TCTGAAGGTTTCAGCCAAAATTGCTGGGACTGGTGTAACCCTCTTGTCAAGCCTGTCAAACAAATCTGAGACTGCTTCGTCCACGTGCCCCAATGCCTTGGGGAAAATGACCAAACCATAAATGCTCAAAGCGAAAATATCGACCCTTTTTCTCACATCCGGATGTGCCAAGATCAGATCTCGTAGATTTTTCCAAGGCATGCACTTGTTGTCTCTCTTTTGCTTAATCCGGGCTGCAACCCATTGCTCACTCATTCCTGTAATACTCATTAATTTCTTCAAGAATGTCGGGACACACGCTGCTCTCGAATAGGCCCTATCAACTTGGATCCTCAGACATCGAATCAAGGTCGTATATTCTTCTATTGTAGGTACCAAATCTACTTCCCAAACGTGAAACAACTGTAGGCAGGATTCCAATACTGCACGAGGGCTCGGAACAAGTGTTGTCTACCTTTACGTCGAGTAGATAAAGTAAATCACCATAGTTACTATAGAAAAGCTGTCTGATCTCATCACTCCACTGATCCCAAATTTCTTTCAATTCTTGTAGGTTGTTTTGAGTTACACTGATTCGAGTGAAGTCCCATAATTCTGACACGTATCCTTCCATGAGGCTATCACCCTTTTTTTGCTGAACCTTTTCCGACCAAACTCGGACGGCCGCATTATCTTCCACTTACCAAGAAAATCCCTTTCCATGTTGAACTCTCTATTTAAATACTGAACGCGAATCAACACCTCTTTTATGATGAGAATGCCATGCAATCACAATCAAGGTAAAAGCAAAGCAAGTCAGTATAACAATAAACTAAAGTTCAGAGTATACAAGGAATAATAATTAAAGCTACTGTTCAGGAAACTACTAAGGGTCGAGGTGATTCTACCTAGGGTGGGCTCTTAGGGCTCACTACATGCGGTTTGGCTCTAAAGTAAAGGTACCCGAACCAACAGATTCCTCGATCCTCACCCATTATAGGCTCATACGGATTGAGTTCGGTTCAGGGGAATACATTTCCCTATGGCTGCACGGAGATGAAAATTTCACGAAGACAGGTACGGATGTATCCCGCAAGTGATCCACTATTCTGCACGGAGGTGTGAAACCTCACGAAGGACTAGTTTCTCACTCCCACTTAAAAGGATATGACCCACGGTCATGCAATGTAATGTACAGGGATACCAAGCTTAAACTATCACAGCGGTCAAATCATAATGATAAAAATTAAAATAGAGACGAATGAAATGCAAAGAAAGAATCGTATATTTAAACCAAGTTATCGATTTTTCGACAAAAAGATAAAAAGTAATCAACTCGTGGCTTGACTCACTTATCTAATCTCGTCCCCAGTGGAGTCGCCAAGCTGTTGACACCATTTTTTGGATGAAAACAGGGTCGACTTGGTTTTGAAAATGAAAAAGAAAACGAAAACGGGAGTCGCCACCAATCTTTTTTTTGATGAGGTGTGATCGGCTCACCTCGAAAAGTGGTTATTTTAATAAACGATTTAATTTTCATTAAAACAACGATTTTGGTCTACAAAATTCAGAAAATGGGTTCGAGAGTCAATTACGCACGAGGAAGGGTTAGTACCCTCGATACGCCCAAAATTGGTACCTAATTGATTACTTTTTGTCTTTTTGTCAAAAAATCGATAACTTGGTTTAAATATACGATTCTTTCTTTGCATTTCATTCGTCTCTATTTCGATTTTTATCATTGCGATTTGACCGCTGTAATAGTTTAAGCTTAGTATCCCTGCACATTGCATTGCATGACCGTGGGTCACACCCTTTTAAGTGGGAGTGAGAAACTAGTCCTTCGTGAGGTTTTTACCTCCGTGCAGGATAGTGGATTACTTTCGGGATACATCCGTACCTATGTCTTCATGAGATTTTCATCTTCGTGCAGCCATAGGGAAATGTATTCCCCTGAACCGAACTCAATCCGTATGAGCCTATAATGGGTGAAGATCGAGGAATCTGTTGGTTCGGGTACATTTACTTTAGAGCTAAACCGCATGTAATGAGCCCTAAGAGCCCACCCTAGGTAGAATCACCTCGACCCCTAGTAGTTTCCTAAATAGTAGCTTTAATTATTATTCCTTGTATACTCTGAACTTTAGTTTATTGTTATACTGACTTGCTTTGCTTTTACCTTGATTGTGATTGCATGGCATTCTATCATAAAAGAGGTGTTGATTCGCGTTCAGTATTTAAATAGAGAGTTCAACATAGAAAGGGATTTTCTGGTAAAGTGGAAGATAATGCGGCCGTCCGAGTTTGGTCCGAAAAGGTTCAGCAAGAAAAGGGTGATAACATCATGGAAGGATACGTGTCAGAATTATGAGACTTCACTCGAATCAGTGTAACTCAAAACAACCTACAAGAATTGAAAGAGATTTGGGATCAGTGGAGTGATGAGATCAGACAGCTTTTCTACAGTAACTATGGTGATTTACCTTATCTACTCGACGTAAAGGTAGACAAACACTTGTTCCGAGCCCTCGTACAGTATTGGAATCCTGCCTACAGTTGTTTCACGTTTGGAAAAGTAGATTGGTACCTACAATAGAAGAATATATGACCTTGATTCGATGTCCGAGGATCCAAGTTGATAGGGCCTATTCGAGAGCAGCGTGTGTGTCCCGACATTCTTGAAGAAATTAATGAGTATTACAGGAATGAGCGAGCAATGGGTTGCAGCCCGGATTAAGCAAAAGAGAGACAACAAGTGCATGCCTTGGAAAAATCTACGAGATCTGATCTTGGCACATCCGGATGTGAGAAAAAGGGTCAATATTTTACTTTGAGCATTTATGGTTTGGTCATTTTCCCCAAGGCATTGGGGCACGTAGACGAAGCAGTCTCAGATTTGTTTGACAGGCTTGACAAGAGGGTCACACCAGTCCCAGCAATTTCGGCTGAAACCTTCAGATCTCTAAATGCATGTCAAAAAGCGGGTGAAGAAAGGTTCGTCGGATGCGCGCAACTGTTATTGGTATGGTTCCATAATCAAACCGAGGTCGAGAGTTGGCTCAGCTTCTTAGGAGTGTTAAGGCTTTGAGTATAAGGGCAAAGCCATATATGTAGTCCATTTTATGTAAAGAAATTTGTTTTCTAAATCGAATTCTTCTAATGAAATTGAATTAGAATCAATGCCTCTCTTTGCATTCATGCATTTACATTACATTTCATTACATGCATTAAGTTTCATTAAAAGGCCCTAATTAATCAAATTGTTACAGTTACCCTAGAAACCAACAAAAATCCACCAACCAAATATCACTACGGTACTCGACGTCAAACAAAAGTAATGGATCAGAGGTTAGAAAGGCTGGAACTGGTGGAACAAATGCAAAAAGAAATGCAAGATAGGATGCAGGAACAATTGGATAAAATCCAACAAGATGCGTTGGAATCCCAAAAGATTATGAGCCAGCTGGCACAATTGTTGGCTGATAAAGGAAAAAGCCCTATGATTAATTCAAGAATTGATCAGGAGAATCCTGTTTATCCTCCAGGTTTTACCCCGACAAGCACCAAAGTACAACTAGACATGGGCCCACAAGGAGCACCTGGACCTCAATATCGGGCTGGCGTCTCGGTATCAGTGCATTTTCAAGTAGGCTCGGGTTCTAACCCTGGCGACAACCCTACCAACCTCGTGGTCCCTGATCTCGATGACGTAACAGAGATGGAGAAATCAAAAACGGACCTGCCAAAACAACTAGAAGAACGGTGTAGATGGCTAGAGAAAAAATTTTAGAGCCATAGAGAATATCGACTACCAATGTGGAGTTGACGCCAAAGATTTAAGTTTGGTTCCTGATTTGGTGCTCCCTCCGAAATTCAAGATGCCGGAGTTTGAAAAGTACAACGGGACTAGTTGTCCTGAAGCTCATATAACTATGTTCTGTCGAAGAATGACAGGATACGTCAACAATGATCAACTGTTAATCCATTGCTTCCAGGACAGTTTGATCGGGTCTGCAACCAGGTGGTACAACCAGCTGAGTCGTGCTAAAGTTAGTTCATGGAGAGATTTGGCGCAAGCTTTCATGAAGCAATATAGCCATGTGACAGACATAGCACCTGATCGAATTACGTTACAGAACATGGAAAAGAAACAAAACGAGAGTTTCAAGCAATATGCCCAACGGTGGAGGGAGGTAGCAACGCAAGTCCAGCCACCCCTTTTGAAAAAAAGAGGTCACCATGCTTTTTATCAATACGTTGAAGGCCCCATTCATCAGCCACATGTTGGGAAGTGCTACCAAGACCTTCTCGGATATGGTAATATCCGGTGAAATGATTGAAAACGCAATAAGGAGCGGTAAAATAGACGCAGGGGAAAACTTCAAAAGACCAGCCCCAAGAAAAAAAGGATGGCGAAGTAAACAATGTAAGCACATATAGCAAGAGCCATTCAAAACCGATTACTGTTGGCCCTCCAAAAACGATAACTACTGGTTATCAGGCCTCCTCAAGGCAAGAACCCAACACAAGGCCCAACACAAGGACTAACACTGAGAGACTTCAATTCACACCCATTCCAATAACATATGGGGAACTGTATCAGAAGCCATTTGATGCACACATAGTATCTCCATTTTATCTAGAACCCATGCAACCTTCATACCCCAAATGGTATGACATAAATGCCCAATGTGAATATCATGCAGGAATACCATGGCACTCAATTAAGAACTGTACTGGGTTTAAAAAGGCGGTGGAAAGGTTCATTAAAATAGGGATCGTGAAGTTTGACAACCCATCAGGACCAAACGTGGCAGGGAATCCGTTACCCAATCTTTCTGATAAAGGGGTAAATGCAATCATTGAGGATGGGGGAAGGAGAATCAAAGATGACATTGCGGAGGTAAAGACCCCACTGAAATGGGTTTGGAGACAAATGATAAATGGAGGTCTAATCAAGCAAGAATCAAAGGAAAGGCCCGAAGGAATAAGGAAAATATTGCGAGTTCTATGCCAAAGAGGGCCATGACATCCAAAACTGTACTGAATTCAGGGCCATGGTACAAAATCTGATGAACAACAAAGAGCTAGAATTTTATGAAAAGATCAAAAGACTAGAAGAAGGAGAAGTTTATGCCTCGGAGGAAGGACCCGCGGGAAAAGCTCAAAATCACCCGGTGGTGATTATTTCAAGGCCAAGAAACACAGGATCAGGAATACAACTAACGCCAAGGGTCGTAATCCAAAAACCTGTAGCCTTTTCTTACCAGGATAGCAAAAAAGTTCCTTGGAATTATGATTGTAATGTAATGATCCCGGGAGAGGAGAACTCGATAAATGCTTCAGAGGAGGGTAATGATGTAGGTTTCTATACACGCAGTGGAAGACGCTACGACCCGACAAATACAAAAGGAAAAGCTGTGGCAGTTGAACAAGACAAAACAAAGACAGCCAGAATTGAATCACAAGTTAACGAACCCGTGACTAAAAATGAGGCTAGAGAATTCTTAAAACTCTTGAAGCATAGCGAGTACAGCGTGATGGAACAACTGCATAAGCAACTGGCTCTTATCTCAGTGCTCGAGCTACTTCTAAGTTCGGAGACACATCGTAATGCGTTGATAAAAGTGCTAAATGAGACTTATGTTGCTAACGATATCTCAGTGAACAAGTTGGATCGCCTGGTTAATAATATAAATGCCGACAACTTCATCTTCTTCAACGATGATGAGATCCCGCCAGGTGGTATGGGATCTACCAAGGCCTTGCACATCACTGCCCGTTGCAAGGGGTGTATACTACCGGGGGTACTCATTGACAATGAATCGGCACTGAATGTTTTACCCTTGTCTACATTAAACAGGCTACCTGTGGACAGTTCTCACATGAAATCATGCCAAAATATAGTGAGAGCATTTGATGGCACTGAGAGAAAAGTGATGGGAAGAATCAAGATACCTCTATTGATTGGTCCAAATACAAACGAGGTGGACTTTTTGGTAATGGATATCAAACCATCTTACAATTGCCTATCAACTCACCCACCAGCTCTAACAAGCTTAGTCACTTGGCTTCCTGCCCAAACCATGGCCATAACCTTGAGAAATCTGCAAGGCAAGAGAATGCTCATATCATCTGCATTCTCATACTGGGGCAACATAAAACCTTAAATGGAAGCAAAACCACTTCTTGTTACGTAACTACATAATAAATGCATGTAGAGCACCTAAGTAGGATGACTAGATAAGAAACAGGAAACTTTTTCCATCATTACTCAAAAAAAAAAAAACTGATGACAACAATGATGTATGGGAAATGGGAACCAGAGACATTCATGCCTTTTTTAAAATATCATTTTAGCCAAAATGTAGATGTACAAAAAAGTAACTTTGGTTTAGTGTGGCTCTTGTTAAATAGTTCCTTTAAATGTATATGCAACATGAAATCAGTCTGCCTCACAACAAAACCAAACATGGCAGATTAGATAATTAAGACACTGTGTCCTCAGTGAGTAGGAAAGGAATGATATAAATCAAATCCAAATAATATTTTACATATGTCAACTGACTGGTGAATCAAAATTATGAATGCTAAAAACTAATATTATAATAATGCAATATATATGCCAAATGAAATCAAGCAAGGAAATCATGAACTAACAATGAAGCAATAGTTTACTTACCACAACAAGAGAAAGGTAATGAGGTAGTAAACTGTATTCAGTAGCCCATAAGACAACACCCCAGAAATTCCATATTGTCTCAACTTCTTCAGCACACTGAGAACCGAAGAACAAGAACCAACAAAAAAATTAGCCCCACATATCCCCCACCCTCTTCATTTTATTAGAATAAGGTTCATAAGTACACAAAACAAAAGAAGTCAAGATGTGAATGCATGGCATTGTTTATTGCTGCTGTTAAGATTAAAACAGCTCCTCCCCAGAGAAAATAAGTTATTTAGCATTTCTGGTGTAAATCTGTGTCATATGGTTAAATAATAATTGCATTTAGAGTGACATATCATTTAAAGAGAGAAAGAGAAAAAAGAAGATACAGAATGAATAGAAATCTAGCATAGAAGGATTTATAGTTTAAAAGCACAGTTCGCTGCTATCCAACAACAGCACTCCAGCCAAAGCAAAATTAAGAAATCAATACAGGCATTCTTTATCAATATACTCAAATCTAGAACAACAAAGTATGGCTATGCAAATCACAACAACAGAGATTTCGGGTGAATGGAAAAACATGCTGCTCAAAAGCATGTATCAACTAGTTGGAGACCTTTCAAAATTAGTGATTATAATAATCTACCTTACTGGAACTCAAGGTGAGTTGCAATATGTATTTGATGCAGAAATAATCGTTTTTTTTAGAAGTTTTTTCATATATTCAGAGGATCTTGTTCTCATGCTCATATCCAAATTTTAGGAAAAGGAATAATTTGGGTAACATAAATGCAATAAACATTGTATTTCAATCGAAATTAGTATAAATGGGAGCAAACACAAATAAATAATTAAATAAAAAGCACGTAGTAAATACTCTTTAGATGAAAAAAACGATTCTCCTTGACTAGCCTCACTCTTTCCAGCCGTCGAACCTTTACATCGAACAAAAATAAAGAAGTTAAACAAAATCAAAAACAAAAGTATATAAATAAACAAAAATCCCTTTATTATAAAGTGTCTATCTACAAATTCCATACCCTCATTGTTCGTTAAATAATTGCCGTCATCAGTTGGGCCATAAACCTAGTAACCGCCGGCAATAGAAAGAATACAAATTAAAAAATTAACAGAAGCCAAATACCATGAATTAAATTTGAAATTTAAACAGATAACAAATCGAGCAGTAAAAGAATTTCCCAATTCATCAAATAGGTCATTATAATTATGAAAAAAATAAAACATAAATAAATAACCAAATGGCGCTTACAATGTTGTTGTCGCCGTTGATTGAGCAAGAGAGCTTCTTGGAATTCTGAGAGACAAGGCTCGTGGAATTGCGAATTCCAGAAATGCTTAAAAATGAAATCAGATTGAAACCCTAGAGAAAAAAATGGAAATTATATTGGTATAATTAGAGACTAATAAAATAAATAGAACAAAAAATAGTGGAAAGAAAATAAAAGAAACGAAGAAAAGAAAATTTACACGATGAGGGTCAGGGATGTGGGAGACAAAGTTGGGCGTGAGTTTGAGCGAGAAAGGCATGGCTTTTTACAATTGATAAATTGGCGGGATTATGACATTTTTATTTGGGGATTTTAAATAATGATATCATATCAAAATAAATCCATCATTTTAACTAAAAAAATGGAAATTTTTATTAAATGATATTAAAATTATTTTGAAGTGGATGGAGATACTCAAAATGTATATATCTTTAATTCTTCATTGTATCGATTATTTTAAAATATATTAACTAAATTGAAATATTTAGTTTAGTTAACTGAATTAATAAAAATAAATATAAAACATATAAAAAAATATTACTAAAGTTCAGTTTTTTTTTAATAGTTCAAAAAAAATAATAGTTTAAAAATTATATTGCTAATATAAAAATATATATTATATATAATATCTATTGTCGAAACTTTTTTTGAGATCGACTTTTCTTTAAAAAAACGAAAATGGAGTCGCTACCAATTTTTTTTATTTAGGTGTGATTGAATCACCTCAAAACTCATTTCAATAAAATATTAGACTTATTAAAACGATACTTTTTGGTCTACAAAATCCAGGAATTGGGTTCAGGAGTCGGTTACGCACGAGGAAGGATTAGCATCCTCGTGATGCCCAAAATTGGTACCTAGTAGATTACTTTATGTATTAGTGTCGAGAATTGAAAATTTGAAGAGAGTTTAAAACACGACCCCTTTTTGTATTAAGACATTACTTAACTAAATTAATTTTCACGAAAAGAGCTTATTTCAGGTTAATCGAGAAGAAAGGATCATGTCCTAGAAGTTAGGACACAATGCCTTAAATCCTAGAAAACGAGAATAAACGTCATTTGATCGTTACTTAAATCTCATTTTTTTATTTATTTTAAAATAGATATTCGACTATCTCAGTTTTAGAAAGAAGCCATATTCCATAAGTTAAGAACACTACTCTTCTAATTCCAAAATAATGAACATTGCTTCTTCTTTTTTTTTTTTTAAATATTTCATATTCATGTGGTAAAACGAATGCAACCTTTTAATAATATGTTTTTTTAATTTATCTAGACCTAGTAATAAAATGGACGAATATGTTTTAACGGGATACACGGCGCGGATGTTAGCACAAAAAAAGAAACATAGTAACAGGTAAAAATGAAATGATGATATTAAAATGATAAGTAAATAAATGAACAAATGAGTAAATCAATAAAATAAAATAAAAAATAAAAATACTATGCAAGTGCGTAATAATAATACAACTATGATGAAAATGAAAAAACGACAATAATAGCGATAATTGTGTTATGCTTACTATCATAACATAAATAATAAAATAATAATAAGGGTAATAAGGGTAAAAAAGGAAAAAAATTAAATTCACAATAAAAAGGAAATATAAACAACACCAACTTTAAATATAAAAAAGGAATAATAAATAAATGAATGAATAGATAATAATGAAATATTAATAATAATAAAGGCAAAAAATAAGAACAAAGAAAAAAAACTGCACAATAAAAAGGAAATATAAAAAAACCCCAATTTTAAATATTAAAAAAAGTAAAGGAATAATAAATAAGTAAATAAATAAATAAAAAGAACAATTCATAAAAGGCTAAATTAAAATAAATGGACTTAATCGTAACTTAAATGAAATTAAAAGGATAAATCGGGATAAAATAAATAATAAAGGACTAAAATGTGACGCGTGAAAAGGAGCAGGGTTCAAATGGGTAATTATTCCAAGCCCTAGGACACATGTCATCCCCTAAATAGGTCCACAGTGGTCAAGGGACTAAATTGCACAAAAAACAAAATAAAAGGGCAAAAATAAAAATAATAATAAACAGTAGGACGAAATTGAAAAGTAGCAAAAAAGCGGAAGGGCCAAAACAACAATTAGACCCCCTTTTAGAAAACACGTAGATCCTAAGGAGGGCTGAGTCGGGTTGGCAGGTCGGCCCCAGAACGGCGTCGTTCTGGGGCGTTTGGGACCACGACAAAACGACGTTGTTTAGGTGTCTTATTTAAGTAAAAAAATTTAAATCGTTTCTATACTCCTTAGAAAAAAAAGGCTTTTCCTCTTTCTTTTTTCTCTAAAATCATCCCTTCTCCGACCATGGGTGCCGTCGCACGTCCACCTCAGTCACCGTCATCAGCAATGGCGGCCGCCGCCTCCGGTGGCCGAAAAAATCCAAAACACCACTTTTAACTCCCCTTTTCGCGTAGAACTCCGATTCAGAGTCGAAACTGCCAGAACTAAAGCCAAAACTCCAAAAAAAAAAAAAAAAGGAGAGAAAACCTTTCGGTTTTCTTCTCTCTGATGAAGCCTTCCTCACCCACCCACGACGAAGGAAGGCGAAGCTGTAGGTAAAAAAAAAAAAAAACTCAACTTTTTATTTTATTATATATATTTTTTAAAAGCAAAATAAATGACTACCTTTTTTTTTTAAGAAACACTGTAGCTTTCTCTGTTTTTGTATTCAAGTTTTTGAATCTATTCGATTGTCTCTCTGTAAAAAAATTACATTGTGGTAAAGGCTTTTATAGCCGAATGTCCTACATTACACTGTTGTTTTTTATTGTTTTTTTATTGTTCTTTGCGTGTTTGTGTTTTTGTCTTCTTGTTCTTTTTGTTTTGCAAGTGGCGGTTGACGGCAACGACGGGGGTTGCCATTTTGGTGAAAGAGGGAGACGAGGTGTTAGACCTCGGGCGACAAATTCACTGACAAGGCGGCGGCGGCGCGAAAAGGGCTAGGGTTTTTTAGTTTTTCTGAAAATAGTTTAAGTTACGGGCTTAGGGTTAGTAGTTTGGGCTTGGGTTATTGGGTTTTGGGTTAGGTTATATATTTTGGGCCATTATTTTGAGCTTGTAATTTACTTTTTATTTGTTTGTAATTTGGGCCCGGGCAAAATTAAGCTATTACATATATTATTTAATTCGAACTGAATTAACTAATAACTGAAATTTTAAAAAAGCATTAACCGACCTCCAACCGAACTAAATTCAACTACCAATCGATTAATTGAATTAGATCGATTTGGTCGGTTAATTCAGTTTTAACATTCAGTTTTAACCGAATTAACACCCCTAGATGCACGTTTGTTTTAACAATAAATTTTCAAATAACCAAGCCCGCGGTGTAATGAATTAAAAATTGAATTAGATTTCTTTAGAGTAATAAAACTCTTCAAATTACAATGCTCGTAAAGAGAATCTTAATAGATGTAAAGAAGAAGTATCTTTTAGCCAATAACGAAGAGCTTGAACTAAGATTTCTAGACGAATGGGATGATGTATTAGTTCCTCTAGCACATAATTTAAATGTGAGAATTTGTATCCTATAAAAAAGGAAATATTGAATGAATTGGTTGTAAATTATGAGATTTTGTGTCTGCTCCTTGTGAGTAAGATATTAATCGTAAGGAAAAATAGAATTTTCACAATGATTACAAATTCTGCCGGTATCATTTGAGAATACAAATTATTGTGGTGCCCAGAAATCGGACTTTGGTTCGAGTCATTAGCAGAACTAATCAAATGATTCTATTGACCCATTCAAAGAATTAAATGTTTCACAATTAGTGAACTGAATTTATTATTATAATTTTGATTTTCAAAAACTAAGTTCTATCATAATGAAATTTTGGTTGATAACAAGTAAAAGGTTGGAACCTTAACATTCCCTTTCCCACACCTTTAATTAAAAAAGAAAAAAAAAAGGAATTCTGACCTTTCATACACTACCGGCCAATTTAGCATTATTGTTTGCGGTTGAAATGTGCTTTTGAAAAGTTAAGTTTAGAAAAAGTGTTGTGAAAAAGAGCTATGAAAAAGTGTAGTCGGCCAATTTGGCATTATTGCTACGATTGTGAAATGCTTTTTAAAAATACAGTTTAGAAAAAAAAAATGTTGTGGGAAAGAGTTATGAAAAATGTAGTTTGTTAATTTAAGGTATTTAACATTAGTGTCAAAAATTAAGGTGGGAAGTTAAAATGTCCATTTTAAACATGATATTGAAAATTAAAAGTAAATCAATTTATATAATATTTAAATAATTTAATATAATTATACTTTTTAAATATTTTTTTACTAATTAATAAATTATTTGTAAATTTAATTATATATTAAATATTTTATAATTTTAAATATAAATAATAAACAATATTTAAATGATTTAATATAAGATGCATCAAAATATTTAGATAATTTAATATAATGACATATAAACTATAAATTAATCCAAAATTTTAAATACTAATACAAATAAAAATATTTTTTATAATTTGCAATTCAAAAGGCAAAAAATCAAAAGCATCTAAACTTCAATTTTTATATTTAGGTAAAAAGGAACATTTTTTTACTGCACTCCCAACCTTATCAGCCAAATGTTTGACACTATTTTTGGGTGAAAAAATGTTTTTCCAACCTCAAAAGCATTCCCGAACGGGACTAATAGACATCGATGTGATTTATCAACTTCAATTAAATTAGACAATAGAAAAGGAAATTATTTCGCTCACAAGAAATCAGAAATTAATCTATCCCATATGAGTCAACTAGTTGATGATTCGGGTCGAGCCTTATTAAAATTTTAAGTCAACTTGAGCTAAAAAATGAGCCTAAATTTTTGTCCAGACTTGTCCCGGTTAAATTAATTTTTTATGTTATTTTTATATAATACATAAAAAATACTAAAAACATTAATATAAGTATTTCTTAATAAATTGAAAATAAATTTAAAAAATATTTATACTTAAATAACACTAACATGAGTGTAACTTAACAAGCAAATGCCTCTAAAATAGTAACAAAATTAAAAATAAAACAAGAGTTATACAATATCCAAGCAATAACAACAAAATAATAGTAACATAATAGTAAAATAATAGCAAAACAGTGAGAAAACAATAAGAAAATAGTAGCAAAACAGCCAGAAAACAAAGCAGTTTTTTTTAATCTTTTTGCTAATTTGGCTCGGGCCAAAAAAGCCTTACCCGAGGCCCAGCCTATTTTTTAAATGGATCTTATTTTTTTCCCAAGCCCATTTTTCGAGTTTATATTTTTGCTCAAACCCTCTTACCTTTCGACCATACAGCCTGGCCCATGGACAAGTCTAGAGTCAACCCACGCACCACTTGATTCTTTGCCTTTCTTGTATACTAATACTTGCAAATTCTTAAAGGTCTATTTAGACAACACAAAGTCATTGAATAAAAATGTAATTACTGGAGTGGTAATTATACCCGTTTGTAATTACAAAGATTTGTACTTCCATAGGTATGTTTGGTTAACAGAGTGTAATTACATAATAATTTCCTATGTCGTGTTTGATAATACAAATTGTAATTATATGGTTACATCATTTATATTTTTTTAAAAATATATGAATTACTATAAAAATATTATTAATATGGTAAAAATAATTTCTAAACAAGTAACAAAAATGAAAATCAAATCATGATATGTATTATGTTAGTCTAAAAAAGTCGTTGATAATGTGATTACTATTAAAAATGACAAGAAAAATAAACATCATACGCAATTTTATTTAATTATTCTAGTGCATGTTTGTTGGGTTATTCCCTCTTTAATATTTAACATATATATGCTCATTATCATCATCTGTTGGTTCTTAACCGAATTCATCATCATCTAAATTTGAATCTTTATCAGTATGATTATCAATATCTCCTTCTTCCATGTAGTTTTTGAAGTATAGGTCATCTCAATTCCACTTATGATTGAGATTATGAAATATGCAACATGCTAGTACGATCCAACTTTTTTTTTCTATGTTATACTAAGATGATTTTGTTAATATGATGAATATTTTTTTGGATCAACAAGTGTCTTCTCAAGTATGTTTTGAAGCATTAAATCTCTCAAACTAAAGAGTTCGGTGGTGCTAGTGTTGTCACTATTCTCTCAGATGGTATCATACTCGCATTTATATAATTAGCATCAACCTTATAATATTCAGGTTTGTAGTCCAGATAATCTGTAGTTTTAATTATAAAAACTTATCTAAATTTGATTTGAAGAACAACTTATGCTAAGTTATATCCCTTTATATAATACGTAAACTAAGTCAAAAATAATATAAAATTTATTATATATAACGGTTTTATAAAATGTACAATAACTTTCATAACACTTCTTATAAATAATATATTTTTTTATAAATAAGCTATGATAAAAAAAAAACTATAGCATTTTTATGAATAAATATATTATTTTTATAGGATATAACACACATAAATGAGTTATATAAATACTTCTTAACCATAAAATTTTATAAATAAATATATTATAACACTTTTATAATATGTAAATTATTTTCATAATAAACATTTTAGCCATAATTTTAGAAGTTTTTAGGATTTAAATAATATATTATTTTGTTATAACTTTATAAAATACATAAATTATTTTTTAGAATTTATAATATAATAATTTTTTTTATCTTAACCATCTCAAACACTCATTCATGGTCATGCTTATAATATATTTTATAAAAAAATAGTTTTATAAAATTATTAATAGGTTGGTTATTTATCAGTTAATGTTCGTAAAAAAACTCGTAAAAATATTTTTAAATTAAGATAAATTCATATAAAGTAAAAAAAAATCTTGTCTTTTTTTTTCCAATTTTATAACTATTTTTAGTGAATTAATGAAAATACTTACTTATTAATTTTTATTTTTACATATTTTTATTTTCCAAATATTGTATTTTTTAATTCTAACAAAATACTTTTTTTTTATATTTCAAGAAAGCGAATGCTACCATTTAGGATTGGATAGTTGAGAGATGAATTTTATGATTCTTCGAAAGCTTTAGCAAAATCAAAACAAATTTAGGAATCTCAAACATAAATGAATAAATAATATTTCATAGACATCATCAACCAATTAATTAAAAATGATATCCCTATCAACATTCTTTGTCTATTGTGTTTTGAAATTTAGTTTGTTACGTTGATAAATTTATAAATGGTAAAAGTATCATAGAGGTCCTTGTATTAGGAGTTAAATTGTATTTTGGTTCTTCTACTAAAAAATGAGTAAATTAGTCAATGTACATTAAA
The DNA here is from genome assembly GCA_008044935.1 of Gossypium turneri. NCBI lineage: Eukaryota > Viridiplantae > Streptophyta > Magnoliopsida > Malvales > Malvaceae > Gossypium > Gossypium turneri. The sequence goes on along the minus strand of CP032580.1, from coordinate 9,746,125 downwards.
TCAAAGAGTAAGTAGATCCTTCTATTAAAAATTACATCCATTTCTATTGTCCAATCATTGTACATCAGTATGAGATACACCTGGTACGCCAAGCGCCATTATTTGGTTATTCTATCAACCATGTTAATTTTTAACAATACAAATGAATAATTTTTTTAACAGAAAGGACCTTGCTCTTTAATCTAACCTATATGGATTAATTTATTTATTTTTTAAATAAAGGGGACAAAATACAGTCTAACTTCTAATTTAAAGGCCTTTATAATAAAGATTCAATCCTATTAATCATCAATAAATAAAAGTTCGAAGTTTATCAATATTGTCAACATCTATTTTTCGAAGCCAAAAAAAAAAAAAACATTGTTACTAGATTACCAACATTCTGGATACAAAAATTATGTAAAAATTATATTTATATAAAAAAATTTTGATTAAATTGGTAAAGTTAAAAAAGTTTTATTGTCTTTAAGTTGATGTGCTTTTTTAGATTTATTTTAGATTTTTTTATAAAAAAACTTAAAAATAAACATTTTTGTAGTAACATTTGTTAATTTTTTAAAAGAATGATTTCTATTCTGTCAAAAACAATGATTTTTAAGTATTTTTATGAATTGAGTTGGTACTCTAACTCGTAACATTAACTCAAGTAAAGACTTAATAATGTTATATATTACTAGATTAAGACACACCCTTAATGCAGGTGAAAAATCAAGTAAAAATATATTAATTTTTTATTATAAAAATCAAATATTTTCAGTTCAAATAGTATAATTTAAAGCAGAGGCGGAGACAGGGAGCATGCAATGGCCTTGGCACCCAACGAGGTAAAATTATCTTTTTAATCCCTTTAAATTTATGCAATTACAAATTCATATAATTGTGAAGTTGTACATTGACCCTCAAAATTTTATTATTAATTTTTCCCCCCAAACAATATTCTAGCTTCGCCCCTGATTGAAAGTTTAAAAACCATGGTGTCCTAAGTTCAAAATTCAAATCTTACTATGTGCGGGCTTTTATTGTTGTTATGTAAAGATAAAAAAAAGACAAAAAAACACCTTCATGATAATATAATTTACTTTGTAAAAAAATTATCTTTTAGTCACTTTTTAATTAAATAGGTGTTAGGTTGACTCGTGACACCGACCTAATTAGTGATTTTAAGTATAACTAGTCTTCAATATCAGCCTCATTGCATGAAACATTTGTTAAATATTAAAGTATGTATGTACAATGTTTAAAAAATGGGTTAAAATTAATTTGTATGTAAATAAGTTTTTCAAGCGATACCATGATATTCTCTCATTGAACATTGAGAGTGTAAATAGTGGAATTAAGTTGAATGTTTCATGATGATGATTATTTCTTCTATCGATTTTTCCTTGACAGAGAATGAAGAAAAATACAAAGTGAGGGTTAATGAGGATTTCAAGCTCATTTGTTTCACTGGATTAATCATCATCTGAGATAAAAGAAGAAGAAAAATAAGAAGATTTATAATGAATTTGAATATTGTTAAGCACAATTAGTTGATTTTATATGGAGGTAGGTTCAATAAAATTTCGAAATTGTGATGGCCTATGTGCATGCATTGTGTGAAATTGGTGAGCGTAAAACTTATCCGATGAGATTGTCACACCCAAATACCTTTAAAAACCCAATTAAGAAGGAAATTTGGGACTTAATTGCATGAATGGTAAGTTGGCGGACTCTATTAGGAATTTTGGGAAAATTTGTAAACCGGCGAGCAAATAGTTGAGTTCTAATTTTAGTTTGGTTAGGATGGAACTGGTTGATTCCATAGTGGGATACATAATGATTTTCGACAATTGGTTAGGAGGGTGTGGGAGACCATGTATAGGAGTTATATATATAGGTGAAAGATGACGTATTGGGAGGGAAAAAATCCTCTTTAATTTAGTCTGTAAATTTCTTTCTTTTATTTGCTTTGTCTTCTTCAATTTCTTCAGAGAAGAAGAGAATTGATGAGAGCTTTGTATTGAGCTGTAGTCATGAGAATTAGAGGTTAGAAGTAAAGAAATCGAGTATCAAGTAAGCTTTATTATCCTCCGGTACTCGAGAATTCGAGGAAGGAAAAAGTAAAGGCTCATGATAAGTTTTAGTAAATTGGATTCTGGTTTTAAGGTTGAATAACTTTGATTTAATCGATAAATGATTGCCATGCTTAACTACTATGATGAAAGAGGCTCTAACGTTTGGACAAGCTAGGCTGACAAGGGTTAAGGAAACAAGGTGAGTTTCTATGCTCCATCTTTGGGTGACTAAAGAGATTGAACTAATGGATGATATGTGTTTATGTTGTTTTGTGCTGTCTGAACTCATAGTAGTGTATGAACATGGTGACTGAGTATGCTTGATTGTATGTATATTGAATGTTTATTTACTTACAAATTGAAGTATTAATGGGTGGTGAACCACATGTTAATAATAAATATAAGTAATCAAGTGAAATGCTTGTAATATAAATATATATATTATGCGGGGCGCTGAGAAAAGTAGTGACGGGTTAGATGAAGTTAGGATTGGGCGAATGGTTGGGAATTAGAGTTTTCATTTATCGCCATCAGGGATTGTTGGGTGCAACGCGTGATGTGTGAAGCTCCGGGCCTTGCGGAATGGACATTGTAGTGTTCAAGCATCAATGTTAAAAGTGAGGCGTAATGAAGGAATGGGTTGAATGAATGGGAAATCAAGGGAGTTTGGACGGCATAATGGAATAAATATCTAGCTTGTTAGAATGACAATGATGATGATTATCGACTGGTCCTTTGGGGTAACACCTTAATGACGGTTATTAGGTTCCATAGATCAACAACGCGGTGATAGTCAGCAGGCTCTATGAGGTGCCACCGCAAATGCGGTAAGGTCTTTCGAGGCGACACCTCAAAGGAGGTTTTAGGTGTAAAAACATAGCTCGACTTTGACAACCAATAGAGTCCTCTAGGACATTAAATATGGGGTTACATGTGTAAGACCAAAGCTTGGCTATGGCAACTAATGGAGTCAGCTAGGGCAGTAAACACGGGTAGACTATTGAGACATTAAACATGGGGTGGTCTGCTGGGACAGTAAAAATAGGGTAACCCGCTAGGACCTTAAACATGAGATTACTTGTGTAAAACCATAGCTCGGCTATGACAGTATGTAAAGTCCACAGATCAGTAATCAGAAAACTCACCAAGGTAAAAAGGAGGAGTCACGATGTGACTTGAGGGACCAGGCATTAGACAAAATGGACTTGGCATGTCTGGAGACCCAGGATATCGAGACAACTAGGGGATTCGACAAGGGCAATGATAAATGGAGCCTATGAAGCGTTCTAACTTCTGTCATGTGTGAAAGGATGAAGTGATTCCTTAAACGAGTTAGTAAAAACGACTTTCTTCAATAAGAGTTCGCCAGAGAAGTCGTGGATTTCATATTGGTTAAATAGATGTAGAGGAAGTTGCAAGGATAAAATCCTAATATGGTAATCGACAAATAGATGAATGAAAAATTAGCGGACCAATAGGAGGGTTCAAAAGAGGAAATGCAAGCTGAAGGCTACATGATTAATAAAGTCTGCCAGAAAGTAGTGGGAAACATGAGTCATCAGGACCCTGTAATATGGAAAGGACTTTTTAGAGCTACTAAGAGTGGAAACTATCAAAGAACACAAGAAAATGAAACGTTGTGTTGGGAATTATCGACCTATTGGAGTACCTTGAATAAAAGGGATTTAAGATATCTTATTCAGGTAAGGATCCGAGCTTATGGTGATTACTTGGGTACACACCAATAGATGCTGCTAGACAAAGGTATCGAGTCTGAGTATTAGGGTTGTGGTATGTAAAAAAAAGGGGTATAATGAAAGTCTGAAACAACGACAACCAGAGGTAAGCCCAAGAGAAGGTATCTCTAGATAGAGTATGGTATGGCCAGACTAGGGATCATGTCTGCCTAGAGTCAACTCAAATAGAGAAAGTGGCATGGGCCTTGTCAACTAATTTCGCAAATCTTCCTATGAAAAACAGGGAGTTAAATTATGAGTCAGAAATTTCGGTTTCTTAATATTTATGCCGCCTTACATGAATTTATTTTATAGATCTCACTAAGTTCTTTTGAACTTATAAAATTTATTGCGTGGGTGTAGGATAGATAAAGACTTTATATCCAAAAGAGAGACCAAGCCAGATTCCACCAGTGTTAGAGATTGGCAGGGAAATTGTTTCATGTATATAGAAGGGCACCCTTAGAGGCCATGCCTTGGGGGTTATGTTGGATGTACTTGTATTATAGACTCATTGCAAAGTTTGTAAACATCTGTTAACTTATTAAGTTAGGAAGTTTGTAAAGAATTAAAACACGTATGATACAAGCTATAATAGAAGTCAAACTTTGAATTTTGTTACTGTTTAAGAGTGTAAGTTTTGTTAGGTTTGAAATGTTGTTAAGTCATTCGGGTTGATGTGACATTTGGTACCTAGATTGGTCAACTGAGTTGAGTATAGGGTGTTATTGAGATATTGGAGTTTAATGGTCTATTCAAGGGTATGTGATGCCTAATGTGTATGCATTGTGTGGAATTGATGAATATAAAACTATATGATGCGATATTAGAGATTTTAATTGTTGTTTGATCAGAAAGGGAAGGAAAAATATGTAACGAAGGTTTTGCATTTGCCTAACTTCAATGAATTTATTTACAGAGTAGAGTTCATGAATTTGTTAACGATGAAGAGATTGTTATTTCTTGATACACTAATCATTACACTTGATCATGAAAAATATTTAAGATTATTTCAGTAATTTTCTTAACCAAATTAGCGTTCAACACCAACTCAATCAGAGGTTTACATAATAATATAAATAAATATATAAACAATGTGAGTGAAACAATTTGTATAATAAATTTGAAATGTAGAAAAATATCAAAATAAAGCTTTGATTGAAGTGGTAAAAAAAAAAGATTTTCTAGATGTTGGTGGCATGGGTTCAATTTTTAACATTTACATTTTTATTGATTTTTCTTTAAAATAAGAAAAATACAAAAATACACTCGTAATAATATAACTTATTTAAAATTTGCAAGGTTATTTTTGTAATTTTTTGATCGAATTGGTGTTCGATTGACTTGTGACGCCAATTCAATCACACACTTAAATAAGGGTTAGTATTCTATCCATTGCCCAGTGGAGTTTTTTAACTCCACAAGCAGAGTTTAGTACATGACATGTGTTTGTTTTAATTTATTTTTTTAATATTCTCTCAGGACACATGGTAGCATTTCACCACTCCTTGTGGAGTTTTTAAGTTCACTAACAGTGCACCAAATAATTTTTCTTTAAATAATATTAAATTTTGTCACACCCATGATGGGTGAAAGAAATTATTTTTATATTAAAAATATTTTCTTTTAAAATATACTGAATAATAATTATAAGTGGAGTGATAATGAATTTGTATTTTTTAATTGTTTTATTTTAATTAATAGTATTAATTGTAATTTAAAAGAATGATATTTTTATTATTTCATAACTGAATTAGTGATTGGTTAAGAGTGACATTAGCTCAGTAAAGTACTTAAATATAAATATTAGATTATATGTATAGATGCTAACAATGTGTGCAGACATGTTTGTGCAATAATATTAAAATGTACAAAAATAATTAAATAAATTGAAGTTTTGGTTGTAGTGGTAAAGTTGAGGTTTTATCTATATTTATGGCATGAGTTCAAACATCTTTATTTATATTTTTTATTAGTTTTGTTAAAAACATAAAAGGGCAAAGGTAACCTCATAATAATATAGTTTTTTTTTTTAATTATGAAAGGATATTTTTGTAATTTTCTTGATCGAGTTAGCATCCAACCGAATCGTAATATCAGCTTATTAAAGAGTTTAAATAATAGATGGATAATATCCAGTGACAAATAGGATCTAATAATTGGTAAAAGTATCGTGAAGGCCCTTGTAGTAGGAATAAGATTACATATTGCTACCTCTACTAAAAGATGGACAAATTAGTCTCTATACGTGTACAAATTGATCATTTTTGTTAAAAATTAATCCATTTGTATAGTCAAAAACCGACGTGACTGATAGAATAACCAGATAGTGACACGTAATGTGCCACATGTACCTCATGCTGACATACAACTACAAATTTTTAACAGTAAAAATGAATAAAATTTTTAATAAAAAAATTAATTTACTCATTAATCTAATATATAATAATTAATTTACTTATTTTTTAAATAAAATACAATCTAAATCTTATTACAATAATGTCCGCGATACTTTTTACGTTCAAACAATCTCCTAAAAGAGGCAAATGCTTTACTTAGATGAAGCGAATAATGTTGGGACATACAAAACAAAGGGTACCTACCTTTCTGTTATTTAAAAAAAGTATTGGTCAATCCGTAAAAAATTGAAGCCGAAATATTAAAATAATTGGATTTTCTACACACAGTTTCAGAACCAGCTTCACATATGTTGGAATTTCATACATGTTCATGTCCATGTCCAGCTGGGGACAGACAAAGTCTCACCACCTCCGATTCCCATCATTGTCCATTTGCGTATATGTCCCATCCACATATGTTTCTTTTATATATTAAAAATTAATTAATTACAAAAATAGGGTAGAATACAAAATAATTTTAAAAATTGAGTGTTTACAACAGTAATTTTAATGTAATTTGGCACATTAGCAGCGCTGATAAAATTCTTTTTTATAATTAATTTATTTTTGCCTCATTTTTATAATTAATATTTTAATATTTTAATATTATTTTTATAAAAGAAAACTTCGGAGTTATCGACAAATAATAAAATTTTGATTTAGTTTTCTTAATAAGTTTTAAGTTAAAATTTGATTTTTGAACATTTATAAAAGGAAAATTCCTCATCTCAAAGTTTTATTAAAAAAAAAAAAAACAAAGTAATTTGATCGTGGAGAGTACAAGAAAGCTTTGATTTAATCTATGAACATTTGAATCTCTTGAAATTTAGTAATTTATAAATTGAAAAAAAACCCATAGTTATTATCAAAGAATTAATAAAATAATAAGCAGGAAAAACAACGAAGGCTATAATATGTTGTCAATACAACAGGAAGAAACTCACAGGGCCATCAATAGCTTGGATATCCTTCGAGAATATACGCTTGGATTCATCACCTCAACTCTTCTTTAAAACCATCTTCTTCAAATTGAAGCAACTCAAATTTTGGACACTTGTTTCTATTTTTCCTCACAGTTTCTGTTATTTTAAATAAGATTTGAACCAGCATTGTATGATCAAAGCTTTGTTTTTGTTGCAGAAAAAAAAAAAAAGAACATTGGATTTGATACATGCATACCATGTGTTTGCGAATATTTCTGAATAATTTTTGTGCTTGAATTTATTGTTTGCAAAAATAGTTTGTGCAAAAGGTTTCAAAACAAAAAGAAAACATGACAAAAGAAGCTGAGAGAGTGGTGGTGATCCTGGATGGGTCGAAGGAGCTAAATCCAAGCATTATCAAATGGCCCCTCGTTGGCTTATCACTTAAGCCTGGAGACAAGCTTTTGGTCCTTGGAATTCTTCACCAGGTTATTAATCCTAGTACGTTTTCTTTCATGGGAGCTGGAAAACTCAGTAAGAATTCATGCTTCCATTTTTTTTTTCTTAGGACAAACGAAGTGAACTCGTTTAATCCTATTGGTTCTTGTAACCACTCTCGAGAAGGTAGTATCCCATGGTAGTCTTCATATGTTGTCTTTCATGGGAGTTAGAAAAACTCAATAAGAATTCATGCTTCTTTTTTCTCTTGAAAAAAGGACAAGAAAAAGGAACTCAGGGTTTAATTTAGATTGGTTCATTTAACCATCTTTAAAAGATGGCATCTTATGGATAATAATCTTAGTATGTTAGCCGTTAGACTTTCCTGTTTCTAACTTACCAACAATTTAGAGTTTAATCCAGTTGATTCATGTAATCACCTTTTGAATTCCATGCAATAGATAATAGTCTTAGTACATTATCTTTCTTGGGAGATAGAAATTACTCAATAATAATTCATGCCTCGCTTAAGATAGCATCTAAAATATAATAATTCTAGTTGGTGATCTTAATGGAGCTAGAAAACACACTAGCAATTCATGCATTTTTTTTTATTTCTTGAAAAGGACTAGAAAACGAGTCCGGGATTTAATTTGATTGGTTCATTTTTGACAATAAGAGATGGCATCCGATAAATCTCGAATCCTAACATTTGCAACTCTTCCGACAAAGAAATACTCTGGACAAATGACGTTCAATGCATTGCTAGCTGCCCTTAAGTTTTCTCTATCTCCATTAATTTATTTTGGGTTATTTTTTCAGTGGGGTTTAAATCCAAGGTGGATACAAGTTCAATTTTTGGAACAAACAGAAGGATCACGGTAGAAGAAATGGGGAAAAAGTTGGAACAGTACAATAAGGATGCTGCGCTTGTGAAAATATCCGAACAGTACAAAAAGGAGCAGGTATAGTAGGTTTCTAGCTCTTTACAATGATATCATGAGAGAGTTCTTTTTAAAAATGAAAAAATGATATAAATTACATAAATCATGAACTTTGATCATGGTTTAGTACAATTGATTCATGGCATTAACTTCTTTAGTCGAAGATTTGAATCTCAACATCCATAACTTCTCTATTTTTGGATTGGGGTATTTTTTATTATAAAATAATACAAAATTATCCATGAAAGGATTTTTTGTTAGAGACAATAGATTGTATATGTGTTTGTGTGTGTATGTGAACTTATTTTCTGAAGTTTACTCATGATTCTAGTCAGAGCAACTAGGTCATTAAAGTTATGAGTTATGACTGTGAGACACCATGCGTAATGGCGTATTCTCAAATGGAGCTCAATTCAAAACTCGAACCTTGAAGTTTGTTTGAGTTTTGTTTTCAAAGTTTGAGTTCGATTCAAAATAAAAATCGAAATGCTCGAACTTGCTCGATTAAGCTTGTTTATCAAGTAAAAAAGCAGCTTGATTCTAATACTAGACTTCAAGCTCAAATATTTGTTCTCAAGTTCAAACTACTAGTTAAAAATTAAAAGTTTTAATTAGGCTACGTGAGTTAAGTATTAGGATACTCGAATTCAGCTCGCTCAGGTTACTTGAGCTTGATTCTACAATGACCCAACCAAATTTGAATCTTTTCTTCAAGTTGAACTTGAGTAATTTACATCCATAGCACTAACCGTATTTCATCTAGTGATAAACAATAAGTACTGATAGAAATTAAGCAGGCACTCCATCCATTGACATCTAAAGGAAAATGGTGGCCTTCCTGGAACTGAACTGCAAAACTGAATCACAATTATGCCATATATGAATAGTATGATTCAAATAAGCTGCTAATTCTTGTTTGTTAAAATGTTTAATGTAGTATACATGGCTTGTTTATGATCAAATTACTGACATTATCTTGAGTTTCTTTCTCCCAGATAGAATTCCAGGTAAAGATTTTAGCAGGTTATCCATTAAAGGATGTTGCTGCAAGAGCTGTGAAAAGTTTTGGTGCAACATGGTTGGTACTTGACAGGTATGTGTTTGATTGCTGCTAATGAACTTAGAAAATGAGCAATGGATAGTATGGATTCACGTATTTGTGGATATTTGATATGCTTTCTTGCATATTGTGATAATATTTGGATACTATAATTACTGTTTAAAGTAGATTCAAAGTTGATGTGGATAGTAATCCTCGTATTTTCATTATCTGAATTCGCTTACTTTTGTGGATAATTTAGATAAACAAATTTATTATACTTTTCAAAATTTTCATTTATTTCATACTCGAATCTGGATAATAATACTTATCAAAAAAATTATTTTAACTTTTTTTTCTTATTATATTAAGATTTTTGGCGGATTTGGATTTAAAAAATAATACTTAGATTTAATATTAATAATAAACAGACTCAGATTTTAAGTAATTATGCAGATCCGAATTTGAATATTACAAAAATGCAAATATCCTACCAGTTTTTATCCCTGATTTTAACATTGTACATGGTAAATATGTGTTATCTTTGAGATAGGCATATGAAGAATGACCAGAGGTACTTTGTAGAGAACCTGTCATGTAATATAGTAAGGTTGAAGAAAGATTGCAATGCTGAAGAATTAAGAGGACCAAATGTAAAGGATAATTTCAAACTGCCGCAATGTCACATACCGTATGCCGAAATGATTCCGGCGATTGGCCCCCAAAGACAGCATTCTCCTCAAAGTAAGTTATTTGGAATGCAATGTAAAACATACTATGTTCATGTCAAGAAATCATGTCATTTGTTGTTGCAGATCGTGGAGGTGAAAGCATTGGAGAGCATCAATCGCATAGTAATAGGAAATCCATCTCGCGTTCATCTTCAGCTTCGAGTATTTCTGGTAACAGAGCACCGGTTTTGAGTTATAATGAACCGAAGTCCTCATCCTCATCCATGTATGTCCATGACGAAGCATACGGTACAACTACAGGACCAGAAACAGGGGGAGAACATTCCCCGCTATCCATCAACGAAAGTGGAGACCAGAAAGACTTGCAGAGTCCAGATGAAAATCCAAAGCAACATAACCACAACGATGATTGGATGGGGGGAAATCCGGGGGATCAAGTATTCAAAAACTACCTTTGCTTGATATGCAAAAATCGAAGGCCGAAGATCGGATGGATGAGAGACTTCACTTACGCAGAGCTCCAAGCAGCTACTGAAGGGTTCAATGCTAAAAACTTCCTATCGGAAGGCGGATTTGGATCCGTCTATAGGGGAGAGATCAATGGAATGAAGATTGCAGTAAAGCAACACAAGTACAATGCAAGTCTCCAAGGTGAGAAAGAATTCAAGTCTGAAGTTCACGTGCTTCGGACAGCGAGACATGAGAACTTGGTCATGCTGGTTGGTTCTTGCTCTGAAGGAAACCACAGGCTACTTGTCTATGAATATGTCTGCAATGGTTCACTTGACCTTCATTTATCAAGTAAGTCATTCAAGACAACCCTTTGGTTTTTTACTCTGTTTTGTTCAATGAAATATCTAATCGATGTATGCATGAATGTACTTCGTTTCTTGCTAAATTGATTGCAGAGCACTCAAGAAGACCTCTTAGTTGGCAAAAGAGGGTGAAGATAGCACTGGGAACTGCTAAGGGCTTGAAATATTTGCATGACAACAACATCATCCATCGAGACATGAGACCGAACAACATCCTTGTAACCCACGAATTCGAACCATTGGTAATGATCAAACTACATTTACACATGTATATATGTACGTTTTCTGCAAGTACATTCATTCTTTTACCTCAACTCACCAAAGTTCATACCCGGTTCACTATATCAGCTAGGAGATTTTGGCTTGGCAAGAACTCAACATGAAGACTCAGATAAGTCATCGGAGACAATGACAAGAGTTGTCGGAACTTTAGGATACTTGGCACCAGAATACGCTGAATGTGGCAAAGTGTCAACCAAGACAGATGTTTATTCCTTTGGAGTTGTGCTGTTGCAGCTAATCACTGGAATGAAGACCACAGACAAAAGACTTGGAGGGAAAAGCCTTGTTGGATGGGTAAAACTCTTGATATCTGAATAAATTATTAACTATATGAAAGATATATACTCGTATCTGAAACTAACCTGGATCCGGATAATGAAAACTATGGCCACCTATCACATAGCTAAGTTGTGCAGTGCCTTAAATAACTCTAGCAGCTGAAGTGTAACACCAAGAAAATGAGTAACACATAGAAAGGTCAGAAAGATCTTCCATTATTGAAGTTTTCTATCTTCTTGCAGGCAAGACCACTACTGAAAGACAGGAACTACCCGGATTTAATTGACCAAAGGATCCTTGATAAGCATGATGTTCATCAACTCTTTTGGATGGTTCGAGTAGCCGAGAAGTGTCTCACCAAGGATCCTCAGAAGAGATTATCAATGGATAAGGTAAGTTTTGAAGAAATGTTCCAAATCAAGATTCAATGCTACAATAACTGAGCAACATCGATTATGATTTACATACTCATAGCACTTCAGATATTGATATCCCCCTAAACCCAAACTTCTCCTTTGCATGGATTCCATTCATGGACCATATTTAGCATCCATGTCGCTGATAAACTTAGTTATCAATCATGATATGAGACCCTGTATGTTAGTGACAAACTAGACACTATAGCAGTTAAAAAGTAGTACCCTCAAGCAAATGAAGAGTCGGAGCAACATAGGTCACAACTAAGTAGCACTGACAGATTAAACTTTATTATCCTCTTTGAACATAGATCAGAATAGCTAAAACCACATTAAACAGATTACTACTATTAAGCAATAATTATTGCAGGTTGTTTTTGCTTTAAACTACATAACGGATTGCGACAACTTCTGTGGCATCGAAGATTTCTCACCTGCACAATCAGATACTGTAAGCCAGGACTCATATGATTCAGTGTCACAATCTCCCTTTGAAGATGATTCAGTCTTCACCATAGAAACTACATCTGCAAATAGCCTTAGTCTGTTTAATGAAAGGCTTCCACCATCGCCACCAATTTCGAGCAAATCGAGTGCTTCCACCCTTTTCGGTGAATCTGCATCTAGCAGTGGGAGCAATCATGAAAGATATCTATGATGATGGTCCAATGTTTTAACCCTATGATGGTCGATGCTTGTTGATCAACTTCTGGTCAATCAGTTTATCTTGAATTGGATTCATGTCGAGTTCCATGAAGGATTTGGGAAGTCTGATAAGCAATACTGCACCATGCAATGAAAATTCATCATGTTCTTAGATGATGTTTGAATGATCACTGTCAATTAGGACCCCCTTTTTTTCATGGTTATCAAGTAGGAAACATGGAATCAAATCATATCAAATTAATCATTCTCAATGGATATCTATTAACCATCTTCATCAGGGATAGCTTTTAACTAAGTTAACATGATTGCAAAGTTATATCTGCTTGAACCTTTTTTTTTTTTTTTGAATAAATATCTGCTTGAACTTTGAATGTGACAGTAGTCTTCTCTTGAATAGTTGATTTACAAATCCATAACCCAGTGAACATTTTGTCCTACCAAACACTATGTAATTTGACTTGAATGTGGGTGTCGGATACAAATACATGTATTATATTTATTATTGTAATGTATAGTATATTTATATAAATTTTGATATGATTAATAATTTATGTATAATAAACTTTAATATTTTCACATAATAGTAGTTTTTTTATTACTCAAATTATATCATATTTTATGTATTCATTACTTTTTTTCTTTTTTATTTGCATATCATATTTTTAGGGATATAATTGAATGGAAATAAACTCAGGTTTTAAAAACTTTGAAGCTCAACACAATGTAAAACATTGATTTATTCATAGACATTCATAATTCTATTGTTTATGCTTGAGCTCAAGTTTGAACTTGAATTGAAATTTTTTTTACTATTAATTAAAAATAAAAATAAAACAACTCAAAAGCTATTTAAATAAAATATTAACATATTTAAATTATATTCTTCAAATAATTCTATGGTCTCAAATTATCAAATATAATTTTTATTTAAGCTTAATTAATATCAACTAATGTCCTATTCATTTTACTTTCTGTAAGCTTAATTAAATTCTCCTCTCGAACTTAACTTTATTTGCCTCGAATTTTTTTTTAAATCTTTGAATTTGTCAACTTTTCCCAACTTGACTCAATAACAAAAAATTTATATTATAACACACCTACTATGTAGGTGAAAACATTTACGTAATAAATTTATTAAATATTGATATAAAAACTAAATATGAATTTGGTTGAAATGGTAAAGTTAAGATAATAAAATTTTAAGGGGTCTTGGGTTCAAACCTCGTTAAATGTATATAATTTTCTAGATTTATTAAAATATAAAAACACATAAATATCTCCAAATAATAATCGTCTCTTAGTAAAATAAATGGGTTTTGGTAAATTCACAACTAAGTTGGAACCTAATTCATGAGTGACACCATCTCAACCAATGGCATTATACATAGTAAGAAGTATAGATATATAAATATAAATATTTTTATTTTTTAATATCAAGTGAATAGTGAACTTTGCATTTTCGGGCTAGGCTGAACCAAAAATGATCTTCGACAAAGAGAAAAGGTCTAGTTTCAAGTCATCTACTAAGGAATCTTTTAACATTGATTCACCATTAAGAAATTAATCTGTTTGCCAGCTTGTGAGTAGGAAGTTGCCACTTTACATGTTGGTATTTTATTGAATTACGGTTCCTTAAATGATAAAAGAGAACTGTGGAAATAAAATGCTTACAGTTGTCAAAGTTGTTCACGAATATAGGCCATTGATCTCAACATCGAACCCAAAGTATCTTTTGACACTTGGAACTTTACTTCTTTCTCCCCAGAAGTTGTCTTTGTATCTTGGAGCTGAGAAATTCAAATAAACAAGCAATAAGTCCAAAAATTCGATTTTTCTTTCATCAGGGATAGGGGAAGGGATTGTCCAAGTTTGAACCCGGGACATTAATAAGAACTCAAGCAATGCAAGTCATTTGTCACACACTAATAGCTAGTTGGCCTATTTAGACTTTAACTAAAACAAAAGATAAGAACTTAAAAGCAAGAAGCAGCAGCATAAATCTTACTCCTAAATTTATCACATCAATGCAACTATGGTTCAATGTAATGCTAATCACATGATGTTTATCATTTGAAGTTACTTTCAATGAACATGGTAAAAATCATAAAAGTATTGCTAACCAAGGTTTGAAAACTAGACCAAAAGTTAAACCAGTCAGACTTTCAGTTCTTCCAATCAATTCAAATGGTTAGGCTGGCCGGTTTGATCAAAACACTTTTTATTATTTATTTTTACTGTTAGATAAATATTAAATGTTGTTTGTAATTAATAAAAAACGTATTTAGCTTAATGGTATGATCTTTAATATAAAATTAATACATTAAAAGTTCAAATCTTATTGGTTAAGTGACAAAGTAGGAAAGTAGTTATGAATGATAACCATTTGATTGACAAAAATTTCATCCTCACTCTTTTTCATCCTTAGTTCCGAGCAAAGCCTTAAGGAAGCAGGAAATATCCATAGTCTGGGGAAAAAAAAAAAAAAAACTAGTTCGAGTATTAAGTCAACTTAAACTTATTTTACACCAAAGACAATTACATGCTTAGTGTTTATCAGGTTTATTTTCATTGTTACTGTTCACCTTAATAAGTAATGCCCAAAAGTTGGGAATTTGGTTCGTGGGAAGAAGCACAATCCAATCATCAAATTGCCCTTAAATAATACCTTAAATTGCAATTACCTTTGGTTGAAAATTGAAAAAGAGGAACAATTTTTAAGGACTCTATAAAATAAAAGTTGGAATTATAGATTAAAATGTCAAAGGACAGTTCACTAATTAGTATGCTAAAAGGGTGTTTCTCTTTCCCTGTTCAGATATTCAGCATACTATGCTCTCTATAACTTGACGAAATATTGAATATCATGATAAACTCATTAAATAAGATCTGTTAACTAGTCAGCTTAGCTGAAAATATTTGTGACGTAATAGCATCTAATATCATTATCCTAACACTAAGGTAATTCATATAATAGAAAATCATCACCAAAAACCAACTCCTTAGAAATTTAAAAAGAAAAAAAAGAAAAAACTAGGATATGAATGGATATAAGTTCAACATTTCAAACCTTCAAATTTATGGCAGCAACCCTATTGACTGGTGTTGAGAGCTGTTGACTGATGTAAGCCATTGATCGCAACATAGGCTCCAGAGTTACCTTTGTGAGCCTAAATTGCACTTCAGCCTCTCCCAAAGGGTTCTTGCTAAAGTCATGCAGCTGCAACAGAGGTGACATAAGATTATACCAATTGAAAACAGTCAACTCAAGTATGATTACACGATGCTTGCTTTGACAATTTGGAACATGACTGAAAATCTGAGAAAGTGAATAGTCATTTCGGAAGCACCACAAAGAGTATAGAAGGATTTCTGTGCATTAGACTAACTATGATAAGTTAGCTTTTAATTCTACCAGTTGCCAGAGCATCTAATATTAGATAACTTTCATCTTGAATATATAAAGAGAAACTTAAAAGAAACAAATAAGAACAAGATAGGAAATGAGAGTATATGCCAACATACCTTCAAGTTTATAACAGCTACTTTACAAGCTTCTGCTTCTTTTTTATTTTCTATAACCCAAGTCATGGACTTAAAACAAGAGAGAACCACCTGCATCCAACAGAAATAGTACTCTCACGTATTTTCACTAACAAAAACGTTGGTTAATGCTGAATACAACAAAAATCCAAGACACGTGTGTATGAGTTGGTGACATACATATATGATGTATATTAATAAAATAGATATAAACTTCTTCCAAACATACCGTGCTATCAAGGTGATCAGTATCACGATCAATAGATACAGGGGCCATGCTAGGTTGATTCAAGTCAGTAAGTGGACCTCCACTATCAATAAGATTAAAGCGAGGTGATACTACATCTTGCCATGGCCATAAAGATGGGACCATTTCTGAGACCGGAGAAGTGGTTTTTTTGCTACCATCTTCATGACTATTTCCATTAATATAAGATCTAGGTGGGGTGGCTTTAGCGACAGTCTTCTTTATAAATGCAACCTTTTTTACAGCATCTCTAAGAGCATTGATTGCTGCGCTATATGTCTCAGGGACAACAGAACCTTCTTCTGCCAATTTGAAGGCTTCCTGACATAGGATATTGAAACGGGCAGTTAGAGTCTCAACACCTTGAGGATCAGCATTTTTCTCATCCAATCCAACCCAAGATTTGGCACTCTTGGTCCACCGCCTTAAAATGTAATGGGATGGAAGGGTAAGAACATTTGTCACTGTGAACACTGTCAATATATGTCTACATAGAATACCAGAATATTCAAACATCTGACATGTACAACTTGCTTTCATCTCAGAAACATTCAGCACGACAAAGTATGCCTTATCATCATGTTCATATTTTGCAACCCTGTATTTACTGACAATGCCATCTCCCTCAATCTTGTTTGCTGTATACACAAAAGTTTCAACTAGTTCCTCCTGAAACTTTGAGAAAACTTTCTTCGTGTAGAGGTTTGCTGCCTGCTGTTCCATAGGTGATGGTGTTTTTAGTACCGGTGTGGTGCAGATTGTGTCACAATCTGCTTCTATTTCCTTCTCTAGAGAACGTTCCAGAGCCTTTCATACTGTTTTAAAAAAAGTGGTATAGTTGTCTGCTGATTTATGTACCCATCAAAAAAGGAGCTAACCCCTTGGTTAGAAGAAAGACTAGCAAAGAAAGTACCACGAAAATAAACTGGAGCCCACTGTTTACGAGCATTATATACAGCCAGAAGCCACTCATTTTTCTGGAGGTTGTACTTATCAAGGAGAGTGGTCCACGATGATTCAAAATCCTCAATCGTCTCTGAAAAGTTTATGCAGCCATAGATCTCACCATATAAGGAAGGATGGGCTAGGTAGATATGTGCCAACCTTTCTTGTCCTTCCCTCAAGATGTGCCACTTGCAAATGCAGTGGCGAGTTTCAGGAAAGACCTGAGAAACTGCTGCTTGTATTGCTCTGTCTTGGTCTGTGGTGATGGAAACGGGACATCGATTGTTCATTGCAGATAACCACGTCCTGAATAGCCAAGTAAAGGAAGACTCAGATTCATCCAGAAGTAATGCACAACCAAACAACACCATCTGGCCATGATGATTTATGCCTGTGAAAGGAGCAAACGGAATCTGATACTGATTTGGTCGATACATTGTGTCAAAAATAACTGCATCTCCAAAGTGATTGTAAGCTGCCCTTGATCTTGCATCGGCCCAGAAAACATTAGTCATTCGATTATCATCATCAAGCTGTATTGCATAATAAAAGCCCGGGTTTTTAGCCTGCAACTTCTTGAAATAGTTCAGCAGATTTTGAGCATCTTTCCCCAGTGTTCTCCTTTGGCTAGGAAGTCCAACATAGCCTACAGACCCCATATTCCTTACAAGGTGATTAGGGTCGACACAGGAGGTATTCCCAACCCTAGTGGCTTCACAAGAAACATGATTTCCATCCACCAAAGCCCAAACATCAGTAGCGGCATCAGATGTTTCGGGAACATTTTTAGTGACTCCAGCAAAATGCCTACGAGGTCTAAGGTAATGAACCTTACTAGGACTAACCATCGAATGATTATGATCCTCCACAAACTTTGTAGCAACCCACTTCTTTCCATCCTTTCTCTCGATCCTAAACATTGCATTACAACTTTCAACATTTTTCCTCTTTAAAACCTCCCTTGAACATGCGAAATCCCATGTTACAATTGGCCCATCGAGCTTAGTACGAGTAAAGTGACCAACATGGGTACTAAACCCTAACCGCCTAGCATAACCATCGTAAAATGTCCTGCCTGCATCCTCCGACTCAAATCCCATCCCCACACATGGCTTACCTCCGGCACCTCCATCATCATTCGGATTAACAACCACATCTATTCCAGTTAAATTTTCTATTAAATTCCAACTACTACCACCACCCTTACTAGACTCAATATTTACTCCCCGGACATTATCCCCTTTTCCCCCTCCCACATCCATGTTTTCATCTCATACAACATGCAATTCAGCATTTTTTTCCTTCTACTGAATCAGGGTTAAACCCTCCTCCATTCAGTCAATGTAACTGTTTAAATGCATGGTTATCAATTACAAGCTCACTCAATGCAATTCCCATCCAAATCAGTCTTTAAAAACAAAAAACTAGTAATTCAATTCTACAAAAGAACTGATGGAAGCATCAATGAAGTGCAACTGAGCAGACTAACAAAATGACAGAGAAATGAACTAAAAATGCGGGAGGGAAACCAAAAAGACTATAAAATTGAGATGTAAGAGGGAAATTAAAAATTGAGTTATCTTTGATCAAAAGAAATGGGTTATAAAATTAAATGTCCATTTCGGGCAAGAAACTTACAGTTGCATTTTTGGAAGAAAACGGAGAAAAGGAGGGGCCTCTGCTCTGCTTTGTTCTTCAATGTTTGTGTCTCAGTGAATAAGCTTCTTTTCTATTGATGGCGAAAACTTTCGCTCGATGCTTGGGTCGAAGCAATGTTAATTTTTTTGGCTAACCCTAGAAATTGGGGAAAATCGGTACTACCTCCTAAATATTTTTTTAACTTCAAAAATTTTGCCCTTTAAAAAACTTTACCTCGTACGCGGAAAAAATTTATTCAATAAATAAAAGTTTATTTATTAAGTATTATAATAGTTAGATATAAAATAAATAATACTGAGTAAAAAAATGGTAAACTATTAAAATAGTTATTTTATTTATTTTAGGTTACATTTTAGTCATTTATGTTTGAAATGTTACTTTTAATTACTTACGTTATCGTGTTATAACATTTTAGTCACCGAGTTGTTAATTATAGTGTAACGGTAAGCTGACATGACACGTTAAAGAAATGATCCTTACTAATCCACAAGCTCGCTTCATTCGAAAAATTAAATTGTTCAAAAAAATAAAAGTATAAGGACTAGTTTTAACAAATGTAAATATAGAAAACCTATGTTAAAAGAAATAGAGAAGGAATGAAAACAGAGGGAGAAACAGAAAAGAATGAAAAATAAAGGAAGAGAAAAGAAAAGTTAAAAGAACATAAAAGGCAAAAAAGTTTGCTCTAAACGGAAAAATATGGGAACCAATTGTATAAAATAACTTAAAATTTTTATTTGAAATGATAATTTAATGTGTCACGTCAGTTTACCATTACACTGTTAGCAGTAATTAATCGCTCAGTGACTAAAACGTAACATTTCAAACATATATAACTAAAATGTAATTGAGATATACAAAAGTAACTATTTTGATAGTATAACCTAAAAAATAAAACTTCTTTAAAATAAATAAATAAAAAAAATTCTTTTTTAAAAACAAGTGATGTGAAATTAAAATTAGTATATTACTTATTTTTATAAAATAGAATGAACTTTTTTTGTTTATTTTGGAGAGAGATTATTTTTTACAAGAGTTTTTTATTCATATTTCTAGTTTCAAAGTTCTAGGATGGGTTTGAATGGGTAGTGAGGTGTGATGCGGTGCGTTTAGCTTACTTTTTGTCTCACGCTACAGTATTTAATCTCATCGCCACCATTGTTTTCAAACTAAAAACAGGTAAACGCACAGCCCATCCAACCTCACCTTAAATTTGTACAACCATCATTTATTTGATATCTATTTATTGAGTAAAAGTACCATGAAGGCTCTTATACCCTATTTTTTTGTTAAATTTGGTCATTCTGTTAAAAGATTCATCCAATTTTAAAATCCGATCCTTTTTTGTTGACAAAGAAAAGGCCATAATCGCCAGAATTCAAATTAACTTGCATCCAAAAATTATACAGTCATGGATATCACCAGGATAATCCATATCAAAATTCAAATCACAACAATTTTTAAGTAACCAATTACAAAGGAAATCAACCACTTTATTAAAGCATCAATCGACCCATATGTTCCACAAAACAACTAAGAGATCCGCAAAAAGCTTTTTTATCCAAGCTGCGCATGGAATCCTCCAGCCAGTCAATACAGGAGTTAAAATGTTTCCTCAACAGCCTATTATCAAGGCCCTCAACAACCAGGATTTCCCGAGCTTTTGGACAGTCTCTCAAAGCATGGAGCACAGTTTCATTCTCGACATTTTAATAGACGAAATTTTCACATTTCTGGGAATAATGTCATGCACTATTCTCCAGGAAAAAACACGAATTTTTGAAACAATATTAAGTTTCCAGATTATTCTCTAGTAGAGACGATGAGGCCCAAATCCAATATCCTTGAGCAATAGCCAATCGTAAGAAAATTTTGTCGAGTAAAGCCCGTGAGGGTTATGGAACCAGACCCAACAGTCATCAGAGCCATCCGGAAGAAAAGGAATTTTTTCAAATTAAGTCACCCACAGGGTCACTATATAACTCACGAAGACGAATCCCATTCCAATATTTTTTTTTATCGGGGAGCCATAGATCACAAACCAAAGTTTTCGGAATAGATGTACCTAGAAAGCGCAATACCTAATCGTCTAGTCCCTCGAAGCCCCATTTATCTATACTAATACGAGTACCACGACCATTACAAATTCTCATGCCAAAGCCCTTGTTCAATGTTTTTGTTGCAGTCAGAATACTAAACCATGTAAAAGTGAGCTTATCACAATACTTTAGATAATAATAAAAAAGGTCACCATCCGGAAAATACTTTGAACAAAGGACCTTAAAGCACAAGGTATCCTTATTTGTGAGGAGCCTCCAAACTTGAGGGCCCAGCAGAGCTAAGTTAAAAAGCCTCATATCTCTAAAACTGATACCTTTCATCCCTTTCGGAAAGCATAGTTTTTCCCAGGCCATCATAGCCTAGCCTCAGCCCTTTTCCTTGCAGGCCCACCACCATCTGCGCATCATGGAAATAATTTCATCCAGCGTTCCCCTAGGAGAAAGAAAAATAGAGAAAGCATAAGTTGGTAATGATTGTAAAATAGTTTTTTATAAAAATATCTTTACCATCTAACAATAAAAGGCGCTTGAACCAGCTATTGATCCTTTTGGAAAAACGATCAATGATATGTTTAAAGGCTCCCTTATTCTTTTTTCCAACAAGCAAAGGCAGCCCAAGATAATGATCCAGGGATGCAACAACCCTCATCCCTAAGTGATCTCCAGAATTCTACTGGTGGTTTCTAGTCGTATTAGGGCTAAATCATAATGATCCAGGGATGCAACAACCCTCATCCCTAAGTGATCTCCAGAATTCTACTGGTGGTTTCTAGTCGTATTAGGACTAAATCAAACCATGGATTTAAGGTGATTAATTTTTTGCCACGAAGCTCCTTCAAAAAGCTTGAGAATCTCCAAGACCGTATCAATCTCCTTACCTTTAATTCTAACAAAAAGTAAGGCATCATCGGCAAAAAAAAAAGATAGTTAATTCTCAGACCATGGTGGCTTGCTCTAATGCCCCGAACATTACCATCAACCTGAGCATCACATAACAACCTAGAAAAGGCTTTCATACAAAAAAGAAACAGGCAAGGAGATAATGGGTCTCCCTGACGTAAACCACATTCCGGCACGAAAACATTAGTAAGAGGCATATTGCATTTAATAGCATATTTAACAGAACGGACACAGCTCATAATCATTGTGATCCATCTATCCGCGAATCCCATTTTATGCATCACAGATTCGAGGAAGTCCACTCGACCCTTTCATAAGCTTTGCTCATATTGAGCTTAATAACTAAATCTCTATTCAGCCATTCTTAGAACTTTGGAAGTAGTACATAAGTTCATAAGCAATAAGGAAATTAGAGTGAATCATTCGCCCCGGGACAAACGCGCTTTGATTTTAGCTAATTAATGCAATAATGAAACACCGTTTTCAGCCTGTTAAACAGAACTTCAGAGATAATCTTAAAAAGAACCCGACAGAGACTAATAAGGCGAAAATTCGATATCTCATTGGGCTCTTGATTCTTAGGGATTAGCACAATCACAGTGTCATTCACCACACCAATATATTGTTTCCCATTAACGAAATCATGGCAGAAACGAAGGACATCCCTTCCAACAGTATCCCAATTTTCCCAGAAAAAGGGCCCAAATAACCCATCAATACCAGGAGCTTTTCGAGGATCCATCTAGGAATAAGCCTCCATAATTTCTTTATCCGTCACTTGACCCATAAGAGAGGCATTCATCTTCGAAGAAATATACCTTTGAATATGGCTCAAATCCCGATCATCAAGAGTGGCATTAGACCGAAAGAGGTTTTGAAAATAATTCTGAGTAACCCTGCACACATTAGCCGTGCCTTTTACCCACTAACCATCCGAACCAAAAATACCCTCAATACGATTTTTTTAGCCTACTTGTGGCCTGAGCATGAAAAAAGCGAGTGTTACGATCCCCAACTTTAAGCCAAGAAATATGAGAATGTTGGGCCCAATATGATTCTTCTTCAGCATACAAGTGGCCCAACTATTTTTTGTAGCTTTTGAGCAGACCAATATTCGCGCCTAGTTAGACCCATCCATAATTCTATTAATTTTCTCAATCAATCGATTCATGCATCCTTTTCTTCTTTTGAACCTAGAAACCACCAACGGCCCAAATTTAGACGAATTTGATTGCATTTGTCAACAATATTCCCATTATTGTTCCCCCAGCTCCTATTAATAATATCTTTAGCTTCGTTATCGCCAGCCCAGTAAGCTTCATACTGGAAAAGAAGTTTAGGGTCCTTTAACTCATTTTTGAGTTTACAACCCATAGAATCGAACAAGAAAGTATCATGGTCCGAGCTGCTTTGCCTGACAACATTAGCAGATAGGAACGACATCATTTTCAAACAACAACCGAGGCCACAAATCTGTCAAGTCTCTCCCTCACAAACCCAAGTTCCTCCCTGTTATTGGACTACGTAAACCAGCCCTTATCCGATTTTATATCCACTAAGCTTAAGTCATCAAAAATAGAACAGAAATCTTAGAAAGGGGATCGGGTTTTCTTCTTCCCCTGATTTTTCAGCATTATTTAATATAGCGTTAAAATTCCCACCAATAATCCACACTCCCTGAACCAGATCACCCACTTTTCTCAAAAGCTCCCACAAACAGTTCTTACGATTTAACTCAGCGAAATCGTAAAAATCAATAAAATGGAAATCATCCATCCCATTTATCGAGACCAACAAATCAATATGATGGTCAGAGAAATTATTTAATATAGCGTTAAAATCCCCATCAATAATCCACTCTCCTTGAACCAGATCACCCACTTTCCTCAAAAGCTCCCACAAACAGTCCTTACGATTTAACTCAGCGAAATCTTAAAAACCAATAAAATGGAAATCATCCATCCCATCTCAAAACCCTCCTCTTTCCATAAAATCGTCAAGCCCTCACGACACCCCTTTGCAGCAACCACCAAGTAGCTATCTATATGACATCTGATTCTTATACGCTCTATCTCATTTGATCTAACTTTTGTCTCACACAAGAACACAATATTTGGATTTGTCACAACAAGAAGTTGTTTAAGGTCGCGAACTGTCGCGGGGTTTCCAATCCTATGATAGTTCCAACATGGGACCTTCTTGGTTCTTGGCAGGGCTGCTCGCCAGCTACCGCCTTAGAAGGTGAAACACCATCTAGCAAGTTTCTCTTGACCAAGCGAACTAGGCTCTCTTCATCACCTTCTGCCCCACAGCATTTATCTTTCTTCCTCTTGATTCTCATTTTATTCATTCCCTCCTTAGCATTCATCCTCGACCTCTTCTCAGTTAACGACCCAGAGTCCAAAACCTCCTCACTCATTCTACTTTTGCCCTTTCCCAGTTGTGTGACTGTATCTCCCTCCTCATTTCTTCCTTCTTCCGTAATATTAATATTGCTTGATAAGCCAGGTCTACACAAGAATTCCACTCCATTTCTCCAGTTAACAACATTCAAACCCTTAATATTGCTTGATCGATGCTGTAATAAAGTGGCTGATTCCCTTAATATTGCTTGATCAATGCTGTAATAAAGTGGTTGATTCCTTTGTAATTGGTCACTTAAAAAATGATGTGATTTGAATTTTGATATGGATTATCCTGGTGATATCCATGACTATGTAATTTTGGATGCAAGTTAATTTGATTTCTGGCCATTGTGGTCTTTTCTTTGTCAAAAAAAAAAAAAATAGATTTTGACAGTAGAAATGGATGAATCTTTTAAATTTAGTCCTTGTATGTTAGTATAAGGATAAACGTGGCATGTTTCTTATACGTTAGCATATTGTACACGTGGCATGCCACGTGTTAATTGCTAATTGTTTTATCAGCCATGCCAGTTTTAACAATACAACTTCTTGATGAATTTTTTAACAGAAAGAATCATTTGCTCTTTAATCTTATATAAGAGATTAGTTTGCCTATTTTTTGAATAAAGGGGGTAAATTGTAATTTGACTTGTAATATAGAGGCTTCTCTAATACTTTTACCCTAACTATTGTAATATGTAAGTAATAAATAATTTTTTTTATCATGTTATTACACTAGTAACCAAGCGAGAAATTGATAAATTTTATAGTGACAGCAAATAGAATGTTGATAGATGTCCTTAAAAAATTAAAAGTATTAGAGTTTTTTATTTCACATGCACAATAATTTTGGAAAAATTAATGTCTAGATTTAAATGATTTTTTTTTATTTCACATCCACTAATAATAATATAAACATATATTTTTTTAAATGTAGCAAGCATCATTTGAAAAAAAAATATAAATTTATAAATATATATATATATATATATAAATTCAAGAGAAAATTCTAATAATGTAATAAAATATCAAAAAGATAAAATTCTAAAATACAAATATTTAAAAATCATTTTTATATATTATTATTTTTTGAAATTATAAAAAATATAAAATTGTTAGAAATACACATTCATAATAAATTTAAATAAATCTAGACAATCATTTGTCCATGTTGATTTTGAACGTTTGTTTCTAATAATTTTATATTATTTCTAATTTCAATAAATAATAACATAAAATTATTTTTATAGAAATTATTATATGTGGCAAGAATTATTTGAAATTAAATTTTAAAAAATCTTTTAAAATATATAAATTTATACAAAAATGATGTATATATAAATGGAAATTTTCTAAAACATCTTGATTTAAAAAAAATCATTTTTATATTATTAGTTTTTAAAATTATTAAAAATACACTTTCAAAATGAACCTAGACATTGGTTGTCTAGATTTAAATGAATTTGGACACAATTTGTCTTGGTTCATCGTGCACATAAGATCAAAAAGTAAAATTACTAAAAATTCTAATTTTAAATATTTTTTATGTTTTGAACATGTGTCAACATTCTATTAGTTGTCAGCATAAAAAGTAATGCAATCAGTCGGGTACCTAAAAAAAGTACCAGCTTAGTTAAAGATTCCTAAGTTCAATATCATTTAGGTCAAAATAATGTCTAAACACCGACTAGTTACATGTCGCCAAATCCAGGGGCTAAAATATATATTAACCTTTTTACAAAGTAAAATACATTACAAAATATTGGGACTTGAACCTAGACTTTAACTCTATCATTTCAATTAAAATTTCATTTCATTCTTATATAAAATTTTAATTAATATATTTTTAAATGTCTTTCACCTAGTGTCATGATAAATATAATGACTTTGCTTCTCGTGTTGTCATAATAAAAATTTTAATACCAAATTACAATTTGAAAAAATATTTGATGTACTGTCGATACATAAATTCTATGCATCATCAATGAACTACATCAAGTCACCTTATCAATAAGCAAATGAGAAAAAATATCGGAGGACTTAAGCATTAATTTTGATTGAACTAAACATTAAGTTCTAATGATGCTGGAATGGCAAATTGCGTAGTAGTCTATATGTACTTTATGTTGACATGACACTATTTGTCTTATATTCTACGTCAACAAATAATTTAAAATTTATAAAAATAAAAAAATCAAAATATAAAAGGTTCATAAAAATTCAAAAATATTATCATGAGAGTATGCGTGGATTGCCATGTAGGCTGCATTGTTCGAAAATTTAACATTTTAGATTGTATTTCCGTTAAAAAAATCAATTTGGCTCTTTTTAAAAGGTTGATAGTCAAATTTAACTCTTCCAAGAAACTTGAGGTCAAATTTAACTAAAAAAGAATAAGGGTTTAATTGAAAAGATATATAAGTGTTAATGACTAAACTTAGTATTATGCATTTTTTACGTCAAATCTATACGACTTATTAAAAGAAGTTTAATAAATTTTGAATTGAAACTAAATTGTTTCCTTTTTAATCTTTTTGGGGTGCACAACTTCTTGCGTGCGTCAATGCTACCCATCCACGCCACTGTTATGAAATGGGAAGCACCTAGTGTAACATCTCATACTCGCCCCGGTCACTAGGTCTGAGCTACGTGATATTATATTCATTCCCTAAGCAACTACGATTCAATTGCAATTTAATCCAACAATTTATACATAATATCAAGTTCATTACATCGTTACAACATGTTATATAGTCAATGCTAAAGCTAAATCGAGTTTACGAAAGCTCTTTTGATAATTTGAGGTCAAAATCAAATGATGATCAATTTGTAAGGTGTACAAAACTTTCGAGTTGGAGTCTCGACGTCAGGGTACCATGCCGCAACCTCAAACAAATAATGAGTATCGTCGCGACATCAGAGGGTTTGTGGTCGCAATGTCACTCACTGTCGATTTCACATCATGACGTTGAGAGCATGTCTTCACAACATCACCCACTACTTTGACAAAATCCATTAAACATCAACCTAATTTCCAGCCAAATCAACACATTTCATTTCCAACATATCTCATATACTTATTTTCACGATTTAGCATCATATGAACATATTCTTTACACAATTCATCAATTCAAACCAAACATCAAATACATGTAACAATTTCCACATTTCAACCATTTAAACCATTACCACATACATGATATTAATAATATTTCATAAACTTTATGTTTCAAAATGTCATTTACCAATGTAAGAACTCAAATGACTATACACATTATAAGACTAACTCAACTTTAGGTACATGCCATATTTCAAAACGTAAAGAAACTATACAAACATCACTAAGTTGAGGGTTGCCGATTGGATGTTGGATTACTTTTCGGGACTTCAAGATCTATCGAAACTTACGCATAAAAATAAACAAACTATATGTTGGGCAATAAATCTTAATGATACTTTCATGATTCAAGTCATATAGACAAAATAGTAATGTGATGAATACAATCAAGGCATGCTTAGGTTTCAAACATTTTACTTTCACCTATTCAGGTCATATGAACCATTTCATATACTATCACAATTAGCAATCAATAACACATATCATACTTGTCACACCCGAAATCTTTAAACCTAGAAAATTAGGGATAATTTAGGGGTTAAATTGAAATATAACTTAAGTTAGCAGTTTCTATTGGAAAATCAAGAAAAGATAGCAACGAAATTGGACAAGGTTGAGATTTGATTCTGGTTCAGTTGAATTTGAACTAACGAATACTTTAGTGAGGGACAAAATGATTATGGATGAATGATTATCATACGGTGGGAGACCGTGCATGATGAATTATAAATAACTGTTTTAAGAACCCAATGACTTAATTAAAAATTTTCGAATATTTAATAACCATTTTGTAAATTTTTAAAATTGAGTGACTAAATTTTAAACTTACTAATAGTTTAATAAACTTAATTGCAATTTACTCTTATTTTATCTCAGAAAAATTTGAAAGCTTGAGCTCGACTCAATTAACACCTCTCATTATCAGTAGCCTACTGGTACATTCCTCCGACGCTGCACTTCTACGGTGGACTTCTAACATATCGATTCTCTATTCCCCTTTGGTAAATTCTCCTTTTTATTTTCTAGGTTTTTCTTTGCGTGTTAGATTGTCTAATATTCGCAGAGACTGGCATCAATTAAGTCTTATTTCCTATCATTCCAGGTTGATTCGCTGCTATCAGTTGCAATGGTGGCGGCGTTAGTTGGCCTGAGAGGCTTATCTTTATGTACCTTATCGCTTCCCATCCTCCGTAGTGCGAAGATTAAGCTACCCATTCACTCATTTCCAACGAGTCGAAGCCTAGAACCTCTGTTTTCCCCTTATAATCCTACCATTCTCAGGGGTTTTCCCTCGTTTTGTGCGTCTCCGGACGTCAACGTGGAGGCCACCGCCACAGCTCCGCCGGCTACGGAGGCGGAAAATTCACAGTCGGCGGACGATATAAAGAATGCAGCCAACCTGCTCGACATAAGGGTTGGCCGAATAATCAAAGCGTGGAGACATGAAGAAGCCGATTCTCTATACGTGGAAGAAGTGGATGTAGGCGAGCCTGAACCCAGAATCATCTGCAGCGGGCTTGTTAAATACATGCCTTTAGATCTTCTTCAGGATGCGAAAGTGGTTGTTCTTGCTAATCTGAAGCCGAGGAACATGCGAGGTGTGAAGTCTTGTGGAATGCTAATGGCTGCTTCCGATGCGTCGCATGAGACTGTTGAGCTTCTTATGCCCCCCGACGGTACAATTCCCGGAGAGAGAATATGGTTTGGGACTGAAGACGATAAAGATAGCCAACCTGAACCTGCTACACCCAACCAGGTATCACCTGCTTCACTTCAATCCTTCTTGAAACTTTGACATACAGTGCCATATATTATAGATTGATAGATAGATAGATGTTGAACTAATAGATAGATAGATGTTGAACTAAGTTGTTTAGTTTGTTATCCAGTAAGTATGCTTCTTCTTTATATATATATATATATATATTTAGAATATCCATTCGCTCTCAACTCTTGAAGAATCATAATCTCCTGAATTACCCTTTTAGTAATTGAGGGGTCAAACGTGAGTCAAGTAGGCAGTAGCATCCGTTCATGCATCCTGATATTGAATTTGTTTGGTTTGGTAGTAATTAGGGTATGAATCACACATCGATGTTCAGAAGATACTCAGGTTTGGCTTAGAAAAGATTCAAATTTGGTACAGTGATTGTTCTCTTGAGCAGGCCAATTTCAAGTATGCTAATGCTTGACTTGAGTAGTTCATAAGCATAATTGAGCTTTAAAAAGAATAGAGAGTTTTAACATATTTAATTAGTTTTGAAAAACTCAAGTTGGACTTGAATTTGACATTGGGATGGATCATAAATAATCAAATTTGAAGTTGAGCATGAGACTCTTAACTTAGTCTTTATTAGGTAAAAGTAAACGAGCTTTAATTGATTGAGCTAGAGCAGTTTGATTTTGATTTTGAATGCTTGATCAAGCTTAGCTTTGAACATCAAATTTTGAGTTGAGCTCTAACTTCGTTCATCTTGTGCTGAACTCTGTCAATTACATCCCTAGTAGTAGTAGCTGCAGAGAAAGTCATGGTTGAAGTTGTTGTAGGCATAGGACCTTTTTTACATAACCTAACCCCAATCTGAAAATAGGAGAAAGCTAAAAGATTTGATGCTTCCAATGAGAGTATCGAGTTCATTTGACCATACCATTCATTCTGCATCTGCCTATGTTGCTTCGACTTTTATTTTTCTTTTGAAGTAATCTTGTTTGATACTTATATCCAACTCATAGGCATGGGGATTTAACTTCCAAGGTTCCTCCAAAATACGTGAAAAAACATAGAAAATTTGATCATATTTATGTTGGACACATATTCCTCCATACAATGTTTTCTAATTACTACTGTTCTGAATTTGTGCAGGTTCAAAAGAAAAGATTTGGGAATCGGTGCAGCCTCATCTTAAAACTGATGCTTCATGTACTGCAATGCTTCGGGAGTACTTGATGCGGACATCTGCAGGTGTAGTGGTCTGCAAGTCTCTGAAGAATGCCAATATTTCCTGATTACACCCGATGCCAAGTATAGCTTCTTCCCTTGTTTATCTCAAATGCAATCTGAAAATGTTTTAGCTTTTGAGGATTGGTGAAACATTTGTTGAACTTATAAGTTAAGATTTTGTCAGTTTTTTTTCAATTTTCTGTGCCATTGTTTCATGTTTACTATGATTAACTTATTCTTTCATGTTATGTTACTTGGATTTGAGCGTGAATATCATATATGGGTATGTATCCGAATGGGTATGATTAGGTTTATATAGCATTTTTCATTCATTTGGAGGATACTAGAGATTATATATTTCATACCCATGTATTAGACACAAATACCAAATATGAATACTCAAAACAAATAATATAATAGAAGCGTTGGAGCAGCATAGCTTTTATGTTTGCTAATGAAGTATTTGGGATTTCAGGTCAGGCGGATTTCATTTAGGTTAAAATATGCCATTGGTTCTTGTGCTCTTCACAAATTTAGAATTTAGTCAATGTGCCTTTGTTGTCAGGAATTTAATCCTTGTACTTTTCAGATTTTAAAATTCAGGTTAAATTGTTAACATTATTAATTCTTTTTGTTAAATTTATTGGTGTGACATTTTGAAATAAATAAATAAATTTACTTGGTAACAATGTAACTAAAAAATTGTTCTAATGAACTTGAATTTAAGAAAATTATTTTAAAAGTATTAACAATTAGATTTAAATTTTGAAATTATAAAAGTAGAGGGACTAAATTCTTAAGAATAAAAGCACATGAATTAAATTCTAAATTTACGAAAAGTACATAAACTTACTACATATTTTAACCTTTCATTTATATCTGTACATGATTGTCCTTAAAAATATTTTAGGAATAAAAGTATATAAACTAAATTCTAAATTTATGAAAGCTACATAAATTTACTACATATTTTAACCTTTTATTTATATTTGTTCATGCTTGTCCATAATCTATAACCTATATCGTTATCTATTTAAAACACGAGTTAAGAAAAATTTTAAACTGATTAGAATTAGAGGTGCTCATGGGCCGGGCGGCCCGGCCCGACAGCCCGCCCGAAATATGGGAGGGTTTGGGCAAAAATATAGGCCCGAAATATGGGCTTGGGCAAAAAAATTAGGCCCGTTTAAAAAATGGGCCAGGCCTCGGGCACACTTTTTTGGCCCGGGCCCAGCCCGGCCCGGCCCGAATATAATAAAAAAATATATTTTTTATTTTAAAAATATTTTTAAAATACATTTTTAAAATTTTTTTATTTTTAAAATTTTTAAAATACCTTTTTTAATTTTTAATTTTTTTGTGTTATTTAAAAAATGGCCGGGTCAGGCCGGGCCCGAGTTTAGGATTTTTCCCGGGCCGGGCCTGGACAAAATTCAGGCCCATATTTTAGGCCGGGCTGGGCCCGGGCCTAAGACATGGGCCAAAATTTATGGGCCCGGCCCGGCCCGGCCATGAGCACCTCTAATTAGAATAGACAATAGTCTTTATTTTTCATCATTGACATCTAAAAATAATAATTTAATATAGAATTCTTTTCTAAATGAATATTATATAATATTTTTAAACAACATCAACATGTGATAATTTTATGACTCTAAAATAGAGTTATAATTTGAATAAAAGTCTAAAGATAAAATATAAAGGGATAAGTAGAGTAGTTTTGATAAGTAGATTGATTATATCTTTTAATTCATAGCTTTTAATATTATTTAATTAATGTTAGTTTTTTTTTTTTAATCTCCTTATAGGATCTTATCATATCTGTTTTTTTTTATACAATATTTATAACTGTTCATAGCCCCTCCCCAACCCTTAAGTAGGAGGATAATGCGTTTCAGCGCACTTGAACCCACATCCTCCTCTTGCAGTGGCAATAATGTCGATGTCAATCGAGCTAAGACTCAATCGGCATTAATGTTAGAGTTATATATCAAGTAGAATAAAAATTTAGGTCTATAAATATAGAGATATTCAATAAGTATTCCTTATTCGAGCCTTGATCCCCTTGCATATAACAAGTAACGAAATATCAAGAGTTATCTTATTGAATAGTGGCAAAGCTAGGGGGACTGGCAGGGATTTTGGTTCCCTTTAAAATGAAAAATTTACTATTTAGGCTCTTTCTAATTTATAAAATTTTAAATTAGTAATGATAAAATTATATTTTACCCTAAATAATAATAATTTAATTTAACCTTTTAAAAATTATAAAATTATTAATTATTAAAATAATAAAATTATATTTTTACGATTGTAAGCTTGCCAATATCGGCATTAAGGGATTACTAAAATAGTGGGCAAATCAGGAATAGTCACAAGGAAGTCATGTTACTCAATTAACCAAGCGGAGGAAGTTTTAGAAGCAACTCAGCCACTTGAGTTTCTTTAACCCCAAAAATGTAAATAATGGGGTTAAAAGTAGTGGCTACCAAACCGTATTGTTCTAACACATTCGTATATGAGTATGACATATGATTACCAAAATATACGAAAAAAGAAAAAAATATAATAATTTTTTGGTCCTTTAACTTTATAAAAAAATATTTTAACTATTTATTTATTTGTTCACTTCTTTTAATTTTTGAATTACTCTAAAATGGATGAAAAAATTACAGTTTGTTAATTTTGTTAACTATACACATGGATGATATATCAACGTTTAATTAATTTTTAATTTAAAAAATAAATATTAATTTTTAATAATTTTAATAATTTTTAATTTAAAATTTAAAAATTAATTAAATATTGACTTGTCATTCACGTGGCAATCAATATATATGCTACACCAACAAAGTTAAAAAAACGTTAATCTTTTTATCAATTTTAAAGTGATTTGACAAAAAATGCAAAGTTAAAAACTAAAAAACCAAAAAATTAAATGAAATATTAAAATAATTATTTATAAAGTTAAAGAATCAAATAAATCATTATACCTGTATTAAGCATGCACATATTTCATGTATGAATTATTTTTTATTTTGTATAATATACAAGAATTTATATTTCACTTAGTATGAAAGGTGTGGTTATTTATGTCAAAATAACTTTTAATGAAGATAAAAAAAGGTAAATTATCATTGTTAATGATAAAAATTAATGTTCTTATTTTATATGATCAATTTTCTAATTAAATTATATATTAATTTAGCATGTTGAATGATAATTAATATTTTCACTTTATGTGTTTTGGTTTTCTAATTTTAATTTTTTATTAATTAATTAATTTAATTAATTATCCAATTTTAAACTAAATTAACTGATAATTAAAATCTCAAAATAATGACGAAACTGGCATAAAAATAATTTCTAACAGAAGAGTTAATAGCGTTCGATTAGCTATTAATAGCGTGATATTGTGTAGCTTTCGCTCGAAAGAAGAAGTCATCTACACATAAAAGATGAGAAACAATAGGATTACTTCTGTAAATAGAAATACCATCAACATCTCTTCTACCTTTTGTTTAACAAACTAAGAAAGAAAGCTCCTTATCACATAAAATAAATAAGGTGGCACGTATTCGTAATTAACCAACTTAAAACGTACGAACGCCTATTGCATCAGAGATATAAGACCAAGATTTTCTTTTTAGGGATATAATTTTTAGAAATCAATTTCTTATTTTTTTTTTGTCAATTTGATCTTTATTATTTTTTTAAGTAAAATTTAACTATTAATTTTTCAAAAATTAATTAAATTATTTTTTAAATAGAAATATTAATTAAAATATTAATTTTTAAATGATGTTAGCGTGACAGTTCATATGCAGAGGCGAATCTAAGAGGGGTTAGCAGGTCCTGACCCTCCTAAAATGGAAAAATGGATCTATTTTAGCTGTTTAAAATTTTTAAAATTTTAAATTAGTAAAGATAAAATTACACTTTGACCCCCTTAAAAATAATAAAATTTTGATTTAATCCTTTAAAATTATATTTTTACTATAATAAAAATTACAATTTAATTTCGACCCCTAAAAGAATTTTCTGGCTTCGCTCCTATCCATATGTGCTTCATTTGACATAACACTATTTTCCTTGTATGTGATGTCAATAGTAATTTAATCAAAAAATAAAATAAAATAATTCAAAATTAAAAAAATTAGCATGAAATACATGTGGATTACCATACAAGCTGTTATGATTAAAATTTAACATTTTAATTAACATTTTAATTAAAAATAACAATTTGACTCTTTTTTAAAGATTCATAGTCAAAATCGACTTTTTTAACTAAAAAAATAAGGATTAAATTAATAAAAAATATAAACATTAAACACCAAATTTATCATTATGCCAATTTTTTTCTATTTAAGCTAGAAAATGCAAAAATCCAACCTCAAAAAGAACTACTTTCAGCAAGTACGCAAAACAATTCTAAGCATCTCAAAATACGCCACGTGTCTAATTTTCCACGTGGCGCTTCACATAAATCATTCCCTTTTAGTTTCCCCTCAGCTCTACGTAGAAAAATCATAACTTCCTCAAACTCTCCAAACAACCTTCTCCGCCTCTTCTCTCCATTCCTTACAGAATTCAGATATTATCTTAATTAAACAAAAATATACGTAATTCTAATGAGGAATATGTTATTCACATTAGGGGTATCCTTATCCCTACTATCGTTATTCCTGTTTAAGTCCGAATCCGCCGTTTCTAGCATAGATCTAGGTTCTGAATGGCTGAAAGTCGCCGTAGTCAATCTAAAACCCGGCCAAATTCCGATCACCATTGCCATCAACGAGATGTCCAAGAGAAAATCCCCGGCCTTAGTAGCATTCCAATCCGAAACTCGCTTACTCGCCGAAGAAGCTGCTGGAATCGTAGCTCGTTATCCCGACAAAGTGTTCTCCAATCTCCGAGACATGGCTGGAAAGCCCTACCGAGACGTCAAGCGTTTTGCAGATGCGATGTACCTTCCGTTTGATGTATTGGAGGATTTTAGAGGTGCCGCGATGATTCGAGTTTCGGACGACGTTAGTTACTCGGTCGAGGAGTTGTTAGGGATGATTCTGAAGTACGGTGCGAATTTGGCGGAGTTTCATTCGAAAGCGATGGTTAAAGATATGGTGATATCGGTGCCG
Source organism: Gossypium turneri (assembly GCA_008044935.1). Lineage (NCBI taxonomy): Eukaryota > Viridiplantae > Streptophyta > Magnoliopsida > Malvales > Malvaceae > Gossypium > Gossypium turneri. The sequence goes on along the minus strand of CP032580.1, from coordinate 9,710,489 downwards.
CCGTATTTGGACAAGCGGAGAGGAAAGGGCTGATGACGGCGGCTGAATTGGCGGGAATAAACGTGATTTCGTTGATAAATGAGCATTCGGGGGCGGCATTGCAGTATGGGATCGATAAGGATTTCTCGAATGGTTCGAGGCATGTGATTTTTTATGATATGGGTTCGAGTAGTACTTATGCAGCTCTTGTTTATTTTTCTGCTTATAATGCTAAGGAGTTTGGGAAAACTGTTTCTGCCAATCAATTCCAGGTAAAAAAAACAACACTCTCATTGCATTTGTTTTTTACAAATTTGGAAACTGTTTGTAGTTTACATTTGGCATTTTCTAGTTATGTTACCTTGAAAAAATAATTATAGTTGTAGAGCATTGTTCTAGGGTAATATTGCCGCGTCATGCTCTATCTTTGGGGTGTAACACTATTGTTCAGATCTTGGGCTCACAATTTGTTGTCACACTATACCGCATTTGGCTATTGTTTCGTTGGCCATTAACGTTTAGCATTTTATCAGGTGAAGGATGTTAGATGGGACTCGGGACTTGGAGGACAGAACATGGAATTACGGCTAGTTGAGTACTTTGCAGATGAATTCAATAAGCAAGTTGGAAACGGGGTTGACGTGAGGAAGTATCCCAAGGCAATGGCTAAATTGAAGAAACAGGTTAAGCGTACAAAAGAAATTTTAAGTGCAAATACCGCAGCTCCAATATCTGTTGAATCTCTTCACGATGATCGGGACTTCAGGTATGTAGCCTTTAAATAATCTAATCTAGTTTTAGTACATGCTTCCAACACATCTATTCCTGTTATTGCGTATAGCTTTGTATACTGTTCCATGAAAAATAATTCTTGAGGTGAAGTATGATTCTGTGATGTATCCGAGAAAGTTTATTCTGTGAAGCCTCATAGTTTCTGATTGCAAGTCTTTGTTCTTTGAGGTAGCTTAGGAATTTCTTTTATGAACCAAAGAGCTATCGGATATAGCTGAAACATTTTAAATGGCTATCTACCAGATTCATATTGTTACATATTCTTTTTACAAATTAAATTTATGGTTGAACCCAAGCCTAGAGGTTAATGTTTTTCTGAAACTGTTGACTTGTCTTAGCTGGATGCAGGTTTAGCTGCAGCTATACTAACTTACCTGGGACCTCATTTGCCACTTGTTGCTTTAAATATTTTCTTCTAACTATTTTTTTTCACGTATTCTATCTTGTCAAGGCCAAGATATCATGTAACAGTCTCTAGACAATTTAAGATAGACATTCTTTCTTTTATATTCCCCTATAGATTATTGGGGCATTCACCATTCCTTCAAAAGTATTATAGTTTCCTGTGGTGTTTGCTTAAATGATAAGGAAAAGACCTATTAGTTCTTCTTTACAATTTAAGAAGGGAAGAAAAGGAATAGAGTACTTGTGTTTTTGTATATCATCTTAATCCATTAGCTGTCTAGGACGCTAAGGATGGTGTGTAGTTATTTTTCCTTGTTCTCCCTGATTATTTTTCCCTTTCATCTCATTCAATCCTTAGATTTTGATCGTTTAAAATTTCTTATAAAATAAGTTATGGAGGTCAGAGGTGTCTATTTGTTGTGGCTGCTTTCAGATCTGAAGCAGTAAATCGAAAGAAGAAAAATAAAATTTAAGCTAGAAGACAAACCTTAGGTGTCGTTTCATAAGGCTGAAATCACAAAACCACAGAGAAAATAAGCTGGGCAAATGTTTGGAATTTGTGGTAGTATGCGAGTGTAACACATGTTCTTGTGTGAAAATTATTTTGTTCTTCTTTTCTTCCTTCAGGAGCACGATAACACGGGAGAAGTTTGAAGAGCTTTGTGGGGACCTTTGGGATAAATCTCTTATGCCTGTGAAAGAAGTGCTGAAGCATTCAGGTTTGCAAGCTGATGATATATATGCTGTGGAGTTGATTGGAGGTGCTACTAGAGTTCCAAAGTTGCAGGTTTGTACTACACTTTCTCCTAAATTTGCAGATATATACCAGTAAGCCATAGGGGCCCACTCAACTTGAACAAAATACCACAGGAAACCCAATACTTAGTAAATGTGGGATAACACCATTTAACACTTCCCCCCCTTGTGTAGCTCAACAAGGACCCTACACATGGACAACCTGACAAGGGGGTCAACCTTACATGGGGTAGGCAAGAAAAATTGAACTCTTATACCATGTCAAGCATCCATCCTAAAACCTAAGGATATAGGTGGAGAGTTTCAACTTGAATATAAGACCACAGTAAATCTAATAATTAATGGATGTGGGATCACATCAATTTATATTTTCCTTGTGCTAGATAGGATTGTTGTAGTTGTACTATGGAATTGCGATATATTTCTTCTTTCTGTTGACCTGGTTAGTTATAGTATCATTCTCCGCATGTTGTTTTTGTAATGATAGTTTGCAAATACTAAAGCAAATATAATCTTGTAAATCTTGGTGAAAATTTTAAAGCAAATTCCTTGGACCATTTTCTAGAATTATTTGCAGCTGGATGAAGTTTTCATGTCATGTTTGGGAAGCTTCTATTTCCATTAATATATTAATAGTATGATGGCATATTACATAATTCATGTTTGGTGGTGTTTCCAACATGAAATAAAAATATTTGAATGTTGCAACCTGCTACGCAGCTATCAAAATTTCTGTGGGTATAACTAGATATCTTACTTTTCTTAGATATTATTTTTCTTTACTCTGTGCATTTAAGATCTTGAAATATCTGCCTTAATAGACAGCTCGCCATTGTGATGTGCACTGAACATGTACCAAAGGAAAGGAAAAAAAAAGCATAAAGGAAAGAAACAAAAGCAACATGCATATTTGGTATAAATTTGGAGACCCTGCATCATAATAAGTTATACTTCTTTGCAGTGTGATTCAATTAGTTATAAGAAAGATGAACTTGCCAAAATGATCTCTGCCATGTAATTTCCATAGATTGAAATATGTTTAGTTGATGAAAGACAAACTGAAGTAAACTCCCTCTTCCCTTAACAGGTTAAGCTCCTGGAATATTTTGGAAGGAAAGATCTGGACAAACATCTGGACGCTGATGAAGCTATTGTTCTTGGTGCAGCATTACATGCTGCAAATTTAAGTGACGGGATTAAGTTGAACCGTAAGCTGGGGATGGTTGATGGTTCCTCCTACAGTTTTTTCATGGAATTAGAAGGGCCTGATCTTTCAAAAGATGGGGATACCAGGCTTTTACTTGTGCCAAGGATGAAAAAGCTTCCCAGCAAGGTAAGAAATAATATGTTGTTTGAACCCATATTGTAGAGTTGGAGATTTAAAAGCACCACTCATATTCTTTCTAGTTTTACCAATGGTATTGTCAAACTTTCCATTACAGATTTTCAAGTCCTTTAATCACAGCAAAGATTTTGAATTGTTGCTTGCCTATGATAATGAAGGTCTTTTACCTCCTGGGCTTTCCTCCCCTGTGTTTGCTCAGTATGCAGTTTCTGGTTTAACAGATGCAGCCAATAAGTAAGGATCTTGCTGATCTCTGCCCACTTTCAATGTTTGGGGTGTTAATGGTTTGGTTTAGTTTAGTTTCTTTTCAAGGGGATTTTGAAACCAGTAAAACTGCTGGTCTCACAATATTTGAAACAAATGAAAATGAATACTGGCATGGAAACCTTTTGGTTCATAGTTTGCTTTGGAGTTTCTAAGTTTATACACTTGGAGTTGGAGGCTCAAATGTAAACTTTTGACATTTTCAACCTAATTTTTGGCATCCTATCATCTTTGGCACAAATTCGTTGAAATAAGTAGTGTTAATTTATTTAAGTAGTTCAAATGATTCAAATGAAGTTATTAAATTGCATAGTTACATGAATGATTAATAGCTGATTTGCAGATTAAGCTTCTTGTTTCCTCTTATCTCACATAGGAAGTTCAAAACAAACCCAACTAAACTAAACCTTTCTATGATTTTTTTAATCTGGTCAAAGGTCACCTATGTTTAATACTAATGTTATTATTTAATTAATAGCAAACACCTACTTTATGCTTTATTACAATTTGCTTTAACTCTTTCTGCTGGAAATAATCAAGTTCTTTTGTTCATCTGTGCCGTTCTTAGGTACTCGTCTCGGAATTTGTCTTCTCCCATCAAAACAAATTTGCATTTCTCTCTTAGTAGAAGTGGAATTCTTTCTCTGGATCAAGCAGAGGCTGCTTTTCAAGTAACAGAATGGATAGAAGTTCCTAAAAGGAATTTGACCGTGGAGAATTCAACCATTGCTTCTTCCAATGTATCTGTTGGTCTAGGTGCTGAAAACACTTCTGAACAAAATAGCAATAGCTTGGAGTCAGATGGAGGGATCAGTAATGCATCTAACAGTACCACTGAACCAAATACAGTGGATCTTGGTACAGAAAAAAAACTGAAGAAGATGACCTTCAGAATCCCACTCAAGGTGCAAACAAGAAACCTAAGTTAGAAATTTCTTCAATTAGTTTCATGCCATTATTTGCCATGCTTTTTCTAAATAATCCAGTATAAGCTGATTATTATTTCATATTTCTTACTCTTTCCCCCATTTTCTTTTCCATGTAGATAGTGGAGAAAACAATGGGACCTGGAATACCTCTTTCAAAAGAATCTTTGTTGAATGCTAAAAGTAAATTGGAAGCATTGGACAAGAAGGATGCAGAACGGAGAAGGACAGCAGAATTAAAAAATAACCTTGAAGAATATATATATGCTACGAAAGAGAAGGTACAAAGATTGTGTTTGTTTATTCATTTTTTGTTAATTGGTTAGTATTTGTTATATTACCATTTGGGATATTTTAACTCCACAAGTAAGCTTCAAATATGTCACGTGTCCATTTTTTTAAAACTAAACTTCTAAAATTTTTTACTACACCCTAAATGGGACTTGTGTCACCCTTCAAACCCTAGTGGAATCTAAAAACTCCATTGGCATTGTAACAAATAAATTTCCTTGTTAAAATGTATTTAGCTTTATATTTTCAATCCCTCGTGATGGTTTTTCTGAGTTACGTGTTTCACATTTTTTAAACAAATTTAAAATAGAACTGTTTGGATTTTCTGCATAACCAGAAATTGTTGTAGTTTTTTCACTATGTTTGGTTGATTGTTTGAGCAGTCACTGGTCCATGGCATTCATTTCTTTAGTTGATCTTATATCTTATTAATTTTATTTTCTATTACCTTATTGCTTATACCAGTTTGAAACATCTGAAGACTTTGAAAGAATATCTTCAAATGATGAACGCCAATCTGTTATCAAAAAGCTTGACGAGGTTAGTCTCGTGTTTTCAGAGATTTTTTTAGCCAGTTTATCTGAATTAAAAATTGAGCATAGGGTATTTTCTTTGTTCAGGTTCAAGAATGGCTGTATACTGATGGTGAGGATGCAACTGCTACAGAGTTTCAAGAACGCCTAAATTTGTTAAAAGTTGCCACTGACCCAATATTTTTCCGGTATCATCTATATTTCTTTGGATTAAGTTCTCTTTTTGTGGAAACTATATTCTGAACAATCATTCGTTACAAGGAATTAAAAATAGTGGACTAAAACAATTTCTCTGACCAATTTTTAGATTTAAAGAGTTGACTGCACGGCCAGAAGCAGTAAAATTTGCGCGACAATACCTTACTGAATTGCAACAGGTACTTCAGATTGTTTATTTGCAACATGCTGTTTTTACTAAAGGTTATGTGGCAACTTAGGTTTGGTTAGTCATTGTTATTCTTCAGGGGCAGTGACCTCAGATTCAATATAACTAATTCCTTAATCCTCTTGTACTTCTTTGAATGGACCAAATATGGATACCAATGATTATCTGATTTTGAACAAGTCTTTTGGATGGAAAACTGACGAGAAACGAGAAGATAGAGGAGAAGTAGGCAGAAAATGTAAGGGCCAGAGAAACAGAGGAGGAAAAATAGGAGGACAGGAAAAGAATGAAGGAGAAATTAGGGACGAAGAATAGGTGTAGAGAATACATATTTGCAGTAAATATCTGAATATCTATACCCTGCAGCTTCAAAGAAATACGAACTCAAAAAGTATTTTAGCTTCCAACTCACAAACTCTTAATTGCAAAATACTAAATATAGCCATAAATGCTTAATAATTCTTTAATGTGGTCCAACATCATTACATTTCTTGGCATTTTGGGATATCTTTTGGAGGGACTGTTCTCCTGAAATCCAAGAGACCAGACTGAGATCCATGAACCAAAGGGCATCCTGCAGCCTTGTTTTATCCCTTTTCCTCCTTCAACACTCTAATTTTCTTCAAATTGCAGAAGGAGAAATCCACAAACAATCTGACTTCTTTTAAACCTATTTTGACTTATTAGTCTGAAAATCTTCAATGCCTGTCTCCATATAAGAAGAGAGAAATTGAGGAACCTTCTACATCCTGCTCTTCACCTTTCAGAATCTTCTATCATATTTCCTTCAACTATTGGAACAGTTTGCTTGAAGAAGTTATCTTAACATCTAATCATATCGGAGAGCTCCAACCTAGATATAATAACAAACCTTAAATTATTATCAGATATCATCACTAAACAACAGCATTTATCCATGCCTTGTACATGCTTTACACTCCATAATGTTAAAGAATTGTATTATTTCTATAAATGTCAAAGAATTTATAGCCAATTAGGCTTCAGCTTAAATGATAAGGGCACAGTGGGTACATGTAGGCATCCTGTATTCACGCCATAGTGCTCCTTGTGCCCAAAAGAAATCCTTAGAAACATTCTAGCATCAATCTAGATGAAGTACATTATCTTTTTTATGAACTTTTAGTGCCACATGGATTTTTCGTTAGTTGGCTTTATAATATAGATTTTTCTACATGGATATTTATTTTGTGGGTTTCTATGTAGACTATTCGTGGGTGGGAGAAGGACAAACCTTGGCTGCCAAAAGATAAAGTAGAGGAGGTATTTGTTCTCTTTAAAATTCATTTTGTAGTATTTTCTGGAATAGATATCTGCCTATTTTTGTGGCAGAAACTTACAAACATTTTGCTTTTCAGTTGTCGATCAATATTGACAAGTTCAAGACTTGGTTGGATGAAAAGGAGGCCGAGCAGCAGAAGTAAGTTATTACTATTAGTACGATGTTAAAAGCATCTGGATAGCAAGTCAACATTGGTTATCTTCATTTGTTTTCTAAACATATGCATGATAGGATGCAATCTCTAAGTTATATTCTAACTAATATGGGCAATGCCTAACTTGTCACTTAATTTTAATTACTTTCTAAATTCCTCTTTTAAAAATGTAAGCTCTAAGAGCTTTACCTTTCAGAAAATTATTAAAAAGAATTTTTTTCTGCTGTCTAACTAGTTGCATATCATTTGCATAGGTGAAGGGTAAAATAAGAAAGAACTATTTTATGACAGAAGAATACTAAAGAAGTAAATAAAAAACACATAATATTTTATATATATTTATCATTAGAAGCAAGTCCAAGAGCCATTTGGAATTTGCGAATTATCAAGGCCCTTAAAATTTGTCTCTTCTCTATATTTGACAAAGATACTAGTGGTTTTCTTTTTTTATAACTTATGCGGTAACCCAGCCCATTTTTGACTCCTTTGTTCTCACCGTGCCATTTGCCACCCTACTCATCCTATAAACCACCCCTTATCTTCTACTTCCGGTATGCTATTTTGTTTGGGTTCTTATAAGTATTCAAAGTGATAGTTTTCGCATCCAGTTTCATTTTTATTAAGCCTTAAACATAATTGTCGGTGAAGAATTTCTGCGGTCATTTTGTTGTTGATTATTTGCTTCTGTTTTCTTAGATTTAATCAACGTACTTTTAGTCATATGCAAGTAAAACATGCATTTCCTATCATTATTAGTATTCTCCGTGTTTACGAGCTTGTTCTTACTTGTTTACTAAATTGCTTTAATGCTAACTATCAGTATAGTCTGTGTTTATGACTTTGTTCTTAGATTTTCTATAAAATTACTTTCATGCTGTCTCTCCAGGATGTCTGGATTCAGCACGCCTGTTTTCACATCTAAAGAAGTCTACGAGAAGGTAGCCTTTGTGCAAAACAAGGTATGGTTGCCAATTCTAGCTGATCAATTCTGGAATTTGTAAGTAGTTTCCTGAAATGCATATTGCTGTTTGATTAGGCTGATAGCATTGAGAAAATCCCCAAGCCAAAGCCTAAGACTGAGAAGCCCATAAATAATGCGGAAACGGAGAAGGATACCTCTGGAGATGAAAAACCAGCTGAGGAGTCAGATAGCTCAAAGAACGAAGAAGATAATGTAGAATCAGAGATGCACGAAGAGCTGTAATCAGTTTTTAACACAACAAAAAGGACTCTCTTAACTAATGACGGGCCTTCTGACTTGGTAAGTAGAGATTGATTTAATTCCAGCAAATTTAGTCTTATGAAAGAAATCATAGTATTGCTCTACTTTACCCTTTTTTGTGATTTGATCGTAGCATGGCCGGATCGAGTCCGGTAGTTCAAAGGCTTCTAAAACAGTTTTGTCTTCTAAAGAGACAGAACAATGTTAGAAGATTTGTCATAAAAAGAGAAAGTTTAGTTTTATCATCCTTCTCTAAGGATTTTGGATGCCAAATATTAGTTTTATGTCAATTAACAATATAATCTGAAGAAATTTTGTTTTTGTTTTTTTCCACATTATTTTAAAGTCACAATCTGAGATAGAGGTTAGTTACGAATTTGGATATTAAAATGTAATGATAAATCTAAGATGCCTTTGCCCCTTCCGAGTCCGGTTGTGAGTCCGGATATTGGCAAGGCAGATCAAAGGAGAATATGTTGTGGATTATGTACCTAAAAAGAAAATTTAAGATTTAATCTTTACAATAATGCTGAATATATGTCAACAATTCATTGATGATTCTACTTGACTTTTTTTTTTTTTATAAAAACATGGTTACAAGGTATAACATGAAGAGACTAGTGTGGCATAACCATTTCATATAAACCACTCTTTTCTCAATAGACGCCTGAAAGTGAGTAAATTACGACCATTCTTTGCAAGCCCATATCATCTCTCTTTCTTTACAAGTGTAGTGATCGAATTTCCATATGTAATGGGTCTGTTGCTACAAAATTGGTCTCTTTGCCTTAATCACATTTCTCATCCCTATCTAATCTAAATACAAAATATAAAATATAAAACTTTAAAGGGGGCAAACCATTAAAAAAAGTAAGTAAATGTAACAAAATTATTAGTCACTTTACATTTTAGTTACGACCATTGTTTACATTTAATTCATTAGGTTGTTAAAATTATTGTTGAATGACCCCTATTCGCACTGTATACATTAATCTAAAACTCTCTTTTCTCATATCTTTTATCGTTTATTTTTATTTTTTGTCATAAAACTGTTTTAAATGTCACGAATTCATGAATTAAAATTCAAATAAATTTTTCTTTTAAATCTCAGGCATTGATCGTCAAATTGATTTTAAAATATATTTTATTTATTGATAGATATTGATTCACCTTAGCGAGCATCCTACTGTTGTTCAGAATTCGCTAATTATAATTTTTTTAATTTTTTTTTAATACTTCTCTAACTTAAATAAAACTTTTCTAACAGTTCATTATAACTAGTTAACATGCTGGAATACTTACCCCGATTCCACTCATACACTGTCACAGTAGCATTCAAATTTCAAGACATTTATCCAAAATTATAAGCCTGCAGCAAGAAATATGTACTGTCTCTCATATCATGATTATGTTTACATGTCATATTTTTATAAAAAGTTACATGTATCTTATCTTGTATTTAATAAATCTAAATCAATTTTTTTCTATTGTGGTCACATAAATGATTCCATAGATCAAAGGGATACATTTTACAACAACTAGCGAAAAAAAAAGGACATTGAATTCTGATGTAAGATTTAGTAGACTTTAGTAGACAAATGTGTGACCTCGTACTTCACTACCCCGGCGTGCACACACACATATTTAATCCTACAAACATCATCTCTTCTGAAACCGATCCTGTTACTCGGACAAACTCGAGTTTGTGTATGTACAAAACAGGCAGGCTCCTTTGTTATGGATGTAGTAAGTTTTCCTTACGGAGACACCAAACTCGCAGTTGCTTTGGATTGTTTCTCTTCAAGTTGAGTTCTGAGGAATGCAAGCACGGAGAGGCGCTGCAAGTGAAAACAGAATGAGAAATCACATACCGATTATTAATTTGCTTCGAAGTTACATCTAGTGTGACCTTATCTGGGGTTCAAGACTAGCTTCATTGGATTTCAGAGACAGTGACTCTAACAACTTTATGGCTTCTTGAAATCCATCAATAGCCTCATCATCTTTTCCAAGAATTCTATCGACATCTGCAACTTTTGCCAGGGAGACAGCTACATCTATAACCTGCTATAAGGAAGCAAGAAGATAAAAACAATGCTACACCATATTCCAATAGAAACAAAAGCATCCTATGCCATTCCAATACTCAACTTTTCTTTAGGTATCCGTGTCTGGTACGAATTCAGAAACGAGTATAAGAACATGATCCTTCAAGGCTTCAAGGAAGGTCAAAATACATTGAAAAAGTTGAACATATCCGTATCAAACATAACCTTGTAACCAATAAAAAACAACAGAATTTCTCCGGTGCTAAACAGAAAGGGAAAGAAGTTACAGGAAGGAAAGGAACAGGTTGCTAACCTGAGAAGCAACACCAGAATTATTCTTAATGACATCACGTCGGACACCAAGTGAGCGCAAATAGTAAGACCTTGCAGCTTGAAGATCTCCATCATAATACTTGAGATCTCCAATTTTGTTAAGTGAAACAGATAGTGCATGTGTTGTCTGTAGAAAGTTAAACAAAGTTCAGGGTTACCTCATTATTGAAAATTTTATGGGCAGTGAGTAACACAAGCAAAGTTTAAGGTGCAACAACCTCCAGATCATCTGTTGGCAATTTTGTCAGGAATTCAACACTCTCCTCAAAATAATTTATTGCAGCAGCAGAATCTCCCATTGCTCGACTGCAATAAACTCGAATGTTCATATTTCTTCAGACAATTCCAAAATACAAAGATGTCTAGTCTAGTTGTCCCCAAGGAGACGGTTTTGCCTTTCCCTAAAAATAAAGCTTTCACGAGAGGCTCTAATTTTTCTAGATCATGTGTTAAATATTTTCACATCAGAATTCATTTTTCCCTCATAAACCAGATTATTTCAAGAATAACAAGGGAATATAACTCCAATTACTTCGTTCACGAATATGATAGCAACTTTAATGTTACACAATTCGAGAATTCTCCCAGGTAACTAATCCAGTATGAATATTAACTATAGTAAAGATGACAGTCCAAACCTTGATGAAAGCTCAGACATGTCAACCAACTTGTCCATCGCATTATCATCTTTTAGAGATGAATGCAATATCCTTGGCAAGAACAATATTCCAGAGTCTAGACCGACATCTTTCGTGCTATTGATTTTTTACTATTTCTTTCTCTAGTTCTTTATTATGTTTCTAAACGGAGCAAAGTTAGACCCGATCATGAGCCGGGCCACCCGCCTAGGCCTGAAGATTTGTCTGAAAAGTGGGAGGTTTGGATAAAAAATAAGAGCCATTTTCTAATGGGCTAGGCATCGGAAATTTTTTTGGCCCAGTCCAAATCTGCCTAATTTTTTTTTTCAGCTGCTTTTTGTTGTTGTTTTGCTGTCATTTTATTATTCTATTGTTACTATTTTGTGATATTTTTTACTCTTGTTTTATTGTTAATTTAAGCGACTTTTTTAATGTCTTTCCAATTTGTCTTTGGGCTGGCAACTGTTGTTTTATTATTGCTGGGTGGGTCAAGCTCTGGTTTAGCAATTTCATCTTCAGGCTGAATCGGGCTCAAGCCTAAAAAATGGGTTTAAATTTAGCATAAATTCGACCCGCCCCATGAAGCTAACAACAGCAATAGAAAATATGGAAACCCAAACCGTATTATACAAGGCAGAATTGGCATTTCTTTTCTGCTATTGGAAATCAATCAGATTACAATAGCTCAAAGACCTTCAGACCTCACATGCTTGCTTGGTAGCAGGTTCTTTATCTAAGCATTAAGCACAACCTAACCGTGTTCTTCTTCTCTCTCAAAATAAATCAAACATTTAGCAACGGATACGATACCTAAACATTAAACCCTTATTAAAACATCTGCAGATGATATAAATACAAAAGGGACAAGAAAGGGGTGTGGTAACATACCAGCAATCACCAAGCATGCCCAGAACTGCCCCCAGTTGTGAGCAAAACTCCGAAGTGTTGCCCGTTTTCTCTAATTGGACTCGGATGTCTTGGGTACACATAATGAGTCTAGATTGAGCACTCTTTATATTCTGAGCACGAAACGCCTATACGAAGCAAACCAATACTAATTTCATATAAGAAAATAAAGGAGGACTCTTATTACTAGGAATAAGGAAATAAAGCAATGAACAAAAGAGTTACCCTCATTGCCTGTTGCACCAAGAAAGCACCTCTGTCCAACGAGATGTCCTCGTAAATAACCTTTTTGTCATCATTCACAACTTGCTCTCCTCCTCCTCCATTGGCGTCAACATGTGGCCTCTTCATCCTTGCATGGCCTTCAATAAACCGATCAACCATGCTTTGAAGATTTGTATCAGCTTCCAATTTCTCTATATCAGCTCCACATAATAGACAATCCTTAAACCGAGATATACACACTGTAAACAGAATAAAAGTATCATTAAAAGGAGGACCAATTAAGGAAAATACATTACTATCATTTAAAAAGCACAGAGAGATTGTCAAAAATGGATCAAAGAAGTGACATGATAAACAGGAAAAATGATCAAACAAGACAAAAAATTATCATTTAAAGAAAGCAATCCAATATGACCTACTAAAGAATTATCATCACCAAAAAGAATAAGAAAAGCCGAGAAATTTATAGATAAAGAAAGAAGGGGTTAATTTGATTATTACTGGCAAAAGAGGTTAGAACAAGGGATACATTTGGTGAAGTCAAAGAGAAGAGCTTGGCAGATCATACAACTGAGAGGACCAAGCTTGAAGTTGTTGGAATCGTAACCAAAGGGACATTTCGGAGACACGGTGGCAATTTCGCCGGAGTCTGTCCTTGCGGCTTCGCTACCACCGGAGGTAGCTTTTTTTCTGAACCGGTGTCGTCCGGTCGAGCTGCTTTCACGAATGGGCAAACCGGGGTGGCCATCCTCTTTCTCTTTCTATGAAAAGAAAGAGCCGAGATAGGGACACACACAGAGATATATATAGGTGTGATGAGCAAAACAACGTCGTTTTTGACCTTCTGTGGCCCAACGCCAGTGGCTTGTTGGCTCCGGTTTTCTTCAGCAACACGAATTTATTCAACCGCTATCCTCTTGGGAAAATAAATTATCTGTAATCATTTAATTTTATATAAATTTTATTATTTTTACATTAAATAATAAATAATTATCTACATTTCGAATGAAATGAAATTTTTTAATAATTTATTAAACACACTCTAATTAAAATATTATTTTTAGTATTTTAGAAATGTTGGGAGAAAATATTTGCCTCTCCAAATCTCACCCCTGCTTAGGTTTTAGTGGACTTTATCAGCAGATTAGTTGAAGTGAGCTAGGTTTATTGCTGTTTGGGTGATTTGACGCTATGGAATGGAAGACGGCAGTTATGGTTGGAGGGTGGCTTCTTACTTTTTTTGCTCTTTCTTTGTTGGGTTGCCCCCAACAATGAAAAATATAAACTTCAATATATATCATATTTTTGGGTAAATTACACATAAAAGTCTTATTTTTTAAAATTTACCGAAATGGGCCCGATATTTTATTATTTACCGGAATGGGTCATTTTTCTCGAAATCGCGTCCACGTTAGCGCGATATCAGGGGACGTGTTAGCAAATCGCGTCCACGTCAGTGCGATTACTTACGTGGCAACAAATCGCGTCCACGTAAGCGCGATTTGCTGACGTGGAATCAAATCGCGCTTATGTGGACGCGAGCTGCACGTGAACAGTACCCACCGGTCAAAAAATTGACCGTTTATGTTTTTTAGCTTGGAAAACTTTGAAAGGCCATAACTTTTAGCCGCAGTTTTCGTCAAAAAAAATCCTTTTTTACCTCTAAATTTTGATTTTTTTCGGTTTAAAATTGAAATTTGAAACATTCAAATCATTATTTTCCTTATTTATTTGAAGTAAACACCGGATTTTTTTTACAGAATTGTTGTATTATTTTTTCTGATTTGCCACGTGTATGGAATAGGTCCGATAAATCATTAGAACGTAAGTAATATAATTAAGATAATAACAATATTTTTATAATATATCAATTAATTAGTTTAGCTTAGTTGGTTAAGATGCTTGCTTTTTTCCCTTAGTACCTTGGTTCAAATCTTGTTGGTAATAATTTTGAACATTTTTTGTACTTGTTGCATTTATTTTTTTAATCAATTAACTCTTCAATATTACATTAATATATATTATTAGTACAATAGTATAGACGGATTGACAATTTGAGCTACAATATTATGAATATTAACTACAATACATAATTTGAGCTACATATTACAGTAATACATATTAGGCAAAATACCAAAAAAAGCCCTATTTTTTTAAAATTTATCGAAATGGGCCCGGTATTTTATTATTTACCGAAATGGGTCATTTTTCCCGAAATCACGTCCACGTCAGCGCGATGTCAGGGGACGTGTCATTAAATCGCGTCCACGTCAGCGCGCTTTGCTGATGTGTCAACAAATCGCGTCTTCGTAGGAGCGATTTGTGTCCACGTAAGCAAAGCGCGCTGACGTGGACACGATTTGTTGACACGTCCCCTGACATCGCACTGACGTGGACGCGATTTCGGGGAAAATGACCCATTCCGGTAAATAATAAAATATCGGGCCCATTTCAGTAAATTTAAAAAAAAGGATTTTTTTTGGTATTTTGCCCCATATTTTTACAAACTAATATTTTTATTTTTAATATTTTTCAATTAAACAATACTATGATGAGATCTAAATTTGGGACATTATTTAATTACTTTTAACTACGGACTTTACTTGATTTTAATATAAATATTTTTTATATATTTTTCAGATAATTTTTTTATTAATATTGTGAGTGTTTCATGATCTAGTATTATTAATCAACATAGTAAGGGTACGTTTGGTTCACTGTAATGAATAGAGCTGTAATGGAATAAAGCTGTAATCAGTAATTTAATTGTTTGGTTGAATGAAATGGAATAGAATAGAACTGTAATAGTATTCTTGTATTTGGTTAAATGGAATGATGTTGTAATAGCATAAGGAAAAAAAACTAAAATGACTAGAATGCCCTTAGTAGAATTTTTTTAGGTAGATGATTATTGTTATTGTTATTAAATTTTAATAAGATTATTATTAAAAATAATTTAATAAAAATAATAAATAATTTAACCACATTTTAACATAATTATTATTAAATATAATTTAATAAAATTCTTAATATAATTATTATATGAATTAAAAAAATCATAATATATAATATTATAAAAATAATATATAATCTATTTTATTATTTTTAAACTACAATACATATTTAATGTGTTAAAATATCATTAGTGAAACAAATAATTTAATTATTCTACAATAAAAAACAAAATATTAGAAGTAATAAATAACTTGAGAATTATATTTCACACCCAAACATAATATTCATATATTAACAAAAAGCTATATGATTTCATTAGTTTATATGTCATAATCCATATGTTATAAAATTTTAAAACATCAAAAAGTTACAACATTGTAATGACATTCTATCATGCCATTATACCCTCCAAATATTACAAATACAAAAAGTTACCAAAATATCATCAACACAACCATGATTTTTAATGGTCAACAAGATATCTTCTGACCCATTCCAATCACACAGAAGAAGGTAAACTAAAGAAAATGAGCATTTGTCTTTGATGATCTGGGATTTTGCTCAATGCGTGATAGCGCTCATCCTCATTTAAACCTTCTACTTCACATAATGTTGGATATAAATTTAGAGCTCTTTCTTGAATGATCATTTTTTACTTTTGTTGAATTAGCACTTCGGAGGCAATACTCCTACTGATTTCAATGCCAACGGTCCGTATGTTTTCCGCCAATAGAGTGGCAGCATCATGAAATAAAGTAGAAGAAATACGATCACTTGCATCAAAAAATTTTTTTTCTTCTTTGAAAATGTGGAATCACCTTGGTTTCTAGCTGGTTGCGGTTGTGTAGCTGAAACATCTATGTCATAATGGTTCCAACTAAAAAAATCCAAATAAAAATAAACTTAACAAAAAACCAAAGGCAAAATGAATGGAAAACATGAAACCAATAAAATTAAAAATAACACATAATATTACATAAGGTTGAACAATTAAAGCATACTCATCTAGCATATGACTAAACTAAAATAACTCAAGCAAGTAGTGCAAACACGCAACACCGATAAAACATGGAAAAAAAAATAATTTAGGAAATGGTTTAAGGTATATCACACTAGAAATGCAAGTTTCGTAAGATTACACGGTAAAAAAATGAACAACAATTAACTATAATGTCTTTGCCCAATCAACTATCAACATTATGAACGATACTCTTAGGGTCTGTTTGTTTACCAGTAAAATGTTTTGAGGAAAATGATTTCTGGAAAATGATTTATTTTTCTGGAAAATAATTTACTGAAAATATTTTCTGGTGTTTGGGTGAATCTGTGTAAAATGTTTTTTGTTGTTTGGCAAATTTCCTGAAAATATTTTCCGGAAAAGTTGTTATTACGTATATTAATAAATTTATATACATATTAATAAATTTTAATATTTTTAAATTGTTTTTATATATATTACAATGATTTATTTATAAATAAATAAATCAAATTAAATATATAATAATACTTAATTATTAAGCTACAATATTAACCGTTATAAATTGAAAACAACTAAAGTCAAATAAATTATTTGTAATTGTGTTAAAAAAATTAAAAAAAAAAAACAAGGATTGAATAATTATAAATTAGCTTCCAAACCACAATTAATACTAGAAATTAAATATTATCTAAATGCATAATTAGTAGTACACCATATAATACCAACAACATTGTCCAAGTGCATAACTAATATTACACCACATAAAAGTATCAATATCTTCAACCTTGGGGAAATTTTTGAAGCCAAATTTTTTTTTTATATTTCTTACTTTTAACTAAAAATGCTTTGGCCTCGAATTCATGACTCACTGAATAATCAAACACAGAACACAAGAAGTCATCATCAAATCCTTCTTCCTCTATCGACATCACTTCTTCGTAAAGCTGTGGTGTCTTATCCGCAGTAAATTGTTCCAAAGCATTAGCAATTTTGCTAAGTTGTTCACCCACAAATTTAATTTGTTCATCAACGACACTTTCTTGAACATTTTTTCTTTTACGTTTGGATGTGCCAGATGAAGATACATTTGTTCTTACCTCTTCAACCTCTTCATTGTCCCAGTCTACAGGCACTGAATCTTGGTTACCATCATCCAAATCTATGTCAGCAAATGTTCTGACAAAACTCCCTGTTGTCATATCTTTGCCAACAATCAAAGCCATTTCATCATAATGATCAATGCTTTTGTTCAAAAACGGTTCATACTTCTTATGTGCCTGTTGGATATCATACACAATTAGAATAAAAAGTAATAAACAATTGAAATATACTTAACATATATATACATATATTACCATCACTGCTGCATCATATGTCACTCTATCACATGTGATCATTTTCATGTTATCATCCCATCCAAAACCACTTTCACCTCGAATTTTGCATATAATCTACCACTGATTTTTTACAACCCTCAAATGAATTTCCACATGCTTTGCATCGCATTGGACTTGGAATCTTTCAGAAATAGCTTCGACAACTCGATTAATAGAAACTACTTTGAAAGCATTAGAAGGCTTATTTCCTTTTCGGGCCTCCTCTGCTAGAATTTCAAGAAAAACATGTTCCATCGGTTTTGTCCACCTGAATTGCTTGGAGGTCCCTTCTTTGTTGCCCTTACCCATTCTACATTAATAATTGTCATTGTCAATCATTTCAATATCCAACAAGCTTAAAACATAATAAATTTAATATCTAATAAGCTTAAAACATAATCAATATCTAACAAATTCAAGACATAATAATTTCAAAATCCAACAAACTAAAATTTCAATATCATTATCCAACCAACATTAACCAAAAAAAAAAAACAATTTTAATACTAAAACATACATAACATAGAAAGAATAACCCTAAGCCCTAAACCTACCTAATATTTTTAGCCATACAATCATTCCACATAGTTTGTGCAATTTCATCTCTCTTAGCAGACCATTCTCTTGCTTCTTCTCTTTCTTCTCGCTCCGTAAGTGTTGGTATTATCAAATCTAACTCAGACTCCTCGTATAATCTTTGATTAAGTAAATCACTAGGATCAACTCTCATTATATGATTATGAATAATACAACAAGCCAAAACTATATTTACTTGAGTTTAAAAATTCCAAAATGGTTCAGCAAATAATACACGAAACCGTTTCTTCAAAATACCAAAAACACGTTCAACAGTGATTCGTAATGTTGAATGACGAAGATTAAAGAGTTCCTTTGCATTTTCAGGCCCTTGAGAAGTAAACTCTTTAAATGATACCGGACACCACGATATGGGGTAATATATCCATTTGGATGCCATATCCAGCATCAGCAAGATAATATTTACCTACAATTTTACAAAACATAATTAATACTAACAAATTATGAACTTACTAGAACTATTTGGTATTTAATGATAATTACTACCTTCCGGAATTCTGAATCCTCCTAGGTGTGAAAGAGCGTCACTTAAAATACGAGAATCATGTGCACTACCTTCCCAACTAGCTAGAACATAAGAAAATTTCAAATCAAATGTAATGGCAGCCAATACATTTTGTGTTGTCCCCCCTTTACGGCTACGAAATCTTCTTTAAATTCTAAGTGGAACAGATGCACGAATATGAATTCCATCTAATGCTCTAATACAATATTTAAAATAAGGATAAAACTTTGGATTGTTTCTAATTTCACTAGGAGTTGACTAATCTGGTAATCTAATAACTAGTTTATACAATTTCAAAATAGCTCTCAATACAACCCTAAAGTAACGGTGAATTGTCTCAGTTGATCTATAATATCTAGATCCAATCACTCGAAACCTTACATTATGACCAATTATATGTAAAAATATAACTAACTGCTCCCTAATATTCACAGATTTAGATGATTGTAACAAATTATTCCTACTAAGAATATCACACAAATTAAAAAAGGCGATCGGTCTCATCCTTATCACATTGATACAATGTTGGTCACCACTATATAAAATACTATTAATATAATTTTCTCTCTCATAATCTTGATTCACACGAGGGTGAGAAGAAATTTCCTTCCTAATTTTTAATTTTTTAATCCAAAGAGCCCCAAAAGCTAAAACTGAAGAAACGACTCCGACAATTGCATTTTGATGTTGATTACGATCCATTTACACAAAATAATGCCACACAAATATTTGATCACTACAAAAAAGATGCAAGATTTTCATAGGATCACATATTAAAAGTTACCATGACTAAAGTGCATACATACATATCAAGCTAATTATAATTGTATTAATAATTTTTTATTAATGAATGCAAACATACTTGCAAAAACTATTAGTAAATTTTTTAATCATCTGATATGAAAATAAAAAAAAATTATCTAAGGTTATTTGAAGCAAAAATAATAATCGGATATTAATGTTCTAAAAAAATTTAAGGAATCACATTATAAGTTATAATTTTCAATATCAAAATCAGATTTTGTTTATATTTGGCCATGAAAAAAAAAAATACTATTTAGTATTTGCTTATAAAATAATCAAGTGACTGACATAGTAATCGAAAAAACAAAATAATGGATTTTCAAATATAAACAAAATAATGGTTTTATATATTTTCAAATGATGCAGTAAAATCCTTATTAAAAATTCAAATGGTTTTATATATTTTCAAATGATGCAGTAAAATCCTTATTAAAAATTCAAAGTCTAATAATTCCATGGGAACCTTTAGCAAGTAAAATCCTATATTAAAAATTAAGCATATACAGATTTTAGAAGGTCACTCTTCTACAGAAAGTCAAGTGTTTTATTATAATAAAAGCAAAGCATAAAAGCAACTTTTGAAACCATTTTTAGGCCTCAGCTTCTTAGAAACGCATCTTCAGCAAATAAATCATATACAAGTCGAGCATAGTAAAGAAAATGCAGAAATTGAAACATAAGAAGCAGCTACAATTCAATTGTCTTTTCATTAACAAGCATTCAACAGCCAAATTAAGTAAACTAGAGGACTTTAATTCCTATAAGAATCAAATTGCCATATTATTTTTACTCGACAAAAATATTCAATGAAAGCCAGAAATAACCAGTTGAAACAATAGCCCTTTAGCCATTAATTCTTCACACAAAGCTCTAGGTATCTATTAAGCTAAATCTAGAAATTCAATATATGTTGAACTGAACAAGAAGGAATTGAAACATAACCTGCCAATATCAAAGGGATTCATCACCCCTTTTCTCTAGCATCAAATACTAACAAATTTAACTTCTAACTAGATAAGTAATAAACATAGGGTCCGAAAATTCTTTCTGTTTTGACTACATTTGATGCTGTTAGAACATCAAAAGCATGGATTAAAATCTAAGCTGCAACCAACGACACAGTAAGTGGTAACCAGAGAAGACTATCGGCACAGATCAGTGAGAGCAAGTTACTATTACCGCGACAGAGGTGACATTCAGCATAACCAAGGGCCAAAATCTTTCAGTTACTATTCCCAACCACCAAATATATGAGCAAGAAACCAAGAACATAAAGGAACTAGCCCAGAGACCAATTCACAAAACTATAGACAAAAAATTTAAAAAATAAAAAGATCAAAAATTTGCAGAAACCAACACATCTACTACGAAAACTTGCAAAAAAAATATATTTTATCAATGAACTAAAATATACAGAAACCCCTAACACATCCAGCTTCAAAAACTTGCAGAAACCAACAGATCCCCTACAAACCAAACTCGAGCAGAAGAAACCCATAACCTAGAGCTTACAATTTTACCTTCGATGAACCAGCAGAGGTGAACCAGCACGCTAACGAGGCAAGCAAAGAGAAGAGGTGAACTAGCAAAGAAGACGAGGCAGAGATGATGAAGCTGTAATCATTAGGGTGAAGAGAGTGAAGAGCGGAACTGTGGAAAATATCTTACCCCTTAAAAATCGGTAAGACGTTTTCCGTAAAGAATGAAATGATTTTACCCGTGTTTTGTAAACTGTTTTCCTTAGGAATTCATTTTCTAACAAAACAAACACCGTAAAATCTGGAAAACGTTTTCCGAAAAATATTTTCCCTATCAAACAAACCCTTAATTTAAATTGCATAAAACAGATGAAGATAGGTACAAAATATGATCATGCTGTCTTTCTGACCTGTACAAAGTAGTGAGGATGAGAAATTTGTTGATCCAAATTTATCAATACAAATCAGCAATGATTAAAAAAACCAGCCCACATTAGCTGTGCTAGAAATAGTCTTTTTCTATTATATTTTCTCACAAGGAATTACACTAATATTTATATACATAATGAGCCTAACTTAGGAAACTCTATACTAGGAAACAGACTAATTCTAAGGATGTTGTCCTTTGATAACAGGCTTAAAGTTAGGGATAGAAATTAATAAAATATTTACAGAATCCTATCTGATACACTTAAGATTCCTTATTAGGAAACTGTAATCTGACACTCCCCCTCAAGCTGGGAAGTGGATATCATCCATTCTCTGCTTGCT
This sequence comes from Gossypium turneri, assembly GCA_008044935.1. NCBI lineage: Eukaryota > Viridiplantae > Streptophyta > Magnoliopsida > Malvales > Malvaceae > Gossypium > Gossypium turneri. The sequence continues at coordinate 9,688,522 of CP032580.1, read as the reverse complement.
TACTAGTTTTTGAAATATCTTCCCAGATAATTATTTGGTAAGTATGTCTGCTAGTTGACCATCAGTGGATATAAATGGAGTGCAAATTAAGCCACTGTCAAGTTTCTCCTTTATAAAATGTCTGTTAACCTCAACGTGTTTCGTACGATCATGTTGAACTGGATTATATGCAATATTGATAGCAGACTTATTATCACGATACAACTTCATTGGACATTCCCACTTGATCTTCAAATCTTTCAAAATAATTTTCAGCTATAATAATTCACAAATTCCAAGAGCCATCACCCTAAATTCAGCTTATGCACTAAATCTAGCCACAATATTCTGTTTTTTACTCCTCCAAGTCATAAGGTTATCTCCTAGAAAAGTGCAATAGCCCGAGGTTGATCTTCTATCAACCATAGACCCTGCATAATCTGCATTAGTATAGGCTTCAAGGGTTAAATTCTCCCCTTTCTTAAATAGGATTCCTTTGTCTAGAGTGCCTTTTAAAGTATTGTAAAATCCGATACACAGCTCGAAGATGTGATTCTTTAGGGTTGTGCATGAACTGACTGACAACACCAACTGCATAGGCAATATCTGGTCTATTATGTGACAAGTAAATAAGCTTCCCCACAAATCTTTGATATGAACCTTTATCAACTGCTGCATCTTCTAGTGCATCTCCAAGTCTGTGGTTCACCTCTATGGGTGTCTCTACTAGTTTACATCCTACCTTGCCCGTCTCTGTCAACAAATTAATTATGTATTTTTGCTGAGATATGAAGATTTCTTCCTGAGAGTGTGCTACTTCAATACCAAGGAAACATTTTAACTTACCAAGCTCTTTGACTTCAAATTCTTTTACTAGGCATTTCTTTAAATTTTCCATTCCTTCCAAATCATCACCAGTCACTATAATGTCATCTACATAGACTAATAAAGCAGTCATTCCCCATGAAGATGAGTGTTTTACAAATAGAGTGTGATCTCTTTAACTCTGTTTATACCCCAACTTGAGTATTACTTTGGTAAATCTTCCAAACCAAGCTCTCGAGGACTGTTTTAGTCCGTTCAAAGCCTTTTTAGTATACAAACTACCTGTCATGTATTTGGACCGAATCTTAGTGGAACATCTATATAGACTTACTTCTCAAGATCACCATGTAAAAAGACATTTTTTATGTCAAATTGCTGTAATTTCCAGCCTCAGTTGGCAGTGAGTGACAACAACACTCTCACAGTGTTCATCTTTGTAACAGGGGCAAATGTCTCAAGGTAGCCTATATTCCATACATTTGAGTGTACCCTTTAGCAACCAATCTTGCTTTGTACCTCTCTAAAGAACCATCTAACTTATATTTCACTGTGTACACCCAACGACATCTAACTGGTTTCTTTCGTCTCGATAATTTTACCACATCCCATGTCTTATTTTTTTCAAGGGCTTCCATTTTAATCTTCATGGCATTTTTTTAATTCTCATCATTTAATGCATCAGATACAGTTTTGGGAATGGAGATAGAATTTAGGCTAGTAAGAAAAGTTTTGTGGTTATGGGATAAATTTTTGTAAGACATGAATAAGTATAATGGATGTTTTGTACAGGCTCTAGTTCCTTTTCTAATAGCAATGGGAAAATCATAGTCTCACTGATCTGAATTTTTAGTAGTATTCAAAGTAGGTTCAGCAATTACCTCGGGTTGTAGAGTAGCAGGTTGTATATCCAAAGATGATTGAACTTGCACCGGTGCCTTCTTTCTTGAGTAAACCATAAAAGACGAGTACTGTCCTAAATCCCTTTTTGTAATTTAGGTGTATTAGGCTCTATTTCAGGTTGCATAGGTTCAAGTTGGGTAGGCTGGTTGGTAGGCAATGACTGAGTGTTTGGCTGCTGGATAGGAGCTAAAAAATCAAGAAGAAAGAATTCTTTGTCCTTATCTTCTGTGAATAAGATCTCCCCCTAAAGATAAGGATGAGTAAAGAAATTCTCTTATTTTGCAAAAGTAACATCCGCTGAAACATAAAATTTTTTGGTGGCTAGATGATAGTATTTGTACCCTTTTTGTGTGGAAGAATAACCAAGAAAGACACATTTGACAGCTCGTGGATCGAGTTTTCCCCTAATTTGAGAATGCATATGTACAAAGGCAAACATCCAAATATTTTGAGAGTAAGGTTTGAGGTATTGAAATCAGGAAAAAATTTTGCTAGAACTTGCATAGGACTTTGAGATTCAAGGACTTTTGTAAGCAATCTATTTATCATATGAGTAGCAATTAAAACAGCCTCCCCCAGTATTGTTTAGGGGCATTTTTTTGAAACAAGAGAGCTCTGGTGATAGCTAAAATATGACCATTCTTTCTTTCAGCAACACCATTTTGTTGGGGTGTGCTAACACAAGATGACTCATGTATAATGCCTTTTTCTTGAAATATAGGGAAAGAAATTGATTGAAATAGTCCTTGGTGTTGTGTGACTTAAACCTTTTTTATTTCAGCTCTAAATTTTGTTTTGATCATGTTGTAAAAGGTTGACAAGATAGACTTTACATCAGATTTCTGTTTTAAATAAAGGATACAAATCACCAAGCCCTAGAGATGTTTGAAATAGTGGATGGTCTCCAAATATCACTATGAATAAGAGTAAAAGGAGCAGATGTTGTTTATTGCTTACCGGAAAAGAGGTGTTATGTTTGGCAAATTCAAAGACATCACAATAGATTTTTTCAACAGTTATCCCTTTGAACAATGAAGGAAACATAATTTTAAGGACTCTAAATGATGGATGACCAAGGCTGAGGTGATGGAGCCAAATTTTGTCTTTATTGGTTTTAACAGATTTGGATATGAAAGATAATGGTGAGAAATTCAGAGCACTAACTTCTCCACTGGATTCTTCAAGATAGTATAAGCCATTTACTTCCTTAGCATGTCCAATCATCCTCATCGTATTCTGTTTCTGAAAAACATCTATTAGGATAAAAATCCATACTACAGTTAGAGTCTTTGGTAATTTTTTGGATAGAGAAAAGATTGGTAAACAGTTTTTGAATGTAAAAGACATACATTTCTAAGAGTAAGAGTCTTGTTTATAACAATATCACCTTGACCATAAAACATCTATTAGGATAAAAATCCATACTACAGTTAGAGTCTTTGGTAATTTTTTGGATAGAGAAAAGATTGGTAAACAGTTTTTGAATGTAAAAGACATACATTTCTAAGAGTAAGAGTCTTGTTTATAACAATATCACCTTGACCAGCCACTGTGATCACAGAACCATCGGCTACTGTTATCTTTCTATTACTAGGACAAGGTGTATATGAAACAATTTTTGTGAGGAGTGGGTTATGTGGTCTGTAGTTATTGAGTCAATGACCCAAGACCTGTTGGTGATTGTATCCGAGACTTTAGAATCTTAAGAAGAGGATATACCTGAAAAAGCCAAACTACAAATACCTTTTGAAAAAAATTTTCCAACGATCTCAGTAAATTCTTCAACTTCTCAATTTCATCTTTATTAAATTCAACAAGTGATTCTTGAGAATTCTTTTCTCCATCCAGCTGTCTTGCTATATGTGCTCGTGTAACAGCCTGAATTTAGGGCTAGTAAGAATAGTGGTTTCGAGACTACAAATTCGACGAAAAAAATTATTTTCATTATATTTTTATGGTCTACGATTTCACAAAATGATTTTATGAAAATTTCGTTCGAAAATTTTGACGTTTGGGCACTCAATTTAGTCAAAAGAACTAAATTGTAAAAAGTGCAAAAGTTGAGTTCTATATGTTAGAGGTGTTCAATTGTTATGAAATTTTAAATTGGTGGTCTTTATATGGTAATTAGACCATTGGTTAAGTTGGTGGACAAAAATGGGTATGGTTAGGCATGTTTCCAAAGTTTTTCATTAAGGGTATTTTGGTCATTTAGTTATTAAAATGAATTAAAAACAAAATTAAAAGCCAATTTTTGTCCATCTTCAACCCCTAGGCCGAAAATTGCATGGAGAAACCCTGGCTAGGGTTTTTCAAGCTTCCAAGCTCGATTGTAAGTCCGTTCTATCCCCGTTTTTAATTATTTTTAAGTTTTTAAAATCCTCGTAACAAGATTTACCTATTTTTACCATTGTTTTGAACTAGGTTTTGTGTTTAAAAATTTACCCATGAATGATATGCATGTATTTTGATATTTTATGGAAGAATATGAATGTTTGGAGTGTGATAAGCGATTTGTGCTAAGTAATTTTCGATAAAAATGCCTAAAAGGATTAATTTGTAAAAGTTATAAAATATGTCACAAGTGTGTGAATAAGTGAGTATTATGGACTGCTATAGTTACGAAAATGGTTCATCTAGGCCTAAAATGCAAGGAAATTAAATAAAAATTATTTTACGAGCCTAGGGGCAAAATCATAATTTTGTAAAACTTTAGGGGGAAATGTAATTTTTCCAAAGTATGATTTTTGGACTGGAATGAATAGTGTGAATGTTATATAAGTTAAATCTATTGTTATAAATCAAGAAAGACGAGAAATTGAAATTGATCGATAAAAAAAAAAGTGAAAAAAAGTGAAAAATTCCCGAATGAACTTTAGAATAAAAAGGGATACGAATGAAGTGACAGAAATGATCACATGCGTGGCACGGACTGTGTGTAGGCCACTATGTAAAAGTGAAAATGATGGTCACGTGTGTAGTACTATGTGTAGGCTACTACATGTACCGAAATGATATGTCACATGTGTAGTACTATATGCAAGCTACTATGCATATCGGATAGTTTCGTTCACGTGTGTAGTACTATGTGCAAGCTACTACGTGTATCGGATTGTAATGGTCACATGTGTAGTACTATGTACAGGCTACTATGTGAACCGAACATCATTGATTAGTAAGCTGGTTGTTATGTGCTGATTCCACTGGACATCAATGATTAATAAGGTGGTTGCTATGTGCTGAATCCACCGAGTATTTGTTGTTATTCCGAAGTGTTCATCGAGAAATTGACTAAGTGTAATTGAATAATGAATATAGGTGTGGAATTGAAGTGCATATCGACTTAGAAATGAAAAAGTGAATTTTGAATTGAATTGTGATTGAAAGTGAAAAAGTGAAATTAAGAAAGAGTGCATTTAGCAATAACACAGTTTAGATAGCAACACTTTGAAAAATCACCTAAAATGGTGGAGATTGAATTAGAGGCTGAATAATATATGAAATTGAAGCTAAATGATTCTATTTTCATATAAAAGAAACAGAGCAAGCAAAAGAGTTATATATTTTGAGATATTTGAAGTTTAGTTAGACAGAGTCAGAATGAGTTTGGAATCCCCTGTTCTGACTTTGGAAAATTGTCAAAAATTGTAAAAAAATAATTATGAGATAAAGTTTATATGTTTAGAATCCTCAGTGAATCTATTTTCAAGAGAAACAAACGGAAACAACATCTGAATTCTGTACAATGAGAGAATTAATTTTTAGTGAAGAGAGGTTAGAACTGTCGAGCAGTGAAACAATGGAAACTTTAAAGAATAAACTGTACTATTTGGCTAAACCAAAAATTCTGAAAATTTTATGGTAAGAAGATATGTGAATCTAGTTTCGGGAAAAAATTACGGATCTTAATTTGGAGTTCTGTAGCTCTAGGTAAAAATAATTTAGTGACTCTGACTCAAATAGACAGCTTTGAATATACATGTGAGTGAATAGTAAAATTGTAGCTAATGTTGTTTAAGTATTTTATACACATTAAGGATGTGAAATGGGGAGGAGGAGGAGGAAAATTGGAATAAAATATGAATGATTTGTGTATAATTGGTCATATGCTCGATTATAATCGATAAACGATTGGAAAGAAATGATGTTTATAATTGTGCATTATTAGTTATAGTTAAAGTTCATGTGAGAAAATAAAGTTTCATAGTATGTGTATGTGGTATACTTGGTATATGATTTGGTATGTAGCAATGTCAGAAATGGTTGATAAATTAACTCATATTGATAAGTTTGATACATAAATAAATGTGGTGCTTATCCATGCTTATAATGCTTATACTATATGTTTATTTGGCTAGCATGTTTGGTGTGTATGCTTAGGCTTTGGCCAAGTTGTGGCTGGATTACGCCACATTAAATTGATAAAATTATGCATTGAGATGGTAAATGCCTAGCTGGAAATATGCTTGTGATCATAAAAGGGTGGTAAGGTTTAAAGTTTGTAATCTTTATTAAAATGGTTTATCATGTGGTTAGTCTTCAAAAAAAGACTAGCTTGCGACTATGGTTGAGTGTAATGTTTATATCTTGTGTGATATGCATAGGAAATGGGAGTGGAAAGGAAATGAAATACTAGGTTCATGCTTGAAGTGTAAAATGATGCAAAAAGGGGGACATTAAGTTAAACGATAAATATGTATTAGTATTGAACTTAATGAAATTGAATTGTACGTGAATTAAATGGAAATTGCAAATGATATGATTTGAATTAAATGAATTATTGTGGCATTGGAATGTATATTGAATTGAGAAATTGAATTGAATCGTGAACATGAGAATCATGAATTAAATGAAATGGAAATGAAGTATTGAATTGCATGAGTGTGTATTGGGTCTTAGAAGCCCTATTTGTTACAAATATAGTATTTTGAAGTTATAACGTGAAGCTTTATAAAAGTATGTTTAAAATTTGAAGAGTTTAAATTTGAATGAAATTTTATAACTCGGTTTAACATGTTTATAAGTGTATGTGTTCTGGTAATGTCTCGTACCCTATTCCGGCGTCGAATACGGGTAAAGGGTGTTACAATGTGACATTGTCAAATTCGGTCATAACGTTTAGACCGAATTTGGGGTGTTACATTTAGCTCTTGTTCCTTTGGTTGTCTGCCGGTTTATGAAAAAAAAATTAATTGTCTGTGGCTTCCCATGGAGCTTCCATCATTTTTCTTTAGTGTGACGGGATTTTTTACAATAGATGCACCATACAGACTCCCTTTTATTAGGCCTTGTAAGTTCTGTCTGCCTACCATCTTCGCCAGTTGGCTCCAGGCCAAATCTTTTCTCATTTACAGCTTTTGTAGCTAAGGCAGAACTATCCACTTGACTATTCTCAATCATAACTCTTCTTTCTTCTTCAGCACGAACAATTGTGACTGTCTCATTTAGTGACAGTAGCTCTTTTTTTCCAAGTATTTGGACTCTTACTGCATCAAACTCAACATTTAGTCCAACAAGAAAATCATAAATTCGATCCTTTCAACGAACCTTTTCAGGAGTGCTGCATCTGCACTGCACTTTATCTGAATGCACTGGTAATGATCCATCTCTTGCCATAGCTTTGCAATAGATTGGAATACTCCGTGATTGACCGACTTCCTTACTTGGTAGATAAAATCTTAGTCTTGATTTCATAGATTTGAGCAAAATCTCGAACTTTAGAATAAATTTATTTCACAACCTTCCATATATCTTTGGATGTGTTAAGAAACATGCATGTATCACTGATTTCTGACATCATAGAATTCCATAACCAAGACATTACCATAGAGTCTTGTTCATCCCAAGCATCAAACTTACGATCTCCTTCTTTAGGTCCCGTTCCGAGTAAGTGACTCAGCTTTCCTCTTCCCTTCAAGAATGTGCGAACCAGCTGAGACCACTTTAGGTAATTCTTCCCATTTAACCTATAGGCTACTTGGATGTTCTGCAACTCACTTGTTGGGTTGGAGTTGTTCGTATTGGTTTGGAAAATTTCAGTCATATTTCTTTTGAACAAAATATACAGGCTTGAGGGTTGAGCGGAAGTAAAAAAAAATGCCAGATAAAAGAAAAAATTCCCAGAATTCGGGCTTATCTGATACCATGTTAGAAATAGGTTTTTTCTATTATATTTTCTTACAAGGAATTATACTAATATTTATATACATAGTGAGCCTAACTTAGGAAACTCTATACTAGGAAACAGTCCAATTCTAGGGATATTGTCTCTTAAAAACAGGCTTAAAGTTAGGGATAGCAATTAATAAGATATTTACAAAATCCTATCTGATACACTCAAGATTCCTTACTAGGAAACTGTACTCTGACAAGCTGCAATTTCAGAGTCAGATCATACAAACAATTGACTATCAAATGATTAAGATGGACTAAGATTCATGCTTGTGCTAAGCAAGAATTGCAAAGCACAAGGCCTGAGTAAGTTTTCAAATAATAAAGTAGAAAGTTATAAATGTAATGAGTAACTTATTTTTCTTCACCAGAAGAATCAACAGATTCCATTGATGGTGTCTTTCTGGCCTGTATGACAAAACAAATGAAGATTCAAGTGAGTATGGTTTTCCTCTGTCAACAGAAACTATAAAAATAAATAAAGCATCTCATTGCATTTCCGCATGAAACCAAAGCACATATACATCCACCAGCAAAATAAAATACAACATTCAAGATGCACATATGCTTTACCGAGGATCACAGTAATAGTTTGTAGAAATAGGCTTTTTCTGTTATATAGTCCAAATATAATGATTTAATTAGTTGACTAACTTTGAAAGAATTTTTTTGCTTACTTGCGAGATACACTTCATAAAAATTCAATTTACATCAATTTAATTAATTAAGCTCGAAAAGAAACGAACTGTAAAGTTTCAAATGCAGTTCGATTTTATTTTCAAATTTCTTAACAGGCAATCAATGACAATAAAACTTAAAGTTTACATGTTTCATGAGATCCATAATACTTTTATCTAGGAAAATTCCATGAGATCCATTCTAAACCTACTATTGAAATTAAAAGAGTAAAAAATTAACATTAAATCACCGTCGATCATGCCAGATAAGATTTCCTTTGAAAAATTTTAGTCTACCTTTCAAGAAAGTCTACACGTTTCAATACCAGACTTTAATGAAAAAAACAGAGCTTACCAAGATAATTTTTTTACACCACCATCATTGCAATAAGTGTAATAGAACGTTTGAACAGTAATTATTTAGTGTAATTCCTTCTTTCTTTCTTTTTTTACACCACCACCATGCAGAGGAGCATTTTGTCAATTTGAACAAAAAAAAAGTACCAAAGCCCAAGAAAGTAAGGAAATTTACATTAAACTCACCAGTTTTTTGTACTCATCAGGTTATAGTACCTATCAAAGTACTATCTTTTTGAAGTTTTTGGCAAAAAAAGCCAAGCTGGTTGCTATTCAACACAAACCAAGGGTGGGGAATGGGGACCCAGCTTCTAAATTCAAACAGCTTTTTCAATGGCAAGATGGGATTTTTGAGTAATAAATTATGAAAAAATTTGAAAGAGAGCCATGGAAACATTTGTTTCCATTGTTGATGGCAAAGTCCACTGAGTCCGGGCTAACTCAGTCAACTCAGGGGAACATAGATGACAGACCCTTTTGTACTAAATAATTCCCAAAAACCAGAGCTTCAAGCTCCAAGCATGGCATATACTAATCAATTTATAGTTTTAAAAGCAGCATCTTGGTATCAGATGAAGAAACCACCAAAACGGTAGACAACAAGCATCTATTTCTATTATTTTTTAAAGTATGGGAATAAATGAAAAAAAAAAAAAAAAAAAAGAGAGATCAAAATAAACAAACATGAAGAATCAAAACATCAACTACCAAATAACAATATCAATCTGAGGAATCCATCAGAGTATATCACACAGAGATCTAAGTTATAAAAATACCAAGTTGTTAAGATTTAAAATATCAGATTTTTAATATATTTAAAAAAAATCCCAAAGCCCCACCACATGAATGAGAAAATGGGAAAATGTTCATAAATCATATGATTAAACTTGGAACCCAAGAAGAATGCAAAGCAATCCCCCAAAAGCCACTCTCCGTGTAAACCCCAACAATATCCAAGACCCTTGTATCAAATTTGCAAATCCCATAAAGAATAGATGTGTATATATATATATATATATAGCACCTTCGCCATTGTAGCAAAACAAGAAATCCCATTTAAAGAACATAAAAACTTTAATGAAAGAACAGAGCTTACCAAGAACATAAATACAAATCTTCTCTCTTTCGATAATGGGTTGGACAGCTTCAACGTTACTTACCAACACAGTTCCAAGTTTCCCACGTGATTTCAAATTGTAGACTATGTTTATTAAAAATATATCAAAGATGATGGTGAAGGAAGTAGTAACAAAGAGGGGCAGAAAAAATTGGTGGGTAAGAAAAAATGACAGACAGGAAAATGAAAGGAACAACATAAGGAAAAATGTTTACTAGACCTTGGATGAAGGGGAAGAATACCAGAGTCGAAGGAAGCAAAAAATGGTTGCGTATGAGTTTTTTTTGAGGTGAAAATTTAGTGAGGGTAAGTTGCCAGTGTTTTTGAGGTGAGAATTTAGTTAAGGTAAAATAAGATTCTTCAAGTAAGAATGGGTAAACAGTGAAGAGAAAAGGCAATAGATATCAACAAATATTTCTGTTTAAGCCCGGAATGAAATACGCTCATAATAAGGTATTCCATTAAACCAAACATCTGTTTACCCATCACCACACCAATTTAGCATGCACAAACACTACAAAACAGCACTAATAAGATCAAATCTGAACATTGAGTGTAATTCCTTCTTTTTTTCAAAATCACTACATTCTAAGCCAATGCCCAAAACCATTATAATTCAAATTAAATATTTTTAAAGTTGTAAGAGACTTTAGGCAGATCATTCAGATTTGACTTTAAACGCTCAAAATTAAATTTAATTCAAATCTTGTTACATATTCAAAATAGATGAATTCATATTGTATTTTCTGTTTTCAGAAATTGGATCCAATAAAATTCAAACAAAATTAAACAACTTCCTTAAGTATGGGTAAACGTCGCCAAACAAATTCATCAAAATTGGATTAATTCAAGTAAAAACAAACTAAAGGCAGTTTTGATCTCATTTGGCAGGAAAAAAGTTTCACATTTTAACCATGGCTAGTACTAAAATAAAAATCAGCTAATTCAAAATAAAAGCAGAACCAACGGCATGACACAATTGTCAACACAACTCGAATAAATATAATGTACATAATACAATCGCCAACAGCCTCGAAGTTTGTAGATAATGTATATAAGGTACTGGACTCACAGTTCTAGTGAAAGTTAACCCTAACAACATATATATTACACAGCATTTCAGCTAACATCACAAAATGTATGTATAAGCATTAAAAAGGAAGTAGGTTTAGCAATTATACGACATTAGTATATATAGAAGGCATTCATTTCATTGCCATTACACACTTTCAAAAAAAAGAACAATACTTGAATAAGCTGGCTATGTGCCAATTAAGTACAATGTACACGCGGTATTACAATGGAAAACAAAACAGACAGTACATAATAATAGGATGACAACAATGGTCGTCAGCTGGACCGAAACATAAGGTGTATAATGTGCAGGCAAACAAATAATGTATCGGAAATACAATTTCTGACATAAGCTGATAAGAACCTAGAGATATGCTTCAAAATGGTCTTGATTCAAGTAGACTCGTAGAACAAAAAACAACCAACCTCGAGGAATTTCCTTTTTTCTTCTTTAAGCTATCGACAAGTAGAAAGAATATGTGGGTGTTAATGTACAAAAGCATCAACTTCATACTAGAGTTACTTTACTTTTCCTTACCTATTTTTCTTTTCTTGGGGTCGCATAAACATGATCCATCTCCAAAACATACAAGCCCCAAATGATTTTACATTATATGTTTCAAAAGAATGATGTGCTAGATGCAGAATCGCCATTTCCCTATCATATGAATGTCAGATATCCTACATGCGTATGCACTTTGGCAAAACCCTTTTGTAACATTCCATAACGCCTTCCGGTATAGCAAGCTATACAATACCACCAATACCGTTTTCACACAACTTTCCCATCAACTTCAGAAAAGTGTCTGATCTTTTTACTTCAGGCAAGAAAACCAAACACAATGCAGCAAAAAGATGCTTCCCTTCCCACATTCACACCCGTCTGTTGAACATCTTTTGCAGAAAAATAGAAAAGAAGGGTTACTTAAAGAGCACATTGCTTTAGCTATTTGATACGGAATTCGTGTCTGAATACAGTTAGATTCTGGGTAAATTTGTCTCTGTTCTTTGAATCTAGGCTTCGTGTAACATCAGACATAAGCTTGTCAAAACAAATGGAGAGCCTCTGATGATGATCTACAGGCTGCAAAATGATGAATGTTATCACATTATGGCAGTTCACAACATGAAATCCGCAGTATTGCATACTTTAACATAATCGTACTGTGTCCAAATCATGGTTAGGACAGCATCAATTCCCTACCCACAAAAGAATCAACCAGCATAACTTGACATAAGCCAAGCATTGTAATGCACAATAGACCAGCAGCAGCAGTAGCATGCGGTGTCCTCAAACAGTAATTGATCTTGTCTAATATGAACCACAATCAAATTTCATTGGTTTGTCAAAACTTTCCTAATTGAGCCTTTCTACAATAGTATTAATTTTGTAGGGATAAGCCATTGCATGTGACTTAGTCTCTCTTGTCTGATGGTTTGGAGACTGTTTGATCCTAAACCAGTCCTATTGAATCACAATGTCAACCTACTTTTGAGACCACCTAACATAAAACCTTTCCATCAATTTAAATGAAGCACTATGAACGATGGTGAATACTGACCTTCATTACAAACAGAAATTCTTCACTTTAACAGTAATACTTATCTTCATTACAAATAGAGTATCTTCTCGGTAACCAAACAATTATGATGAGATATTTAGTGCCAAGTTGTGAGGAAGCAAAAGCAAACAATCAGCAGACAAATAATGTCTAACATGTTCTACAATGTAGTAGGTTTTGAATCAGAGTTACAAAAATGTTACAGGTTAAATGGTAAGCAAATAAGCAAGTTGGAACTTTGGATAGACAGAAACTATCCCAAATCAGCATTAAGAAAACATATTCCTCATCCAATGCTAAGCAAATAAACCTATCTTGGCAATTCTTACTACTGGTGATGTTTTCCGGAACTATGAAGGTAGAAAAAATATATCGTATACCAAAAGCTTACCTGTGAAGCCAAAATTTGAGCTTTGAGATCAGCAAATATCTGCAGCATGAAAACAGTTCTGTCAATTAAACAGCAGAAGGCTTGCATGATTTTTAAGATTCTAAAGATTCAACAACAAATTCACTTGATACTTTCATTGGTTTCCTAGTATCGGCAAGCACATGCCAATAACATGACATTGGAATAGCATTAAAAGAATCACACACTATTTAACAAGCACAGTAGTGAGGAAAAGATAAACAAAGTTAATCAGAAATCAGAATACTATCGATGATATATACAATTGATTCATGCCCGACGCTATAACCAATCTTTAACTACAGACGTACAGAGAAAACAATGATGGGTTAAACACTAACAATTTTCTGAGAGGGAGAGAGCAACAATTTCAAAACTAAGCACAATAGTGCAGCATTCAGTTTACATTTTTGGTCGAAGACCCTGGAGAAGGGGGGAACAAGGAGTATGAAAAAGATCCAGAAACAACTTACAAAAGAACCATGAAAAAGAAAAGGGGATTGGGATGTGGAGGGGGAAGGGGAAGGGGAAGGGGAGAAGAACTTGTTAGACCTTTTCCTTTCTTTGAAACAAACAGAAAAAGGATTTAGCAGAGAAACTTAAGAATTTGCAAATTATTACCTGCTCACTAATAAGAATTAAGCTCAACATAGGCCTGCTAAGACTCCATTGGTTGCCACAATCCTCAAATAAAACTATCTCGAATAAGGTCTTCAATATCTGTAATAAAGGAACAGAAAATAATTGGATTGTCCAAAAAAGAAAGATTGGAAGAAAACCATCACAGTTGGGTTAAAACAATAAAAAACAAATGTACAAATGAAATATCGCAGAGATTAATGGTTCTAAACAATAAAGCAGGATTGAAACCTTATAACATTCAAGGATGTCTTTAAAGTTCAACTTCAAATATTATTAAGGCTAATATGAGCTAGTAAATAGAACTTAATTTCTTAATTTAGATGATAATTCTTATTCTTTATATTATGACTAACTGCAAATGTTTCAGGTTGCTTTGAGCACATAAGTTAACGACTAACATAAATCTAAATACCATGTGAAAAGGAATGGCCATTATATCTTAAATTCTTTTTTCAGTACACTTACATGCAACATCTCCTCTAATTTGGGGTTGCCAGGTTTGAACCCTGGATCTCACACCTCATGAATCTTTTTACCACAAGACCCATTGCTAGTAGCCATTATTTCTTAATTATTAATCATGCAGAGCATGATCTAAGTGCACAAACACAAAGAAAAGCTTCTTCTTGTTTTTCCTCTGCAGACAACCAGAATGAACATGTACATTTTGGTGCACAAAAGCCTCATCAAATTCCATTCAAAATTTGTGCTTTTAAACATCAATGCACTTTCAAGTCTGTTAAGAACACAGTGTACATCCCAAAGTATAATGTGTTTTTACAAGTATATCACATCTGATTTCATCAAAATTATTTAGTTAATATCAATTATAAAGAGTACAATAAACACAAACTATTTGAAGTAAAATATATAAAAATATATAATAATGAGAGTTTTTTTTCTCTCATATGCATTTGAGGCTGAAGATAAATAAAATAAATTATAGAATAATGCTTGCAAAAACCAATCAAACAATACAAAGAGAGAGTTGTATTTTAGAAACCTATTAACTAAAAGGCAGGTTCATGGGTATATTTATATTTATTGGATGCTATACTATATAAGAAATAAATTAAATGGCTTAAATTTTAATTAAAGAAGAAAGCCTTGCAATATATTTCACAACATACTGAAAGAACTGTGAAAAAATTTTGAGCAATTCAAATACTAATCAAAATCTTTAATTTATTATAAAAATGCATTAAAATTTCAAAAATTAATAACACTTTGTTTACAAATTCATACAGTCATTTGATAATAGACTCCATTCATCACATGATACACGCAATATTTCATGACACGGACTTCAGGAACCAAACTTAATATGACACATCAAGCTAATGTAGTGCATTTCCAGACTTTTTAGATAGTCTGAATAAGACAACACTAAAAGGAAGATCACGCTGAAGAATCTTAGGAATCACATCAGATAGTGTAGAAGGTTGTTATGTTTTAAGTTTATATAGAGTGATGGTGTTATGCTCTGAAGTATTAGCGTATGAGGACAAAGTGTTGAACGAAGGCCTTCTATACACATGCAAATAGTAGAAAAAGAAGCATAATAAGTCGGGAAGTCAATCACTCACTTGTGGGAACAAACTAGGACAGTCTGCAATATGCTGGGCAAGTTTGACAGAAGCAGGTGAAGTGGGTGCCTCCCCCATAGTTATGTTGTTGAAATAGAAAGCAGCCAAATTATCAACAGCTGCCGCACACTGAAATGAAATTTTCATACTGTGAGATTGAGTTTTAAAAAGAATATAGCAGTTTGGGCAAGGGAAAGGAAGTCAGTCTCATGAATATTTTCGATGAAGAAATCATTTAATTCCACTTATGTGATCATTAAACAGCTTGAAAAATTAAATAAACAGTTCTAACAACAAAAGAACAGGTGAACCGCACAATTCACAGCAAGGTACAAACCTGCGATGAGATATTTATATCCAGGCCTTTAAGACCAGATTCAAGGGAACCAACAATATGCATGAAGGTTGCTGCATCTAAATTCAATATAAAGTTAATGTGGCTGTTGAATAGAACCTCCAAGAATGAGAAGTACGCCCTCGTTAGCTGCAAAAGAACAAGTAAACAATATGACATTGCCATTCATTCTAGTAATATGCAAGATATTCATACATGGTAACAAAGTACATTTACATAACATGATCACAAAGTTATCAAACTTACATATTGCTTTCCTACAAGGGTAATAGTGCCTTGCTAGTCTTCTTTTTTTTGGGTTTGGTATGGGAGCTGACCCATATTTAGGTCTTCAATTTTTTTTAATTCAGATCTCTTATTTTGGGCGGTTGTGCTTAAAACAGTAACATTTTTTTTCTTTTCTTTTCTTTTTTTGCTACTTATAACTTCCCCATTTTTTCCCATTGCACAATGCTTGTATTATACCTTGGAAAGTCTGCTCTTCCCAACTACCATTCTCACAACTTGCACCAAATCAGAGGCTAAAGCTTGTAGTTAAAACAACAATTCATTTCAAAGATCAAATTAACTGGAATTGGAAATTTAAAAAAGAACAAAAGGAAATCAAGAAAATGAAAGGAATGCAAAAGGAAACAACCATGAATTGATTCATCATTTTCTGCAATTGAGAAGAAAATTGCAAAAACCAAAAGGAAATAGAACCAGCTAAATCTGATAACAAAGAGGCACTTAGACTACACAATGGAATAAGAGGAACAAAGAGAAATTCTGATAACAGACAGTTTTGTGGCTTTAAAAAAATTAAAGAGAAGATTGAACCTAAAATATTGCCAACATCAAAACTAAATTGTTTATCAGATGGATAGTAGAGAGGATTCATATAGAAAAAGCAGAAAATATGAAAAGATTAAATAAATGTTATGATAAATTAAACAGCAATTGAGCTGTGACAAAAACATCAAGTAGCTTCAAAGTGTAAAGATGCGGTTGACTCTGATAGTGACCATAGTGCACATAAGCTGTTGGTAGAGATGGCACAAGGCAAACCTTGTCGGAACCCAAAAAGCAAGGCCGAAAGCAACCAAGTTTCATTAACTCAACCCCCAACCCAACATATCCAAATAATCCAAACCAGACAAACCCAAAATTAAATTAATCTGATTTTAAAACTCAACGGTTTAGACCCGAATTTACTTGAATTTGAAGAACTGAACCTGAAAAACCAACTGCCAAACAAGAATTGGTTTTACCCAAAGTGATACAACCCAAACCTGACTATCACAATTGCCTCATCTAATTGTTGGGGAGCTTTGAAACATAGCTTTGAAACAGATGAAAATTTCAGCTATTCGCCGAATATAAAAGTCAACCATCAAAATTACTTATATCACACAATTTTTATCATTGAGATCCTTAATGAATTTGACGTCCAAAACTAGATTATTAAAACATTCTTTTAAGTGAAAATTCAAATAAAGAATTTGCTATCAAAATCATGCATACCTTCCGAAATGCCAATATATCAGCCAAAGGAATTGATAATGTCATCTTTAGAGCAATGTCGAGTGCATCGGAGAGTGCCCTATCACCATAGAGTTCAAAAACACCAAAGTTTACATAATTTCCAGCAAGACCTGCCAATTGTAGGAAAATCACAAGTTAATTTGTGATTTCAGAAAATTTTCAATAAAACACAATATGCAACAAATACAATACTGATGGCACCAGAAAGAAGTGCAAATTACACTATTGAAGTAAAAGAAATTGATGCAGTAAATGTAAAACAAAACCTCCATGATATAAAAGGAAACTTTACACCTATGTTACATAATTTCCAATAGCCTATTTTGCTGATAAATGTCTGTATAAGCCAGTTTTAGATCAAATTTAAGGATTTAAGAAACATATAAGGAAACAAAAATATATATAAGAAAATAAGATGATAACATGATACGAACAAACAAATCATTTTGACCAATATAGGGTATCTCAGCATTAAACATTTTTTAGCTATCACTTGAAACTATTCATTCAACTAGCAAGCCCAATCGAGAAAGCTAAGAAAGCAAAAGGTCAAAATTCACACATCATGGAAGAAGAAACTAAATTCAATTTCAAAACTTTCAGCTTTGAATAGAAAAAAAAAATCTATAAAGAAATCCAAAAGTTAATGAATAAAAGAGACTAAAGAATAACAGTTAACCAAACGATGGAAGAGTAAGGAGAAAATGAAGAAAAGGAACCAAAGAACTGCTTCCCTGTTCCTATTTTGAAGTGGAGAATTTTGAGGCAGCAAGAGGTTGGGCGGTGATGCAGGGTTTGAAAATAGTTAAAGGCTACAGGGGTACATGTAAAGTACTGAAGCCAAATAGCAAAAGTAACTCAACCTGGGCTAAGATTCCAATTCTAATGTCCACCCAAGAGTGCCCAATTCCTTCAACCCTGATTTTCATACCAACAGCCTGCTCAAATATTTGGGCAGCTCAACCTTTCATGCTTATGAACCCTTGATCTCTACAAGACTTCTTTAAAAAGTCAACACTACATGCTTACACAATAAAACTTCTAAAAGAGCTAGTTCATCATAAATGAATAAACACTAATGAAGAATCTCAATCAAAAGGGAAGAATGAAAAAAAAAGGGGGGGGGGTTCAATCTAATGAAGCATGTCCATGGTAAATATAGGAAGTGCTTGCTAGTCTAATTAAAACCAAATATATACCGTGCTTCAGACTTTATTGATCTTCTAGACCTAAGAATTTAGCTTTTTACACGGTACACCACACTTGGTTCAATTTAGAGCTTGGTGTCTTCATTTATTTAGATAAATAAATAAATATAATTGCATGTTCATATTCTGACCTCTTGCCAGAATAGTTAGTGAAATCCATATTCCCTTGTACTTGAAGGCATATATATCAGCAGGATTAGGAAGAGATAAAATCCTTGTCCCATATGCCACAATTAGTTTACTGACTTCACGGAAAAGAAGAATCCCATTAGGAGAAGATGAGTCAAATGTCAAGCGTTGTGCTTTGTTCAAGACAAACTCAGCCATGAATTTTAACAACGGAGTGGTAACCTGCAATATTAAATCAAACAATTAATTATGAACGCAGGATTAGAGTTTATTGGCTGAAACTAAAACAATAAACACACCATGAACGGTTGCTTAATACTTCGAAGACTACAAGAAAAAAAATACTAGAAAAAGAAAATGCCAAAGTTACAAGTAGCAGTGACAATAACTTCCAGTAAACCATGAGGTGAGAGAACGGGAACAACAGTAAAAACCAAAATAACAAAAAGAATCAAAATTTAAAAAAAAAAATCCTGAGTATTTACGGAAAGACCATTTGCACCTAAAATATACCCATGCTTTCAATCTTAAGTACTGCTCAAAGAAAGACCACAAGAATATTTTTGATGGCCACAGGACAGACTAAACTTTAATGAATACTCTAAAAAAAGAGTAAAGCAAAATAATGAGTCCTACAACAGATGAACTAGAGTAAACAATAACAAATCCAGGACAGCAGCTGCTGCAAAAAGCTCAGAGAGTTACGAATGTACCTCTGGTGTGTCAGTCCAGTGAGTAATGCCTTTCAAGATAAGTGGCATGTGCGCAGGGTATAGCCAATCGAATAGAAGACCATATGTTCTACGACTGGAAAAGCACAAGAAATAAAGAATGAACTAGTGAGGAATGGTCTAAATTTAAAGAACTCAAAAGATTGCATATGTATGAACCTGTTTGTGGCCATTGCAATTCCTCTAAGATCCCTCATTAATCCAATTAAAGCATACTTAACCGCATCAGTACGAAATACTGCATCGGGTGTTGACTCCAGGCTGACAAAGACCTAAAGCACCACAAAACATTAGTGAAAAATGTCAAAATGAAATGATAAATAATGAACTGACAACAGAACAATGTCAGTGGAAAAACCATTGGATGGAAGAGATTCATGTATGTATGACAGGGTTTATGATCCTATCACTTAGTGTATGCACATGTAAGAGAGAGAGAGAGAGAGTACTTGCAGAAGTGGCTCCATTGAAGACTTGAATTTGATAGGGCTGTCCTCCATAAAAATCAACCACCCAATGGTGTAATAGAATGTTGTCCTGCTACGAGAGCATCTATATTCTTCTAAGAAAGGAAAATGCTCTCTCTGAAATGAAGTTGAGAAATAATTTCATTATCCAGATGCGTGAATTCAGACAAAGAAAATAAAGTGATGAGACAAAAAAAAAAAAAATGTTGCAAGAAGAATTACTGTATGATTTGCAATTATGAATTTAACAGTATCCAGCTTCAGAAGCAACTTTCCAGTCATGTATCTGCCAAAATTACACATCGGTCAGACAAGCAAATTACTTTGTGGGAAGTGTACGACTTTTATAGTACAGAAAACAAACATCTTTAATTCTATTAGACAAACAACAAGTGAAGCTTACCCAGATGCCAGTTCCAAGAACAAGCTTAGCGTGTGATCAATGACTTGCTCGCTCTGAAATAAACACCAATTAAGATACCAGCATCATGATAAATAGTTATAAAGCAAGATGTAAACAATCACCTCTGTGTAGCACTTCAGGTTTGTAGCTATCTTCCCAACAATCACATTTAATAGTAACAGGTGATCATGGAGTCCAAGCAGCTCGGATAAACGGGCATATAACTGCTGTAACAGAGAGTGAAAGGCTCAACTTATATACAGACAATCAAATTATATGAAGAACATTAAAGAAAATTGTTTTACCTTGGAGGAATGCATTGCTTGATCACCAACATAGGACTTGCGAAAATGCTGAAAGAAAGTCAGAATTGCTCGATCAAGTCTTTGTTTACTAACCTCACCATACCTCTGCCAAATGCAAATTTGATAGAAACGATTAAAATAAGTTCATAAAATTCATGAAATATAGTCTGCAGGTTAACAAGAATGTCTCAATGTAAAAGAAAAGGCCAAAGCGTCATCAACATGTATTACGGACCTTACCATCAGAGTTGGGTGATTGTGAACATGATTAACAGACTATCAAGAGAATAAATAAGTAGATGCTTGATAGCATAGAATGGAAGGAATTTTGAGTGCATTTCATGCATAGAAAATTAGAGATAGAAAAAATAGGTCAAGTGGTATTATGCTATCCTTTTTGATGTGAGAAAGGTCAGAGGAGGCTAGCATGATAAGCATCCAATCTAAAACCAATCAACAAGAGGTAAAGAAGCACAAGTCGAATCTAAGGCCACAAAAAATACTAAAATAACTTTAATAACACCACTTAACGGTAACACATTAACTTCTCACAAATGATAAAGATGCATCTTAGACCAAGCAACTGCAACTTTGATCTAAAAACTTTGGGTAGAAATACTTTGTGGAATAGAGATCAAACGTTAGCCCCCCAACATTCATAAAGACTATCTTCCACTGCTTAGCATGGTTTGTATTAACTTCATTGATCAGATTCAGAGAACAACATATAATCAGTAACTAACTGAATTTATTTCTTAAACATGGAAAGCAACATTTGACATAACCACACATCCTCCATGAATCATGGCTCATAGCAAGCACAACAGATTTTTCTTCGATCAAGTTTTTAATCTAATCTCATGAAATTGGCATCCAACAAGCTAGTAGATAGGCTAATTCAGCCCCATAACCAAATCAATTGCATGTTAGACAATCATGGGTTTCTAGAAAAAATACTTGAACTTTATTGCTAACAAACTTTTGAGATTCTTCTAACAATTGCTGATCTTCAAGACATTGCTTTAGTAATTTACCAATCTGGTCATCCTACACAAACTCACAAACATGCTAACTCTAAGATAAAAAAAAAAATTCTATATCCCTGAATAATTATTTCAATATCAAATCCATAACCCAGGTATCACATTAAACCTTATTCCTTCTCCCCTCCCACATTAGAACACTCAAGCACAGCAGCTCCTACTCATCGTTAGTCATCTTTCTGATAGCAGAGGGATGCAAAGATGATATCATGCATATATCTCCCCTCTTTGAACTTTTCTTTTGTTTTCTTCTCTCATTGAAATAGTTAAACTTTTTCTATCCTTATCCCGTATGGCACCAACAATCTAGAGATCCTGTCTATCATCAACAAGGTTGTTGGCATTTCGTGAAGACAAGTCTTGGGCTTTCACTATCCCAGAAATACATCCTAAATCCTCCTGACAACAAAGGTGATCAATTTTGACAAGTCCAGGCAACAGTTATAAAATTATAATACAAGGAAAATGAAGATTTCAACATTAAAATCATACTACATATATATATTAAAAATAAATATCATCAAAACCGAGCTACCATGCTCAGTATACCTGACTGTGCAATCCACTATCAGTGACATTTATCAACTGCAGAACACGAGCTGAGAGTTCTGCATCAAGTACTTCTTGTGACTCCAGGCTGCATGGAAGAAATGTAAAAAATATATTGATGACTGTAAAAAGAATGCAAGTCATGTAAAACCAAAGAAGTTTCAAACAAGTAAAAGTACCCTCGCCAAAGTTTGAACCCTATGCCTAATTTCATATTTAACAATCAAAAATTTCCAAGGAAGATCAATTAACAAATTCAGTTAGGTCATATTGCCTGTAATGTTAAATACCATGTCAATCAACAACCTAGCATAATCATATTTGCTTCTGTTTGCATTTCCTTTCTGGTTTCAATGTTGTTTTCCTTTTTGCTTTCTAAGTTTTATTCTCTCTTATGTGCATACAAATTCATCTTTATTTTTATATAAGAGGTTTCTATTTTCATTTCCTCCTGAAAGTTCAGAGAGAGCAGTTGTTTTTGTTAGTGTCTTTCAGTGAGCTAAAACACAACTGCTATTTGGT
Organism: Gossypium turneri; assembly: GCA_008044935.1. Taxonomy (NCBI): domain Eukaryota; kingdom Viridiplantae; phylum Streptophyta; class Magnoliopsida; order Malvales; family Malvaceae; genus Gossypium; species Gossypium turneri. Next base: position 9,665,987 of record CP032580.1, on the reverse strand, counting down.
TTTGTTAAAATGCAAACTAAACAACATTTCAATTATTTTTACTGAACATGCTCATCTTTGATCAATTTTATTTAATTGTCGTCTACAGAAAATACTGTTTTCAGATTAGAATGTCATATAAGATAGAATCAGGCATTCATGTTAGCTATGTGGCACCTATACAGCAACTATTGTGATAAATATAATGCCCATTCTAATAGAAGGTGATAATTAATTCTTGCAAGTATAGTCAATTGACTGCTAAAACTAATTTAGGACGTTTTAATTATTGGTTCAATTTTAAGAAATAATGCAATATTAAAGTTAACAAAACAAATATAAAACAGAACTACCTGCAGCCAGTACATTGTTTTATCTTAAGAATGGCAGCAATAATATGAACAACCCAAGTAAGTTTAGCTTCAATAATAGAGAGATCATTTTTATCACAGGTCTGCAATCGTGCTTTTTCCTGAAAACAATGAATTAAAAGTATTAAATAGAATCATCAAATGAAAATATATAGACTATGAAGATTCCAAGAAACTAGGCCTCAATCATAAATGACCATACCGTGTATGACTGCAGGACAGGCTCCATCATGTTTATTATATACGAGCCACTGCTTTCATACTGCAACTCAAGGAAATAAAGGAATCAGGAAGCAACAAAAACTTTATATTTAAGGCGTAAAAAAGCTCATTTCATTAGATTAGGCACTAAAAGTAACCGCGCTCTGATCTTTCATATATCACAGGTGACTGGCATAAGTTCTGTATGATGTAATAGTGCCCTTTGACTTGTTTTATCTTTCTTGCACTGAAATTCTGGAATATTTTTCCCGACAACAGAAGCTTAATGATTTTTACTAAGTCAAAAAGAAAACCGAAGGAAAAAAGAGAAGGCATAAATTCTAAAATATGATATTCATTTGGAGACTTGCAAACCTGAGATAAGAGAGTTCAACACTCAAAAACTATGGATCAACTTCAACAAAAATGAAAGTAACATGAAGAAATGGCAATTAAACCTGGAATCTGCAGAGGTAAGGAAAGCAATCCAGCTGATCCTGAAGCAGTTCAACATTATCTAATGGATTTTCAGAAAGGTCATCTGGAAATCCCACCTACAGAACGAAAAGAAAACAAGAAATCATACCCTCAAGTTAAAATAATCCACGTCAAAGGGTAATCAAGTTACATGATACCTGTACAGAGTTGAATCTTGATGTGAGAAAGCTCTCAGTGATCTTAGGAACAAATTCATCCAGCAAACTTGGCGCATCACCCTTCAAGTAAGGAACAGATGAAACCAATCTGGACCATAGCCCCAATAGGTAGTATACGCTACTACTTGCCCACTGGTATGAAAGCATAAACTCTATTAACCTCTTAAAATGCAGACAGCATTAAGAATCTTAAATAAATGTTCAAGGTTCTCCAAAAAATACTTCATAAGAAATGGTTCAAGGTCCTAGAAAAATAGTTTACAGGCAGTTAGGGCCCCAATTAAAGTTATTTTACCAAATACTTAAGTTTTAAATATCAAATAACCTGCCAGGACAGCAAAGACTTCAGAGTGAATTCAGCTACCAATCGTATCCAATCACTGTAACCCTCCACATTCACTAACTCTGATAACTGTGATAATTCCAAATTTGTTAACATTAGAGGTAATTTTTGTTACCGAAGAAAGGAATCAAATTCATTTACAAGCACCATTAAGTAACAAAAACACATGATCCATGAATCTCTCAAAAAGTGATCAAATCAACAATTCAAATTGTTCAAAATCAGATAAAAAGGAAAATAAAACGATAAATAAATCAGGCAAAACAGCAAACTACCGCATACATCAAAGCCACCACCTATAAAAACAACATCGGCACTTCAAAAAAATTTCTGCAACTGTATGGCATATAGACGTGTGCCTCAGTGCCAAATAACATGCATAAAGAGTACAACACAGAGACATACATTGACTTGCATAGAATCTGGCCCGAAAAAAAATCAAACTAGTTGGTTTCAGATGATTAATCAAAAGCCACTTTTAGCATTGACTTTAATAACTGGTACTAGTTATTAGCTTCTAAAATTCAAAAAAAAATATCAAATTAACTTTTAAGTCAATGCTAACAACAAATGTCGCAACCAATTGTGAAGTAAAATAAGAAGAATTGAACTTTCATCTATAAACTAAAAGACTTAGTTCAGCTAGTGAGCTTCAAGACATTCGACACTAAAAAACCCTACATCACCAGTCATACAAATGAAAAAACATAATATCTATTCTCCATTCCAAGGCTTTCCCAAAAAAGAGTACTTTTTGGCCATCTTATGGAAGAGCATTCCAATACAAAAGTAGCAGTGAGGCATTTTGCTCTCTAATTTTCAACATTTAACTTCTACCAGAAGTACATTTAGTTTTTTAGACAAATCTATAAATTAAATATTTTTCCCTTTTTTATCGATAACTTAAATCTTTTTTAATAGGTACTATTGTGTAGTAGCAAATATTTAATGATTCATAAAACTAGAGGGAGAGTTAGTCTTTTATGTTCATCTTTTTGTATTCAATATTTTCACTTGCTTTCACTTTTTTCTTTAATAATTGGGGGAAGAGGTACGGATGCTAGAGATTGAATCCAACCTCTCATGTTGTACAACACAAGAATCATGGGACTAAGCCAAGAGGTTCTTGGCCTTTCTGATTTTATTTAATTCCGTTTTTATTGTGCTTGTTTCTATATTTCCAATTAACAAAAAACGAAAGTATGTATTGATTTAACTTTTCAATTTAAAACTTTGACCTGGTTTAACAAAGTTTAATAAAAAATAAAAAAGTTTTCAACACCCTACAGTGCATCTCCATCAGGTTTTCCCAGTGCTAACTTAGCTTCTCTTCTTTACAGCAGTTCTAGAGCAACTCTTACAGCACTTTCTGGAGAGGTTGCAGCCAGGCCAAAAAGGCTCTGAATTTGCGAGATTTATCAGAATGATAATACTCAGTGACACAGCAGTATGACAGTGCAAAACTTATATGCAAATTCAAAAGTTTAAACTTTAGAGACCACAACAAAGCCACAGCTCACCAAACATAGGAAGCTACATAATGACTACATGAAACAATAAAAACTCACTAAACATAAAAATCAACATCATTACTACCAGTTGTCAGACATAAACAAGCTTCAAGCATGCATGTGCAGTTAATACACATATTAAAGATTAATATCAATAACAAACATGTGAAAGGGGGAAAAAGATATAATTCTGTAACATTACCTGATAATTTACCCTAAAACGTCCAAGAAGTCGACAGTATTCATGGTAATTATCATGATCAGCAAGACCTGATATATCCAGCCCAGACATGATTTGTAAACAATGAGGGAAAAATAAAAGATAATGAGGAAAAAGAACTCTGAACTTTACAGAATATGAATGGTGCAAGAGAACCCAGTTCTCTTTCAGAGAAGAGGACTGCTCAGGAGTCAATCCATTGGAGCACACTTCTCAAAAATGAATATATCAAATAATCATCATTATTTGATTTTCCATAAAGCATATAACAAGCAAGCAACATAACATGATTGCTAACAAATTTCAGCAAACAATAAACAACTAACAACAGGAAAGTTCCATTCAAGAAAAGGCTTATGCAAGCTATTTTAGTTTAGAGGTGTCAACCTTATCTGAAAGTAGATAAATCAAACCTCATTCAAGTATGTTTCCCAAATTTGTAAGTCATACCCTACAACTGACGTTGGGGTCAATAACTGAGGCCTTTGGCAATTGGAGAAAATTTTTATCCATCAAGATTGAAACATAAAGGCAAAATTTGTAAATTTTCATTTAAGAGACATTCCAGCAAAAGGCAGCTCAAACAGATTTATGAGCATGTCTTTGAAAGACATGCTTAAGGAAGCACTTTCCCTTAAATTGACCTCAATAGCCACAATAAAACCCTGGAAAAGAGATGAATGCATACGATTTCCCACGTTACAAAAACATCATAACTTGAGGAAAGCACATATACATTCCACAAGTCCAGGAATAAATAAACAGAGAAGAAAACTATTGAATTATCCAGGAAGGTAAACAACCACATAAAAAATATAAAACAAAGGATTCAAATAAAAAACCAACAGAAAACCAAGCTTAATCTTCAAGGAATTACACTCAATACAATTAAGTAATTAAATTTTTAACATAATTGCCTACAAAAGCAAATACCATTACGGCCACCAAGTGATAAAAAATCTAATACTAATAGCATACAAGCCAAGGATACCTTGTCCTGATTGGAGAATTTCTTTTGTTCCTGTCATTAAATGAGCCAAAAACTTGGACCGTGCAGCATCATTTACAAATAAAGAACGTCTTACAGATGCTAGTCTTACCAAGCATTCCAATGCCTGAAAAAAAAAACACCAATATAAATTAGCACATGGAAAACCCTTGAATAATTAGCAAGGAAAATTCAATTCGAGAGAGATAATTAGTTGAATTTAGAACTTTGAATAGGGGGAAAAAGGTTGTGGTTTAAAACCATGTGTTCAACAGCACTACAACAAGCAATATGAAAAAAATTGCAATTGCTAACTAAAATGTGGGCTCATACAGAAGGTCTAATCAAGATCTTAGGAATAGTCAGCAAGACTTTAGTCATTCTTCTTATACGACCTAACAAACGCTGTTACATATGCAAGAAGAGCATACCATGCACATCCAATTGGATTAGATAACGAATTACGCTAAAGTTAGAATTTGGCAAAGAACAGTAAGCTAGTAATTAGACTACAGTAACGATAATGCTACTATCCAGAAAGCCACTAACACCGCAGCCTGCAAAATTGCCTGAATTAACTTCAAACCAATCAGTCTACTAACCCCACTCTATCTACTTCTAACACAACTGCTATTTGTAGGACAGTGACAGTCGCTCTAATTATTACTATAACCAACATTTCCACTTCAAGGATGACAGCTTAACACAAATTCAGGACCCGAACTACATTCAAACCTGTTTATACATGCAATTAAAAATACAATATGCAGAAATATGAACATACATTGATGCATAAGAGATACAATGAAATAAAAATGTCAAAAATATATAGATAAAATTACTGTAAATTTTTTTATTATACCAAGGGTTCATATGGATCCCTTCGCACAAGAGATGGGATGAAATTCAAAGCTTTTTGACCCCCAATTTTGCCACAGGGGCATTTGGAATGCACCACCAGTACAAATCATTCCCAGAACCCCTCTTGTCCTAACTCAAGGGTCTAAGTTCCAGTACTAGACCCTGCAATGGGAAAAAAAAAATCCACCTTTTGCCCATTTTTTGTCGTTTTTTTCATTTTATTAATTTCTTTTATTTAATCTTTTTAAAATTATTTATATTTTAACTCTCATTTTTCATTTTGTTAGTTTATTTTTCAACTTTTTTATTTAGTTCTCAAATTATATATTCATTAAATAAAATAAACAAATTTATATCTAATATACAAAAATTAGTTAATTAGTTAAAAGTATTTAAATATATAATAATACAAGTTAAAATTTTAAATGTTACAGTAATGTGCTTTGTGATCATTTTTCATTCTCACCTCATTACAATCGTAACTAACTCAATGCCATCATTGTTTTCAACTCCCCGGAACCAATCACATCCAAATAGACCCTAAGTCATTGATTATCTTCATGATCGCTGCATTTTGGAGGGTTCACCGTCCACCCTATTGTATATTATTTTACTTAAATCTTGGTATTCTGCCACATTATCAGAATCTAAAGCAGTTCATCCCCACCTCAATATACTGTATTTATAATTATTTAAGCCTTCAAGTTTTGCAGCATTTTCAAGGACTATGGTCCTATGATACTCGGACTCGGGTGTGAGTATCAGATATGGGTATGCATCTAATAATGGTATGAATAGATTTTTCTACGTCTTTCCATGTATTGGAGGATCTTTGGAGAATATATCCTCATATCCATGTGTCGGACACAATTACTTAAATAAAAATGAAGAGTCCAAGCAAAATAACTCTGGTCCACAATATTTTTTAGTCTTCGAGTTTTGCAGCATTTTCAAAGACTCTGGTCCAAAATATTTTTTATACTTTGCCCATCCTGGCTAAAACCTTACCATCTCCAGAGAGAGACAACATTTTCCCGTGAAACTTAGGCAAAACCTGCCTCAGATACAATGTCACTATTATTCCTCAACAAATAGACATTAATACCAACCCAACAATTCATTTTAAAGTTTAAACATATGTTATCACATCAAAAACAGAACAAGGTCCAAGTATGGATAGTAAAAGCTCTACAAGGAACATGACACATCATCCTAAATATGACTGCTCATGCATAACACTCCAAAAAATATATATAATTTCAAATTTTAATGTTATCCATTAACCAGATGCTAGTTTCCAAAGGATTATAATACTAAATTTGAACCTGAGAAAGTAAAAGAAGCTCAAAACAGTACGGCACAGACACTTCCAACGATTTGAGAAAAAAAAGTTCAAAAGCAGGGAAATCATTATGATGGTATTAACTAACCTCCTTTGAAAGAGGAGCTTTAGTAATTGAATAATAATCAAAAAATATCTGAAGTGTTGAAGAATCCTCCAATAACGGCCTCCAAGATGACGGTATCTGTAAGGTTACCACCATATACTTGGTTACTTACAAATACTACCCAATGAGATACATTCAAGTAACTAAAAGGAAATGGACAACTGAGAAAATGTTTCATTGATACCTGAACAGTACCAAACTCTTCCGAACTTTCATCAATTGATGTCCCAACAAAATCAAAGGATAAACATTTATGTGCAAGAGAAAGTGCCAGCTCTTGTAGTCGACTTGCAACTGCATTTTCACGTCAAACAAGAATGAGTCACAAGAAAAATATGAAAGGACAAGAATAGGGAGTAAAGGAAAAAGGAAGGAATTCAAATAAAAGAAAAAGAGCAAACATAGCATGTTACCATCACTTTGCAGGTGGCGCAATGATGTTAAAGACATTTGGAATATTTGAAAAAGTGACTGATCCCTGAATGAGCAGGCTACCCTTCGATGATGTGTTGATGGCAACCCCGGATTAGGCTGAGAATTAAGGTGCCAAAAGATGCACAAGCACATAAAAAAAATCCATTGCAAGCGCATGAATAAATTATTGTGATTGAAAATAAAAAGGAAAACAATGGTATGAAAAAGAAAAAGTACCCAATTCTTGATAATAGCTGAAGTTAAATAACCTAGGTATCACAGGATCCAACAAAAGTAAAAGCATTTGTAATTTTATTTGGGAAGGGGAGTGGAAATACTGGATAATAAGGTTAACTTAAGGTTTTTTTCTAATGCTATTTTCTATTAAATGAACTGGAGGCTGTGGTGTGATATAAAGAACAGATCAATGACCTTTTCCTAAGTACTCAATAAAAATATACATCAGATTCTTGAGACATATCAATGATCTTTTCCACGTATGAATGTTTCATCTAAAAAATCCCCATTCACACTTCACAGTTTGATGGTTCATTCAAGTTTAATAATCATCAGTAAACTTCCACTGCACACTCAGAATGCGCCAATAAAAAGTATCTTCGAGAAACACTATTCATAAACTTCCAATTCAAGGACAACTTCATGTGGATGGACAAGGGAAATTAAAGGACCAATAGCCAACAAATGCAGCCCTGCTTCAACAACATAAAATGATAAAAATTTCTACACTGTCCAATCAATAAAATGGAGGACAATGACATACAGCATGTTCCATCCCACAAACTAAGATAGTCAACAGAATATAGCTACATATGATTTCTTGCAGTAAAATATTGAGATAACAAGTTTCTCACCATCTGATAGGAGTTAACAACTATCAGAAACCAGAAGATAAACCAAAAACCATGAAGATAACTAACCTGGTTCATCTCAGAGACAAGTTGATTCAGTATCTTCAAACCAATGGCATAATGTTCTGAAGTTCCCTAGTAAAACAAAATGCCAAAAAGCAAGAAACATAAGCAAACTTTACAAACAAGGAGGAAAGCATGTCATACAAAAAAATAGAAGTCACAACACAAGCATTATAAGAGACATCAATAACTTTGAATTACTTTTGATGCTAATCTGAAAAAAGCAGTAATGTTTGTGAATAACAATCAAGATAAAAACATAAATATTGACACCAATGAGCATATTGCATTAAGCAAATTATCCAAAACAATTTGGCCATGCACAAAGAAAATACAGAGTGGGTTCAATATCGGACTTCATATTTCATGGGCAAGAAGGAAGTAAGAAGGCTAAAACGATGAAGCCTTAGACTTCTCAATCACACATACCATATATACACACATATATCTATGTGCCAGTACAATCCCCAAGAATTAAACAAAACAATCAACCTAAAAGTTTACATGCATATGCTATGTTGTACTCATGCACATGCAATAATGTATCATTTAATTGTCATTTTTACTACATTACTCTTTGCTTCCAGAATATCTTAATGTAAAAGAAAATAGAACAATTTTGTCAATAACATTGTCACGTTATATTGGCTTGCCATGATCTCAATTTCTCGCTTTTGCTTTTCAACTTATAGCAATCTTTTCAAAAGCAAAACCAGAAGAAGAGCCTAAAGCACAGCAAAATCACCTGGCTCAAGAAATTAGCCGACTCTTTAACCACGTCGCGGAATCTCTCGTCATCAAACCACCCAAATTTCGTCACTCTGCATAACAACTGAATCAAAGATGCAGTGACAAACGGCTGCAATTTCGGTCCTCTTGTCGCTAAATAATTGAAAATATAACTCCCTACAATATTAAAACAAGCAAAAATAAATTAAATCTCGTAAAAGAAAAAAAAAAGAAGCAAAATGTAAATAATAATAATAATAATAATAAGGAAAGTGAAAGAAACATTCAACATACAGATATCGAGGCGAAGATTCAAAGCCAGGCTATGATCGGTAACTTGTTTCAAAAGACTAGAACTAGCAAGCATCAAGGCATAAGGAGTCAAAGCATTCTCAAGAATGTATTGGCATTGCGAAATGTAATCAGTGTTCACCGAAAAGCATTTCAAAGTGTTCTCCGCATGAGCTCTTTCCGCCGAGTCCTGCGAATTGTATAGCCTCTCGCATAATGCTTCTAACTGCGCCAAGTTCTCCATTAGTCGACTGCCTGAAAAAAATAACCAAAAATCAGGGGGGAGGGAGAAGTAAAATCAATCGATTCGATCATTTCAAAAACAAAAACAAAAAACATGGAGACAACGATCGTAGTTTACCTTGTTTGGATCGTAAGAGAAAGATCTAGGAAGCGGCGATTTAGCGAAAATGAAGAAGAAAAACAGAAATATTATACTTTGAAGATATCGAAGGAGGAAAAGGAGGGTTTGGTTTTTCTACGATGGGATGGAGGAATCAGCAATGCGGTTTTTTTTTATTTTCTTTTTCATTTTCATTTTTATTTTTCCTTTTTCTTTTTGTTTCTTGCTTGGTTTTTGGATTTTTGGGTTTGCGGAATGTTCCGTGTGGTACTAGTGTAGGTTTTCCTTAGTGTTCACCGTTGGATTTGATTACTCAACCCTACATCTAACGTGAAGAAATTTTAATCAACAAAATGCCGCTTTAAAGAAATAAATAAATAAAAGGAAACTCTTTCAAATTTGGACACTACAAAATACTGATGAGAAATATTAGATCATGTTCCAGCACCATCAAATAATTTAAATGAATAGTTATTTAAAAAATAAATAAAACTTTTATTACACAATTATGCATATTTAAACAAAAATATAGAATATAAATGCATGTTTAAAAATAATATATAATAAATAATAAAACAAACAGCTTCAGACTGATTAATAATAATAAATAAAATATGTACAACTCAATCGAGTTATGTTTCGATTGAAAGTGATACTAACTTAATCATTAGCTTAAATAATAGTATAGATATTGTCGAAACCGTTTTTTGAAAAAAACAAAATTTTTAGGTTGTCGACTTTAAAAAAAATGAAAACTGGGAGTCGCCACCAATCTTTTAGTAAGGTGTGATTGGGTCACCTAGAAAAACGATTTTGGTCTTCGAGTTTTAGAAAAAAATGGGTCCGGGAGTCGGTTACGTATGAGGAAGGATTAGCACCCTCATTACGCCCAAAAATTGGTACCTAGTTAATTAATTAATGTCTTAAGGTCGAAAATTTTAAAAATATAATCTTTAAAAACTTAAAACGTTGCATATTAAGACCCTTTTCAATTCAGAGAAGCAAAAAATGCCACACCCAATACGTTAGGGCACAACATTCTAATTTCCCCCAAAATGAATTAGGTCAGAATACTTATACAATAAAACTTTAAAAGAACATCCACTTATCCAGGATTTAAGAAATCACACCCAATACGTTAGGGCACGATCCCTTTAAAATCCCAAACTCGGAATATTTCCTTTATTTTAAAAGAACATCCACTTATCCAAGATTTAAGAAATCACACCCAATACGTTAGGGCACAATTCCTTTAGAATCTCAAATTCGGAATACTTCCTTCATGATTTTAAAAAATATTCATTTCGAGAAATCAATGCGTCACATCCAATACGTTAGGACACAACGTGTTGAATTCCCAATAATGAGTTTTTATTTTGATTTAAAGAATATCCATTTTGAAAGTGTTTGATTTTTTTAAAAAAATCGAGTAGAAAAAATGTAATGTAATGCTACATTAAATATATCATGCAATAATAAATATTACGATAACATAGAAATAATACAAATATATAAACAAATAAATACAATAATGGCATGCAAAATATCAAATAAATGAGCAAGATAAAAAATAATATAAATGAAAATACAAATTAACAACCAAATGAAAAAAAACTAAAAAAATAACAAGGTACATAATATGTACATTGAAAAAAACATGCATGTGGATTTACATATAAAATTTAGAATTATAAAATTTATATATAGCAATGTCTTATAATGTATTTATAAAAATAAAGAAAAAATACGTAATTATGCGTATACATAATAAAAAAGGTAAGTATTTAATCATTTTTAAAAAACATAAATATATACGTACAAATATAAAAAATATTCATTAAAAATAAATATAGAAAAATATTCATTTAAAAATATATATATATATACATATGAATTTATATATACATAAATATGAATATAAAAAAAAACATAATACACTTACGAACATAAGAAAAATATAAAAATATATATAAATCACAAAAGATGTACTAAAATTATAAATGTATATATGTACATATATATTTACAAAAAAAAAATTTGAAGCTAAATATAAAAGTATATATATGTATATAAAAGTTAGGAAATAAAATAAAAACAAAAAAAACATATGTATAAAATATATATAAGCATCCATATATAAAATAATATATTACATAAAAAACGATGCATGAGCATGAATATAAAAATAAAAATAAAGATAATAAATAACAATTTTCTTAAAAAACAAATGAATTGCAAAGAAAAACGTAATTAAAACAAAATGGAGGGCCGAATTGCGATGCGCGCATTATATGAGGGTCCTAAATGGAAATAATCCGTTTCCCCTAAACGGTGTGCAGCAATGTGGGCTAAAATGCCATAACGGTAAAATTTCTGTGCCCAATTTTAAAAGAAAAGAAAAACTTAATCAAACAATATAGCAAGAAGGGAGGACCAAATGCGCAAATTACCCCTTTAGGGCAGGAACGCGCGGATCCTACCTGCGGGTCGGGTCAACGCGCGGATCCTGCCTTAATGATACGGCGCCGTTTTGGTTTTTATATTTAAACTGAATTTTTAAAAAAAAGAATGAAAAGATCATTTGTAACCAGAAAGAAAAAAAATAAAATGTAAAATTCTTTGCTTTCTCTGCTAGGGTTTCGGCCCTAGCTTCTGTGCTGCCGCGCCTCCGTCGCGAAACCACCGCGAATGGTGTTGGAGCCGCACCCCAAAGAGGCTTGTTGGCTTTCTTCGCGTAGATCTGGAGGCATCGCAAGGTAAACCTTTTTTTTTACCCTCTTTCTTTCGTTTTTCTCTCTTATATTATTTGTTTGTAAAAAAAAAAAAATAAATATAAATATAACAACAAAAAATAAATAAAATCTGTAAATCTTAACCTTTTGATCAGTTTTACTATCTATTTTGAATATTCGACTTTGCTGTAAAAATAATAGCCCTCCCTTTTTATTGATTTTCCATCCTTTTTTATAGTATTACAATGGCTATTTTATAGTCGAAAAAAACAAAAAAGAAATCAAGAAACAAATCCTTTTTTATTACAAATCTTTGATTTTCTTTCTATCTTTGCTGTTTATTTCTTTCCTCGTTGTGCAGGTGAAGATTGAACGGAGATTCGGCTCTTGACTGCGGCGCGAATAGCGTTGCAACGGCTGAAGCTTTCTGTAGAAACCCTAGGGTTTCTTTATTCGTTTTTTGGGTCTCTATTCATTTCAGATTTTGGGCCACCTAAGCCCATTGTATTTTGGACTGTAAAAATGATGGACATTATTTTTATTTTATTTTATTTTATCATTTAAAAGACCGGGCAAAATTTAGGTATTACAGCTGCCCCTCTTTGCTCGTTATCGTGTAACAGGAATAGAGCAAAGACTTTAAAATGCCCAATTTTGCCCAGTCACGCTAGACCTTGGCACTCTTTTTCTTCAACCTCATTCTGACTTTCTGCGTCCTCAGAGGTATAAGCTTTTGTACTTCAATCCACTCTATGGCATCTTCAAGGAGATAGGACTTACACCACGTAACTTTTCAAAGGAACAAAATTTGTTTACTTAGTCTGCTCCACTGCAACTTCAGGGAGATAAGACTAGATGCGATCTGCTTTCTGTAACTTCAGAGAGATAAGATCTGAGGTTTTAATCCGCTCCAATGCAACTTCAGGGAGATAGGATTATCGGCTTTAATCTGCTCCACTGCAACTTCAGGGAGATAAGACTTGCCATCTTCAGTCTGCCCCACTGCAACTTCAGGGAGATAAGACTAGATGCGATCTGCTCTCTGTAACTTCAGAGAGATAAGATCTGAGGTTTTAATCCGCTCCAATGTAACTTCAGGGAGATAGGATTATCGGCTTTAATCTGCTCCACTGCAACTTCAGGGAGATAAGATATGCTATCTTCAACCTACTCCACTGCTGCTCAGAGAGATAAGGCTTGGTGGCTTAAATCTGCTTCCCACTATCTTGGAAAGATAAGATTTACCGCCTTCGATCTGCTCCACTACTGCTTAGGGAAATAAGATCTACAATCTTCAACCTACTCCGCTGCTGCTCAGGGAGACAAGGCTTGGTGGTTTAAATCTGCTTCCCACTATCTTGGAAAGATAAGATTCACCGTCTTCAATCTGCTCCACTACTGCTTAGGGAGATAAGATCTACAATTTTCAACCTTCTCCGCTGCTGCTCAGGGAGACAAGACTTGGTGGCTTAAATCTGCTTCCCACTATCTTGGAAAGATAAGATTTGTCGTCTTCGATCTGCTCCACTACTGCTTAGGGAGATAAGATCTACAATTTTCAGCCTTCTCCGCTGCTGCTCAGGGAGACAAGGCTTGGTGGCTTAAATATGCTTCCCACTATCTTGGAAAGATAAGATTCGCCATCTTCGATCTGCCCCACTACTGCTTAGGGAGATAAGATCTACAATTTTCAACCTACTCCGCTGCTGCTCAGGGAGACAAGGCTTGGTGGCTTAAATCTGCTTCCCACTATCTTGGAAAGATAAGATTCGCCGTCTTCGACCTGCTCCACTACTGCTTAGGGAGATAAGATCTGAAATCTTCAATCTATTCCACTATTGTCTAGGGAAGTAGAATTATTGGCTTCAATGTACTCTATTGCAACCACAAGGAGGTAAAATCCGCCATCTTCGATCTGCTCCACTACTACTTAGGGAGATAAGATCTGAAATCTTCAATCTATTCCACTGTTGCCCAGGGAAGTAGAATTACTGGCTTCAATGTACTCCACTATAACCACAGGGAGGTAAAATCTGCCATCTTTGATCTGCTTCGCTGTCAATGCAGGAAGGCAAGATTTGCTATCTTTAACTTGCTCCACTACAACCGAGGAAGGTAAGGCTTTGTTTTTTGATCTGCTTCGCCGTCAATGCAGGAAGGCAAGATCTGCTCTTTCACTGATCTGTTCTCTGTGGAACATGACCTGTATAATGAACCTAATTATGCCTAATAATTAGGATGGCATGATCAAAATGCATCAAATACTCCTAACTAGACATGTGTGAATGGTGTTCGCATGAATGCAAAATTTATTTTTCCGAGAATGATCCCACTTAGGTTGTCATTACTCGAAGTTTATTAAGGCTTTGTGACTGACGTGCTACAACGCCTTCTTTCTTGACTGGCTTTTTTGAAGAAACATTTAGCCAGGTTGCCCCCCACTGTGAACCTCTAAGTTAAATCCATTGGGGTGCAAAAAATTCATACCATCGTTCTCCCACTGTAACCCAAGAGTATATGGCTTTTCTTCAATCCTCTCCTATCACAATTCAAGGATACAGGATCTAAATTTTTCTAGTCTCTTACATCATTCCCAGGGTGTTGTACCAAAGGCTCATGCGCAAATGAAGCTCTCTTCCCCGAGATAACCTTTTCCTATTGCCTGGTGATCCCTACTTGCTTGTTGATTTAGGCTTTATCATCAACATGACATCCAATATTTTGACAACAAAATCTAAAGAGAAAGTCCTAGTTTAGACTCTTCCTTTTCAGATTTCCAACCTTTAAACCTGGTGCGTTCTAAATAATAGTCCTGTTTCAGACTCCTGTATTATTTAGAAAATTCTAGAGTAATATGCAAAACTTCCTTCGTGAAAGTTTTATTAGTCTATTGATCATTATTCTAATGCAACATGCTTGCAAAAAGAACAAAACGATGGATGAAATAGAGATAGTTCTGAGCATAACTCGAAATGAATAAATTATCAAAGATAGTAAAGAAGAATAACAAAGAGATTAATTGGGAATGCGTGTCTTCAAAAAGAATGAAGTATTCCAAGAATAACAAATTCAGTATGAATATTGGGTGCCCCAGATATCGCAGCTTGAACTTCTTTGTACAAACTTTTTAAAGATCCTTCTGAGTTTGACATGTGTTTAGGAGATCCACAGTACTCTGCCAATGCCCCAAGATGTTGCCTACCTTTTCTTGATAATTTAGGTATAACAAGATCACCACATGCCCCAATCTGGTTAAACTTTAAGTTGCTCTAATCACCTCGTGCCTCATTTTGATCAATATTTGAGCCTCCCTTTTCGGGTTTTCAACTCAAATCCCCTTTGGTCTCAAAGTGCCCTTTGCGGGTTTTCACTTTGGCCTCTCCATTTTTCTTTTCTTTTCTTTCACTTTCATTTTTTTGTTTTTTTTGTTTTGTTTTGTTTTTTTTAATCTGAACTCATAGGATTAGACAAGTCCTCGTTATCCCTTTCGATCAGAACCAATGTAAGATCTTCTTTGTGATAGAGCCTTTTGTGGTAAAATTTAACTATGACAAAACTTTGGATCTTCCTCTTCAATATGAAATCCAACAATGGAGAAATGGCAACTTGACTTCGACGGGCTAAACCATAATGAGCCAAAGAAGAAGGCATTGTCTCGACTAAGAATTCTAAATGCATCATTCATGATGTTAATCTTGAACATACTGTAAATTTTTTGATATCGCATTGTTGTTCAGACTACAATGTCAGTGCTTACTCAAGCATATCCATATGAAGACATCTTTAAACTCTTTGAAGTAACTCAACAAGGTCCTGCTTCATTTCTTCGGTTATGCACATTCCCTTCAGGCCACAATCTCCATTGTCCCCTAATGAATTAAGATTTCATTCCTGTTCTACCATCCTCAACAAGTCTGAAAATAGGCTACAATCTATGTCATCTTTAAAGTTATGAGATCCCTCTAAACACAGATCCCACTCAAAAGGAACTTCTAAGTCCGTAGCAGCATCACTCATGTCATTGATATCTGGAGACCCATAGTAGGTACCAAAAGAATGTATGAATAATCATTTGTCCAATATGATTATGAATGAAAATGATATGGAAGAAAATTCAAAAGAATGAAAGAATAATTATTCAAAAAGAATGAAAGAATACTTGCTCAAAAATAAATGTAAAGATATATTTCATTAGAATAACGACGTTCAGACATGAGCCTATTTCATAAAGGAATTCTTATTGCCTCTAGGCTGAAGGCAACAAGTGTGTTTTGAACATTACTCTGAGTAATCTCTAAATACTACAGGAGTTTCTTCCGCAGTCTAATTATTTAGAACACTCCCAAGTCTATAAGGACAAAAATCTGACAAGGTCTCTTCTTCAGTTGTTTCATCATGAACACTTCTCGACATCCCTTCATATTCAATCATGACTGGGTACTAGATGAACCATCTATCTTGACAATACCCATGTTGATGAATTTTTCAACTAGTTTTTTGAAGGTAATGTAATTTTCTATAGAATGCCCCATAATTCCTGCATGATAATCACATCGTGCACTTGCATCATACCATTTGGGATACGGGGGCTGTGGAGGCTTCACATGTAAAGGAGCAACAACATGCGCATTGAATAAGTTTTGATACAGCTCCTTGTACGACATTGGAATTGGCGTGAACTGGAGCTTTTCAGTACCTGGCTTCACACCTAATTCTTGTCTTGATGAACCCTGTTGATTAGCAATCGATTTGCCATACGTATTCACCCTGTTCACCTCATTTCCCTTTTCTTTTGAAGCATGCCTTCTGTTATTTCCTCCAGCATCAATCTTTCTGCTTCTTATTGCGTTTTCAATAATTTCTCCATTCATAACTATCTCAGAAAAGCTTTTAGTAGCACTTCCTAACATATGTGTAATAAATTGTGCCTTCAATGTCTTGACAAAAAGCATCGTCATCTCTCTTTCTAAAAGAGACGGCTGAACTTGTACGGCAATCTCCCTCCATCTTTGCGCATATTGCCTAAAACTTTCTCCTAGTTTCTTTTCCATATTCTGTAGAGTGATCCTATCAGGTACTATGTCAGTCACATGGCTGTATTGCCTTATGAACGCCTGTGCCAGATCTCTCTATGAATTAATCTGGGTACGGTTCAATCGATTGTACCACTTGGATGCTGCCCCTGCGAGGCTATCCTGGAAGTAATGAATCAAGAGTTGGTTATTATTGACATAACCGGTCATTCGTCTGCAGAACATGGTAATATGAGCTTCAGGGCCACTGGTTCCATTATATTTTTCAAACTCTGGCATTTTGAATTTGTAAAGGAGCACTAAATCCGGAACCAGACTCAATTATTTAGCATCAATTCCATGGTAGTCCTCAGTACTTTCCATCGCTCTAAGTTTTTCCTCCAGCCATTTGTACTTTTCCTCTAGCTGTTTTGGCAATTCATCATTCATTTTCTCTTTTCCAGCTGTCTCATCGAAATCAGGGATAGCAGGATTAACAAAGTTGGCTCCGGGGTTAGAGCCTGATCCCGCCTGGAAATTCATTTGCGTTGCAGCGTCACCCGGAGGATTAATGGTAACAGAGGACCTACGCGGGTATATCTCAACTTGTTGGGGTGTAAAGTCTGGAGGATAGACAAGTCCCTCATTGTCTCCTTCTTCAATATTGAGCATAGAGCCTTTTCCTTTATCAGTCCCTTTATTGAACCATTGAGTTAACTGAGCCATCATACTCCCTTGAGACTCCATCATTTTGTCTATCATCTTTTGCTGCTCATTCATTTGCTTTTGAAGCAGTTCCTGCATTTCCTTTTGGGTTTGTTCTAATATTTCCATTCTTTAATCCATATCCTTAGTTTTCGATCGAGTACCGTAGTGGTGCTTGGTAGGTTGGTTGGTTTCCAGATTAGCTGAGGAGTGATTTAGATTAATTAGAATCCCCTAATGTATTTACTAATGCATATGAAACAATGCAATACATGAAATGAATGCAGAAAAGGCGTCAATTTTGATTCAATTCTATATAAGAAAACTTTACTAGAAATTAAATTCCTTTACATGAAGTGAATTTCAGGCCAAGTTCGAACAGTTGCATTGTCCTCCACTTTATCAAGGAACCCGCTTTCCATGAGAAGCCTTCTATCTAGCAACTGAATTTGGATTGACGCCTTCTATGATGAAATGAAATGTCATGTCATGCAAATAAAACACCAAAAGTCAGTATAACATAGAATCACAAGATATAATCAAGAAATAATAAAGATCCCTAATTAGATATCTACTAGGGTTTAGTATAATTCTACCTAAGGTGGATTTCTAAGGTTCATTATATGAAGTTTGGCTTCTAGAGTAAAGGTACCCGAACCAGCAGATTCCTCAATCCTCACCCATTATAGGCTCGTATGGACCGAGTTCAGTTCAGAGGAATACATTTCCCTATGGCTGCACGGAGATGAAAAATCTCACGAAGACATAGGTACGGATGTATTCCGAAAGCAATCCACTACCCTACACGGAGGTAAAAACCTCACGAAGGCATAGTTTCTCACTCCCACTTAAAAGGGTAACATTGTTCAATTCATGAAATGTATAATGCAAACAATATTTAGACAATAAGATAATGAATGCGAAAGGATGTCATGAGTTTTTTTTTTAAAAAATATTTTCTCGACCATAAGACAAAAATTAATCAACTTTGTGGCTCGACTCTCTTATCTTTTAAAAAGAAAAAGTCCCCAGTGGAGTCGCCAAGCTGTCGAAATCGTTTTTTGAAAAAAATAAAATTTTTAGGTTGTCGACTTTAAAAAAATGAAATCTGGGAGTCGCCACCAATCTTTTAGTAAGGTGTGATTGGGTCACCTAGAAAAACGATTTTGGTCTTTGAGTTTTAGAAAAAAACGGGTCCGGGAGTCGGTTACGTATGAGGAAGGATTAGCACCCTCATTACGCCCAAAAATTGGTACCTAGTTAATTAATTAATGTCTTAAGGTCGAAAATTTTAAAAATATAATCTTTAAAAACTTAAAACGTTGCATATTAAGACCCTTTTCAATTCAGAAAAGCAAAAAATGCCACAACCAATACGTTAGGGCACAACATTCTAATTTCCCCCAAAATGAATTAGGTCAGAATACTTATACAATAAAACTTTAAAAGAACATCCACTCATCCAGGATTTAAGAAATCACACCCAATACGTTAGGGCACGATCCCTTTAGAATCCCAACTCGAAATATTTTCTTTATTTTAAAAGAACATCCACTTATCCAAGATTTAAGAAATCACACCCAATACGTTAGGGCACAATTCCTTTAGAATCTCAAATTCGGAATACTTCCTTCATGATTTTAAAAAATCTTCATTTCGAGAAATCAATGCGTCACATCCAATACGTTAGGACACAACGTGTTGAATTCCCAATAATGAGTTTTTATTTTGATTTAAAGAATATCCATTTTGAAAGTGTTTGATTTTTTTTTAAAAATCGAGTAGAAAAAATGTAATGTTATGCTACATTAAATATATCATGCAATAATAAATATTACGATAACATAGAAATAATACAAATATATAAACAAATAAATACAATAATGGCATGCAAAATATCAAATAAATGAGCAAGATAAAAAATAATATAAATGAAAATACAAATTAACAACCAAATGAAAAAAAACTAAAAAAATAACAAGGTACGTAATATATACATTGAAAAAAACATGCATGTGGATTTACATATAAAATTTAGAATTATAAAATTTATATATAGCAATGTCTTATAATGTATTTATAAAAATAAAGAAAAAATACGTAATTATGCGTATACATAATAAAAAAGGTAAGTATTTAATCATTTTTAAAAAAACATAAATATATACGTACAAATATAAAAAAATATTCATTAAAAATAAATACAGAAAAATATTCATTTAAAAAATATATATATACACATATGAATTTATATATACATAAATATGAATATAAAAAAACATAATACACTTACGAACATAAGAAAAATATAAAATATATATAAATCACAAAAGATGTACTAAAATTATAAATGTATATATGTACATATATATTTACAAAAAAAAAATTTTGAAGCTAAATATAAAAGTATATATATGTATATAAAAGTTAGGAAATAAAATAAAAACAAAAAAACATATGTATAAAATATATATAAGCATCCATATATAAAATAATATATTACATAAAAAACGATGCATGAGCATGAATATAAAAATAAGAATAAAGATAATAAATAACAATTTTCTTAAAAAACAAATGAATTGCAAAGAAAAACGTAATTAAAACAAAATGGAGGGCCGAATTGCGATGCGTGCATTATATGAGGGTCCTAAATGGAAATAATCCATTTCCCCTAAACGGTGTGCAGCAATGTGGGCTAAAATGCCATAACGGTAAAATTTCTGTGCCCAATTTTAAAAGAAAAGAAAAACTTAATCAAACAATATAGCAAGAAGGGAGGACCAAATGCGCAAATTACCCCTTTAGGGTAGGAACGCGCGGATCCTACCTGCGGGTCGGGTCAACACGCGGATCCTGCCTTAATGATACGGCGCCGTTTTGGTTTTTATATTTAAACTGAAATTAAAAAAAAATGAAAAGATCATTTGTAACCAGAAAGAAAAAAAATAAAATGTAAAATTCTTTGCTTTCTCTGCTAGGGTTTCAGCCCTAGCTTCTGTGCTGCCGCACCTCCATCGCGAAACCACCGCGAATGGTGGTTGGAGCCGCACCCCAAAGAGGCTTGTTGGCTTTCTTCGCGCAGATCTGGAGGCGTCGCAAGGTAAACCTTTTTTTTTACCCTCTTTCTTTCGTTTTTCTCTCTTATATTATTTGTTTGTAAAAATAAAAAAATAAATATAAATATAACAACAAAAAATAAATAAAAACTGTAAATCTCAACCTTTTGATCAGTTTTTCTATCTATTTTGAATATTCGACTTTGCTGTGAAAATAATAGCCCTCCCTTTTTATTGATTTTCCATCCCTTTTTACAGTATTACAATGGCTATTTTATAGCCAAAAAAAAAAAAAAAGAAATCAAGAAACAAATCCTTTTTTATTACAAATCTTTGATTTTCTTTCTATCTTTGCTGTTTATTTCTTTCCTCGTTGTGCAGGTGAAGATTGAACGGAGATTCGGCTCTTGACTGCGGCGCGAATGGCGTTGCAACGGCTGAAGCTTTCTGTAGAAACCCTAGGGTTTCTTTATTCGTTTTTTGGGTCTCTATTCATTTCAGATCTTGGGCCACCTAAGCCCATTGTATTTTGGACTGTAAAAATGATGGACATTATTTTTATTTTATTTTATTTTATCATTTAAAAGACCGGGCAAAATTTAGGTATTACAGATATAACTATACAATTGATGCAAGTAATAAAATATGCATAACAAAATTAAAATGGCTAATTTGTGCATATATGCCGGGTTTGTTTTTGTTAATTGACTAAATAGGTTGTTTTTTAAAAGATTTAGGGAAATAGATCGATTCTGGAGAGTGTGTGTGAAAGTGCGTTAAGTTGAACGAGTTTTCCTAACAACTATGCATAAGCTGGATGAGCTTTCCTAACAATTGTGCGGAAAGCTTGCCCAACTGGACGAGCTTTTCTGCCAACTATGCAGAAAGCGCGTCCGGTTGAACGCGTTTTTCATACTCTCTCTTCAAAATCGATCTATTTTCCTAAATTAAAAAAAAGGTCTATTTAACCAATTAGAGAAGAAATGGCATATATGGTAATCTAACCAATTAAAACGTATACAAATATTAAAATAAAGCTTTAATTAGACCGTAAATTAAAAATTTTACCAATATAATTAGTTTTGGATCTGAATATCACCATTTGTATATTTTTATTAATTTTTTAAATAAAAAACTAAAATACCCTCAAATAATAAAAAATATTTTAATTATGAAAAGATATTTCTATAATTTTTTAACCAAGTTGATGATTTAATTAAAAGTGACACCAACTTTTATTAATGCAATATTAAATAATACTATAATAATAAGTTTAAAATGGCAGTTATCTTTTTATTAATGCAATATTAAATTTAGTTGAGGAAGAAGGGCTTTAATCATATTTTAAGATAAAAATATATCCATAACCTTATTACATTAATAATTAATTTGTACGAAAATAGTTTTTAAGTAACTCTCATATGTAAATATATATATATATATACAAGCTTAGTGCCTTCACACATTTCTCATTTATTAATCTATGTTCAATATATAATTTATTTATTTATATTCATCTTTTAACTTTTTTTTTTTGTCATTTTGCTATTATTTTTATCATTTTAACTCTAATTCTTTTAAAAATTAGATCATATTTTTTAGGAAAAAACTTACTAAACTATTAAAAAGTTAATGGTATTGATGCATGATATTTTATGTGCACAATATAAAAATTTTAAAAATACATAAAACATTAAAAATCAAAGAATATATATTTCCATAAAACTATCACGCAATGTCAATTTTGTTAAAATTTCAATAATTTGATTAGTGATTTGGAAAAAAAATGACAAAACGAATAAACATTACCTATTTTAAATAATAAGGCTAAAGTAAAGAGCAGTGGCCAAACATGTCATTAGATTTTTTCTATCTGTTTAAGAGTTTAATTATGATTTTCAACAAAAATTTTAAAGATTTAATTAAAATTTTGAAAGAATTAACGAGAGATTTCAAAATTTTAGTGTTCAAATAATTTTTTTTTTTGAGAAAAGTTATGCTTAGAAATTATAAAAATTCTGAGGACTACATTAAAAAGATGTGAAAAACATGATAAAATATTCCAAAATTGTGAGGACTAGGTCCTTTTGTGTCCATCGAGGTTCCACTTTCACAGTTAGTGGGGGGTGGATCTATTCATAGTTTGGCCGAGTAGAGCTAAATCGAATCTAGATTTAATATGTAACAAATAATAAATATTGATATAAAATTTAATATTTTTATATACAGTATACCATACAAACAATAAAACCAAACTGCCAAATCTGATGAAATGAACCAGGACATTTAAAGCACAAGGTGCGAATGGCCCAACTCATGTACAGCCTTATATTCTTCATCTTTCTCCCCGCAGAAGAAAAATGCTAGTGTCTGCCATCATTACTGTTTGATGCATGATTCACGAACCCTGTTTCCTAGTCTGTTTATCGGCAATGAAAATGTGCTTATTTGTTCCCCACGTTGAGATAAAGGAGAAAGATGGGGTAATGTAGTTCCCCAACAATATACTGCTTTAGTGATTTCGCTTCCATTGATCTGCTCCTTTGCTTTTATTTTTTTTATTTTTCTGGCCAGTTGCTCCTTTGATTTTATCGTTCTTTCGTGTTCCACACTTGATGTTCCTCATAATTTTTCTTCGTCGTTTACGATTTTTTGTTACTCCCCTTGAAATTAATTTTATTTTCACGTAATTTTTCTTTTAAACATACATCTTTCTTTATAAAAATTATAAATAATGGGTTAAAATTCAATTTATTACGACAATTTAAATAAATTTCAGTTGAAATTTCTACCAATCAAAAACAGCAAACAGTAAATACCAACTTTCTTCCTCTCACTGAAAAATGATGTTCAAAATTGTTACACTGAACTGCAAATGCAAATCTTATATAACACCGGGATCTTAAAGATTTTTCAATAATTAATCAACAACGAAAATAAGCATTCTACTCTAAACAGGCTTCATCATTGCTACGATGGAGATTTAATACCTTATTCGGTTTCCCTTCAACATTTGCTTTAGTAGCCGTATCCTGAAATAACCAACGAACCCGACATATTAGCATGCAAAATATAAAGAACAAGAAAGTGTTCCATTACTAATCATGTTAGATTCAGAAGTGCAAACCTGAATTATCCATGGGGTTCCCAACAGGCACAGGCTCGGGTTCCTTTATTTCCACAACCACACAATCGGACATCAAGAATGTCTTGGCCACTGATGCTGCATGCTCCAAGCAACATCTGACCACCTATATCAAGAAAAATATGATCATCAAAAACTGGGATTTTAACACAAAATCCTTTCCCTCAATTCCCCCTAGGCTTCCTTTCTACCGAATATTCTTGCAATTCATGGATATACTAATTTTATTTGAGTCCCACAAGTTTTAAAAACACTTCGGGTTAAAATTATAAACTAGGGAAAATGCTATTTGGCACACGAGCATTCAATTAAAATGGAGTCAATCACTTAACAAGGGAACTAACCTTGGTTGGATCAATAATTCCTGCAGACATAAGATCCTCATAATTTCCAGTGGCAGCATTGAATCCATACCTAGGGTTATCATTGGAGAGCACCTGCAAATAATTAAGTAACAGAAGGAAAACCACAATTGTTATCACAGTGCGTAGAAAGCAGAGTACTGGCATGGTAACTTGAAACATCATATCGTGTACCTTCTCGCTCACCACACTTCCATTTACACCAGCATTTTTAGCTATCAATTTTAGAGGGTAACTCAAAGCTCTTTTAACAATATCTGCTCCAACCTATAGTAAATCAAGATATTTAGCGTTTACGAACTTTATCTACAGCCAAATATTTCAACAAAAGACATTCTGAAGTTTAAGATTTTTTTAAGTTATCAAAACGATTTACCTTTTCTTCATCATTATCAAGTGAATCCTTGATAGCATCCACCTTAGAAGCAAGTCTTAGCAAAGTACATCCACCACCGACAACAATACCTTCCTCAACTGCTGCCTGATAAATAGCCCAAAACATGC
Source organism: Gossypium turneri (assembly GCA_008044935.1). Lineage (NCBI taxonomy): Eukaryota > Viridiplantae > Streptophyta > Magnoliopsida > Malvales > Malvaceae > Gossypium > Gossypium turneri. Next base: position 9,641,181 of record CP032580.1, on the reverse strand, counting down.
AGTTTTTTATGGTATTGAAGGACAATAATTACAAAACAATCATCAAGACAAGCTTTGAGATTTATATATTACCTTAGTTGCATTAAGAGCATCTTCTACTCTCAATTTCTTTTCTTTAAGCTCTGTTTCAGTTTGAGCTCCAACCTTTAAATTTTCAAAAGAACATCACATCAAAAATTGGATAGAAATAATATAAAATTTCTTAAAACAAATTCCATATGGATAAACTACATAGAATGTCCCTTCAACTAACTAGTGGTTACCTGTATCACTGCCACACCACCAGATAATTTAGCAATCCTTTCGTTAAGTTTTTCCTTCTCATAATCCTGTTCTGCAGCCTGCATTAAAGTAATAATAAGTTAGACATTGTAAGCCTGCAAGAAAGCCTGGTAACCACAATTAGCGCAAACTTGAAAGACAACCTCAATGAGATTTTTAATCTGTACAACTCGTTTATTCACTGCTTCCTGGGTGCTTCCATCACCCACGATGGTGGTTGTATCCTTGGTAAGCACCACTTTAGAGGCATGACCCAAGACTTCTTTGCTAGCTTTGTCCAAGGAAAGCCCAACCTCATCTCTAATAACAGTACCTGTACGCAAATGGTAGATATCTCTCAATAATTAGAACACAAGCAAATTGAGTTTTGGGAACAATATAAACGCATGAAAAATACAGAACTATACAAACCTCCAGTAAGGATAGCAATGTCATCCAGATACTGACTCTTGCGTTCTCCGAAGCCGGGAGCTTTGAGAGCAGCAATCTTCAAAGCACCTCTAAGTTTGTTCACAACCAGAGTTGCTAAAGCTTCCTGTTCAATGTCTTCAGCAATTATCAAAATTGGGTATCCGCTCCTAATGGCATCTTCCAGGATGTTGATAAGATCTCTTGCATTAGTAATTTTTTTATCAACCAGCAGCAACTGCAATCAAAATGCATATGCAATTGTCAACATGCAATACGGGAAAGTTCAATGTTTACAAGAAAAAAATGCCAATCTCATGATTATAAAATGTACCTTGCAGTTCTCATATTCTACTGCCATTTTCTCACTATCAGTGACAAAGTAAGGTGAGATATAACCACGGTCAAATTGCATCCCTTCAACAACATATAGACTATTCTCAGCACTTTTCCCCTCCTCAAGGGTAACTACACCCTTTCGACCAACTTTACTCATGGCCTCGGCAATCATATTTCCTACTTCATTGTTGTTCCCAGCACTAACAGCAGCAACATCAGCAAGTTCACTGTCTTCAACCTAAACCCCACAGCACACTAATTATATTCCCTTCAAATAGTAAAATACAGAAAACATGAAAGCAGGTGAGCATTAAGATTACCTCTTTTGAAATAGCCTTAAGCTCAGATACTAAAGCCCTTGTGGTCTTCTCAATGCCCCTAGTGATTAAGACAGGATTTGCACCGGCTGCCACCACCTGAATTACAATAGCTCTTAGCAATTAAACACAAATAGCATGTAAATGTCTAACTTTAAAGTTCTCTCATGTACCCCAAACATAATTATATGAAGATAAATGAACGAACCTTGACACCTTCAGCAATCAAACCTTGCGCAAGAACAACGGAAGTTGTCGTTCCATCACCAGCCAAGTCATTAGTTTTAGCAGCTGCCTGTCTTACTAACTTAGCCCCAATGTTCTCAACTGGGTCCTCCAACTCAACCTTGAAATTGGTACGGACACATCATTCAATCAATGAAAATTCTTAAAACTTTTGATCAAGCTTTCAACTTCAAAAAATGGTTAGAGTAAACGCATTATACCTCCTTAGCCACTGTCACACCATCATTAACGATTTTGGGAGAGCCATATTTGCTCTCTAGAACGACATTCCTGCCTTTTGGTCCAAGAGTGACTCCAACCAAATCAGCAAGCTTGTTCACACCAGTCTACAACAAAAGAACATGAAGTAAGCTAGAGCAAACATATAAAGGCTGTGAAGTTCAGTTGAATACTTAACCAGTTAGGCAACTTTTTAGCATTTGAAACAAATACTCACTTGTAATCTCTTTATGGCTGACCCATCCTTATTGAAATGTAGCTCTTTTGCTGCAGAAATCTTGGGCAGACGAGATCTTCTAAGAACAACATTTCGTCTGCTAACAAATGAAGATGAAGAAATGGATGCTAAAGATGACAATCTGTTGGAAGAAGATGAAAGCTTCTTATCCATGACCAGACCATTAGGTGCAACGAATGAGCCAACTGATGACATGGCAGTGAAAGTGGATGCCATCTTACTCTCTTAATAAGCTGAAAAATATTCAAAATTACCTCAAATGTAAATTGATTAATAAGCAAATTTTTTCAAATATTTTAATTTCTACAACTAAAACACAGTAAAAAAACAAATGAAGGTAAAATTCACAGGTAAAACCAATAATTTTTAAAGCATCTCAGGTTTTAACAAAGTTCAAATATAAACGAAGGGATTTTTCTAATATTTTCATTTTCTAAAACTCAAAAATAATAGTTAAAATATAAAGCTAAAATATAACCATAAAAAATTTAAACAATTCGAGATGTTTTTTAAGAAAACTAGTTAGGGAAACATAGGAATAAATACCTTGAATTTGCTCAAATTCGAAGCAAACTTCTGAAAAAAAAACGTAAATTAGTACCGAAAACGAATAAAAGATAAACAGAGATAAAATAAAAAGAGAGAGAGGCCGGTGAAGGGAGTAAAAAGCAGCAAAGACGGAAGAACGAGCAACGAAGATGACGGAAGGAAGAGGGAAAGAGAGAAGTAAACAAAGTGTAGAACAGAGAGCGACGTTAAAGTGGAGGTAGATAGTGGCCGGGGGTACGGACGAGCCAACGTAAGTGAGTGAGGTTTTGCAATGACGAGCATGGGGAGGCGGTAGGATGTCGCCGGATGAAGTAGCTGACCACCGTGAGGATGGAAAGCTTTCGGCGGCTGATGGGTAGGAGAGGATAAAGGAAACAGAGTATTTTACCTTTTAGGTTTTTGAGGAGGTTTATGCAGTGCACTACTGAAAAATGCTATCTGCGTTTCCGATTATAAATTCTCCAAACCTAAGGTTGTTTAATCTGGACCGTTGGATCTCCTTATTCTGTAATCATTTCATTTGTCCCGTTTCCCGTCTGGTTCTCAGTAGAACTATCTAGAATGTTATCACTTATCACAATTCTAGAAAGGGTCAACCAATTAGAACTAATTTAACTATTTACATAAAGAGAAAGGCGTCGTTTGGTTGGTAATCTAATTCAGTACAGTTTGGATATCCGGTGTTTTTATTTATGATTGATATAAAAATAAAAGTGAACCATATTATAAATTAAATATACCGCATTACATCCAATCACTCAAAATTCATCTTTAGAGATTTTGATGTTATTGTAGATGGAGTAATTCATCAAATAATACAAAACTACTCGTTTCACCCTTTTAACTTAAAAAATATTTTAATTAATTAATTTTTTTCTTTTAATCTTTAAATTTATATTATTTATTAAATTACTCTAAAATAATAAAAAATTAACTCTTATTAATTTTGCTAACTTGACATACATACATGTAGAAGTCACATAAGCAAAAAATTATTTTTATTTTTTTAAAATTTAATTAATTGCGAAGTGAGATATACATATGTGCTATCACATGCATACATCCGCAAAGTTAATAGACGTTATTTTTTCCATCTATTTTAGAGTGATTTGACAAACAATGGAAGGTTAACAATTAAAATAAACGAAAAATTAGATGAAGAAATAAAATAACTTTTTTTTTGTAAAATTTGATGGTTTAAATAAGTCATTATACCATAATAAATAAGGTTAACTTTTATCATGTAATTTTTCCCTTAGTAAAAGAAATAATATAATTCAAAGCATGCTACATGGCCGGCTTCGCATATGGGCATTAAAACAATGAATTTATAACAAAAAATTAAAGTCTGATTTTATTGCAAGCGTAATGGTCAGTTGTAATATTTATAGTGTTATGATTGAACAAATGAGTCTTCCAATGATCGAACCCAAAGGAGATGACGATTGAGCGATAACTAACATACAAGATAGAGTCTAAGCGGCTACTAATACAATTTTATAGTACGACAATTCATAACAATAAAATATTATAAGAAAAATAAATATGCTACTCTAAGGACTAAATTGCAAAGAATGTGGAACTAAGGGACTGCCCAATAAATAACTAATGGTGGTTGGTTGATTCCGATATGGTTCACCGATCTCCGAATAAGAGACTTAAATTGTGTAAATTACTAAGTGGTTCAATTTTATCTTCTGGTCTCAAATTTACTAACTTGGATGAATTAGCTCTGATTTATCTTCTGATCTCACCGGTTAATCCAGGACTAATGAATAAGTGCACAATAAGATTACATTTTGATTTTACCTGCCTCAATATTCTTTTAGGGGTGTCACTTTCTAAGTTTTTTGATTTATTCGATTTGATTCAATTTATTAATTTGTCTCAAAATTTTAGTCTACCCACATATTCATCAACCAACCTCTTTCTAGGTTTAATTTTTCAGGCTAAAAGCAAAAGAAATGTACATAAAAGTGAAAAACAAAGCAACCACGAAATTAAAGTTTAAGAAAAATATGAGAGTTGAAATTTTTATACAAAAAAAAAAGAAGAAGCATGAAACTAAAATTATTCAATAAGAAAATATAAAACAATAAACATAAAAGGATCAAGAAGAACTGAAATCGACTTATTTTTCTAATTTTCTAAAAAAATCGACCTATTTTCAAAACTATTTTTTTTAGCATATTACAACAATTTAGCCTCCAATAACCAACCAAAATAATTAACAAATATAATTAATCATCAAATAATCCATCAAAATAATTAACAAATATAACTAATAATCAAATAAACCATAAAAATATTAGATTAAAATTATGTTATAAACACAAATCTACTCAATAATTAAAGTCCAAATACCATCAGCCACCCACGCATGCCCACTCAAATACCCAAATCCCCAAACTCAGGCCGAACCCATGAAAACAATCTCATGGCCCGTCACCATCAAGATTCGCAAATTATAACCTTCCCTAGCAATTGTTTTGTTTTTTCCTTTCCTTCTTTCCCAAACAGGATGTTAGAGAACTTTATTTTTTAACCAAAAAGTCCCTATTCCCTAAAACTTTCTCCCATAAAAATCTTATGAATCTAAGATCTAAATTTTAATCCTTGCTTAGTCCTTTCTTCTCCTTCTCATGCCAGCATAAAAAATTGGAGAAACAAAACAAAGATCAAGAAAGACTCAAGTGAAAATAGGTACTTGAAAATTTAAGCAATTTCTCGACTCTTGATGCGTATTTTAGATGAGAGACTGATGGGTTGCTTGGTTTTTGGCTGGATTTGAGATTTGAGAAACTGAGAATTTTTCTTTTTCTTTTTCTTTTTCTAAAGCCTGCAACTATTACCCTGCCTACTGAACTCAGTATCAGTAACTTTGACAATTTTCTTCTTCTTTTTAAAAAAATCGGTGAAAACGGGTATAGCGGACCCATTTTGCAGCTATTCCCCGTCACGGCGTTATTTCGCGGCCGTTACCCGCCGCTATTGACGCGAAATTTATTCACACCGCGATTTCAACGTTTAGCTATTCGAATCCCTTGAAAAAGGAATATCATACAATTAAATTTTTTTATCAGTATCTACTTTGCTGTAGGCTTAAAGCTTAAGCTAAGGGAGAACAATTAAACTGATCGAACGAGCTAAGATTATGTCCAGTTTTCGGCTTTTTTTTTCCGTATTTAGGTCGAATGGTGATGGATTGCTCACTGACATTCAGATTCCGATAACGATGATATAAAAGAGATTTGGTTGAAGGAGCCCAACTGTGCGACAACACCAATGGCTGCTGCAATGTTAATCTTTTTGTGAGAACGTAATTATTTTGTTTTAATTTTATGCTAATGGGTGAAGCTGTGAGGGGAGTGATCGTAGACCATGCGTTGCTTCAATATGGGACCATACAGCCCGAGAATTTCAAGAGCAACGGAACTCTTTCCTTGCTCCGCAAGCTCCGATTTTCCAATATTCAAACGGTATAAATTAATTTTATAAATTCATGCTTTTCTATTTTTTGACCTTGTTTGTTTTGATTCGATTTGCATTCCCCATTGCTCTCCTCTCTCTTAATTGCAGGCCATTTCCTATGTGATGCCTGTTTCAGCTGAGCAAGTAAGTGAAATGAAACCTGAAGATATTACTTTGTTCTTTTTCTTTTTCTTATGGCAGCATTCCAGTTGCATGTTTGTGTTGTTTATAAAAAATAATTGATATATAATATTAAAAAAACAAAAGACTTTTAAATCATAATAAAATAATTGTACAATATTAAAAAAATATATCTATACAATGTTTGAAATATGGACATTCTGCAAATTTATACTTTTTATTCTTCAATCTTATTTTTTTTTAATCTCTACAAAATCAATGAATAAATGAATGGTTTTATCAATATATTAAATAATAATGTTATTTTCATTATAAAATAAATGTTTCATATATGTTTGTCATGTAGTACCACCCTCTTTGGACACTGCATATTTTGTGTATGTATCCTTTTTATGTTTTGTCCTTTGATGATAGAATTAATATCGATTTACATAGAAATAATTAAAATAATAAGATATTTATTATTGATTAAATTTAATAATTTAATTTATAATGAAAATGTAATTTAAGATGATTACTTTAACACTTATTATGGGTTTGTAAAGAGTATGGCTTTTTAAAATGTTAAAGTATAGGTATGAGTATTTAGTTTAGGCAGTTTTTCACCAAAAAAAAAAAAAAAAGAAAAGGATTTTGCAGCCCAAAATTATTGTAGTATTATAACGCGTAACACAATTTCTTCCTTCATCCGCTTTAAGCTCCAAAACGAAAAATTAAAGATGCAAGAAAATAGTAATAATAAAATTATATTTATTTGCTTATTCATGTATTTTTTTTTCCATATAATTCAAAGAAACAAAATTATAAAAAACTGTTTAATGCATTAGAGAAGTTGTTCTTTAATAGTAGTATAAGAAATAAATGACAATTCATATTTATTATAAAATCAATATTAACTAAGAAAGATAAACTAAACATTGAATACATGCAAAAATTATAATATTAGTTCATGATAATTACAAAAATATATTTACATTAAATTAATAAACACATACAATAATAATGATTAAAAATTAATTGTTGAAATTTAACCCTTTTTTTCGAAATAAACCTAAATAAATAAAAGAACGATTTTAAGAGTGATTGCTTCGCATAGTGTAAACAACTTAAAAAAAACAATTCCATAATTCTCATCATCAATTAAAAACAATATCATAATTCTCATAATCAATTAAAATAACGTTTCATCTTTCTAGTGTCATTATTGTTCGAATATGATTTGATATTGCCTCTTCGAAGAACCTCATGATTTGATTTAATGCTCCATTCTTTTGGATCCTTTGATTGAATATGACTAACTATTAGATGCTATTTATAGAGCTAAACTTAATTTTTAATTGATATATAACTCTAACATTTTATCTATATTACCTTTAAAATTCTATTCAAATCAAAACTCGATAGTTTTGTTTGATCAATGAAAGAGACTAAATTTGACAAACTTAAAAGAATCCCTGCATATTAAAATTAATCGGGACGAATATCATTATATATATTATAAAAATTATTTAAGTCTTAATTAATTATTTTAAATTAAAATATAATTATATTTAGATGCCAATTTAGTAATATGATGGAAAAAAGGGTATTCTCGTTGATTCGAATTTTTTTTCAAACTCATGTTTTTATATATATGATAGATTATAGATATTGTGTTCAGCATTCATGTTGGGGACAACATATTTGGACATGGATGGATATTGTAGTATGGTATTCCAAGGATTTGGAAAAATTTAGAGAAAAAAAATTTCATAGCCATATCGAACATATACTCATATCCATACTTCCTTGAGTCTTTATAGCATGCCGCTATTAGATGCTTCTATCTAGGAATAACCCTGAGCCTGTGTAACATCGATCATCTCTATCGAACATAATAATATTTGCACAGAATTAATCATCGAATATGTTTTTTTTCTTAGGTTAATCTCCTGCAGACAATGGCTAAGCTACACTCTTTTGAATGCCTTCCTTTGACGGCATCTTCCCCGGACATTGCATCTCGTGAGATTGCCCAAACTTGGTCTCATATCTCAGGCACCATTTTGTATCTCCTTCCTAACCATGATGCCTCTCCCAAAATAACCTGCACGTACTTCTCAATTGCTCTTGGTGAGTGCTGTTTAATCTTTTCATTCCTAGATAATTTATAATCATCAAAAAGGTTCTGTTGGTTTTTCCTCTGCAATTATGTATAAACCTACGTTTCTAGAGATCCTACTAGTGTTTATCAATGTCTCTTGTGTTGAAGAGAGCGGCTTCTTCAGCTTGACCCAAATTCATGCTTTTTGCTTGGTCAAAATTGCTCCCTTTTTTCCCCAGATGATGAAGTTATCAGTGCATTCCACAATTCAAACAGGATTTATATGGAGAAATTGGAAGAGCTGCCTTTGACTATTTGCCACCTAAATAAAAAGGTCACCTCTCATCACTCTTTTCTATTCATCTCTTTTACTCGTTTGAATCTTAATGAGCTGCCAAATCCTTGGGTCTTTGTATTCTCTAGCCACCTAAAAGCTTCAAATGTCATTGGGATAACTATGAAGAACCAAAAAAAAATAAAGTAATGTAAATAGTATATATTTATAATAAATATAGGTTTGTCTCTAGAAAATCACAAATAGTAAGGATTGGCCTAGAAATAAATTTACTTTTAAACAAGCTTTAGGTACCTCGAAAGAAAACAACCTTTCATGACTTCTTTCACATTTTTCTCAGGCAATAAGCAATGATCTTGTGACGGTTGGTTATATTATGAAGCCCTCTCGCGAGGAAGATTTCGCCAAGGTTAGCCCTTTGATGGAAAATGAAATTATTCTGTTCTCTTTGGGGGGAAAATGTACTAAAAATAAGTACAAACCTATAAGTTATGATTTTTCCTATCCTTTTATATTTGCTAGAAACCTACTCAAGTTATGTATTTTTGAAGTTAATTTTGTGATTATTGACCAACCAAAGCCCATTTTTGGTGTATTTTGTAGAGGGGTGCCTTTCCAATTTGTCCAACTCCGAATGGGCTGATGTTTTTGCCCTTAAATTTTGAACTTCCTATATCAAAACAGTTAGAAGAGGTTGATGTGATTCTCCATAAAGCAACTGATGAAATTGTGTCCATTGAATTCAATAGCTCCTCAGAATCTTCCTACCAGATTGGTTACACGAAAGGAATGCAAGAACTGCAAAGGTAACTTTTTAACTCCAATTTATCCATCTTATGCATGCACCTATGCACTCACTCGTAACTGAATAATATATAAAGCTTTTCAGCTTTCTTATATTTGGACATTTGTGTTTGGAAAAGTACCATCATCTTAATTTTGCGTATTTATATAAGAAAAATGTTAACTTAGTTCGTAGTCCTTGAATAATTTTAGTTTGATGATGTGATACTCATAGAACTGCTTTTTAAATAGTGCTGATGCATTACAGGCATATTGAAAATCACAATGACTGCTTCGAAGTTGATCCACTTAATAGTATTAACCCAGTACTTGATCGGTTAAAGATCCAACAACTTTTACTTGGGCTAGAGGATCTTAATGTAGGGGGACGCTGCAAAGTCAGGGCTCCTCACTTTCTCAAGGTCTTTTACCTGAACATATATATTATATACTTGTTTTGCAGGGCATGGAAAACTACTAGTATTACTTTATGCAATAAACTTGTCAAAATGTTTTATGATAAGGAAATTGAAATGGGATATATAAATGATAGGAGTTTGGGGTTTCTTCTTGATTTTGGTGTACTGCAACTAGGTTACTTTATGCAATAAACTTGTCAAAATGTTTTCCCTAATGAAGACTTGGTTGTTGAGATAATATTGTTGTTGTTGCACACACTTGAATAAATGTCTAAGCCAGATTATGGAGCGGCCTCTGTGATGACAATCTTAGGTTGTGGTCCTAGTTTCTCGTGAAATTCATTTTATTAATTTATTGGGCAGTTAGATTTTATTTTGGTGCATGACAATGGCTGAATTATGATGATACTTTTTCATTAGAAAAATAATTGAGGTTCATGGATAACCTTTGTTTTCCTAGAAATACACGTACTTTAAACGATCAAGTCCAACCTTCCCCCCACCCCTCCTGTTTTTCCCTCAAAATAAGGGGGAAAAAGTAAAAGGCTGCAAGTGCTCTCACCCTACCTTTTGTCTGTTGTTCAAGAACAATTAAACAATTATGTTTTATGTTCTTCATATGTTTCTCCCTGAGTTTAACGGTCTTTTTGCATGTTTTCCACTCAAATATTCAGGTTAACAGTTTTGATGAACCTGATTTGGTACAAAGACTGCATGATGCAACACTGTCTCTTCCAAGTATAGTGAAACCGCAGGTTGCTTGTGGTGTAGCTGACGCTCACAATATGGTAAATATTTCCTTAAATACAAATCCCTTCTTGTACCATGAGTTTGGATTATCTTATTGCGGAGGAAACACATAAGAGAAACCTAGATTTCCGTAAATTTTTTTTCTTACATTTGTTACAAATGCTACTTTCTTTCCCTGAGTTCTTGTTGCTTTAGTCAAAATGTTCTTTTCTGACTATTTCCATTTCATGTCAGCATAAAACATTATCTGCTTGGTGAAGCCTTACAGTATTCCTCTCTTTATTCCCACTTTCTGGTCATAGTGTTGTGTTCTTTAAGTTGGAAATGTAGATATAAGATCTTAATGTTGAGAAGTTTATCTTTGTCTAAAGCAAAGAAGCATTGCTGTTATATCTCCTCATCTGTGTATAACCTGTTACCACTTAACAGCGATGGTGGTAGTTCTCTTAAAGCAGCATAATAGGGAGAAGACGGGATGATAAATTGCCTTAGTCTTCAAGATATGGATTACATGATTATATCATTAAAACAACAACAACAACAAGATCTTTCCTTGCAGTGGCAGCATAGTTGTGTTTATTTAATACCATATCTTCTATAAGCTTGGTAAAATGATTTATTTTTTTGGTTTATTTGGTCAAGAAATTAAGCACCAGTGTAGTTTTAGAAAATTCTTTTCCATTTCTCCATCTCTATTTCACATTATTGATAATCAATGAAATAAGGATGATAGGCAGATTTGGAATCTTTGTTTCCCCTTTGCTGTAAAATTGGGCTTATTACGAATGGTTTTCTCATTTTTTAATTACATTTAGAGTACTTTGCTTTATCCTATAAATTATATGTTTGGTCTTATTTAAGGTGTAAATGGAATTGGGAAATGGAAATTATTTTCTAACACTACAGCCCTATATTTTTTCCCTTCAGTAATTCCTGTAATGCAACTTAGGTATTTCTGAAACATGTTAAATTATCTTTATTTGAATGAATGATTGGTATTCTGTTTTATAGACTCGCATTATATTACTACAAGCACAAGAAGATGATAATTTGTCTAATATCAATCCATATTCAGAGAAAACAAAATAACTTGTCAAGTACTAACTTTGCTTGGCGGCATTGTTAAATTATTGCAACTCTTATTTCGGACACTATGATTCAATTTAAACAAACTATGATTGTCATGCCTTCCATCAACTTCACCAAAATTTTGTACTTCAGAAAAGCTAATTATTGTCATTAACAGGCAATTGTCTTTAAAGTTGAAGACTTCAAGGTTTTGAATGTTCCACTACCTGCTGTCATTCAGGTAAGCATCCGCTAATATTTCAAAGTTTTTCACATCAAGTAAATGATGGTTACATGTTTTATTGTTAAATCCTGTGGCTCGTCTCTTGAAATATATATACAATTATTCATAATTTCAGTTTTAATACTAGTTCCTTGCAATTTGTATGCTGCTCCTTTTTCTGCTTATTAGATCATGTTCTTCCATTTCTTTGTGCTTGTCTTATACTATTCCATAGGGACCTTTCAATTTAAGGTGCTAAATTTTTTAACCCGCAACACACATGAAAAAAAAGGGAGTTCAGTTAATTTTATCGATGATCCATGGGAGATTTTAAAAGCTATGGCGCTACAATGAAACCCATTTACGTAAACTTTAAATCTGACAATCTATTCATAGTTGAAATCTTGGCTCTAAAGTGGGAAACGCCTTGGAATGCAGGAATATGTTGATCATTCATCCACTTTGTTCAAGTTTTATGTTCTGGGTGACAGAGTTTTCCACACAGTAAAGAAGTCTATGCCTAATGCTGACGTTTTGATAAAATCATCCGAAAAAAATGGATCAAAACCTCTTCTCTTTGATAGGTACGCTGTTTCCTTTCACTTTTTTTCCCCTTGTAATGCAACCTTGTGCTTTTAAATTGAATTCTTCTATAGAAATTTTCTGTGGTTGCACCCTTGGCAGCTTAAAGTCTCTACCTACTGCCACCGCAAACCAGCATTCTGAAGGTTGGGATCCATGCCTTGATCTTGCACTAGTAAACAAGGCTGCTGAGAGGCTTTCGAAGAGGCTGGGTCTTACTATTTTTGGCTTTGACGTTGTTGTGAGTAGCTTGAAAAAACTTTGCCTGCATATTTCTTATGTGAAAACTATCATATTCTTATTGAATCTGTTTCAGTGCATTCTAATTTAAGGCAATGGTGTTAACTGCAGAAAGGCATATTTGTATGATTGGAAATTGAAAATAAAGACGAATGCTTTAGTCTACTATAAAAACTATGTCCGGATCTGACTAAATCCTTGGTCACCTGCTAGTAGCACAATTACTTTTATGTTGTTCAGACTCTTCATTTTTCTGGAAGTACCATGTTTGATGCATATTCGGAAATGGGCATTGAGGATGTAATCCTCTAAACATATTCTATATGTATGAAAAAACTTAGAAAAATTTAGAGATGCCGGTGTTTAGATACAAATCCATATTCAAAACTTGCATCCGAGTCAAGTGACATAGATTCTTCAACTGTTTGTTTCTTCTGCTTCCTTATGCCGAATAATCTCAACTGACTTTTGAGAATCATGGGATGGAGTTGGGGTGAATGACAACCTTGGCCTTTACTTGGTAATGGAGAAAGATCTTTGAAACTATTGACATTGAACAGAGGTATTCAAGGGAATTTGGTGACATCTTGGAATGAAGCTCTGGGTTGAAAAAGAAGCAAGAGATAGTGTAATGTAACCTTTAACAAACATGTCTCTATAGTGATTGTAGTGATGTTTCTGTGGCAATCTATGTACTGCATCCTGTTTGTGTTATTTTCTTTTTGAGTAATTTTCATGTTTAACATGATATTTTTATATAAAATTTGACACTTTCCACTCCATTTTACCTCTCTTATTTTCACCTGTAGTCCCACCTATTATTACAATGCCCCATTGTTAAAGCATATACCTTTGGCAAACCTTACTGACTTGTATGATTTTGTCATGTCACCTCATCTCCTGTTTTAGTATATATATATTTTATGCATTGCATTCAGGTCATTTCCAAAGTTATTAGGTTTGAGTCATCATGATGGGTATGTTTTAATGGGGGTTATTCCGGTTTACTGTACACAGATTCAAGAAGGTTCTGGCGATCATGTCGTTGTGGATGTAAACTACCTGCCGTCATTCAAAGAAATTCCTGACGATGTGGCTGTTCCTGCATTTTGGGATGCTATTAAAAAGAAGGTAGATTCGAAAGAAGTGAAGTAGCGAAGTATGGCTCCTCTTCCCATGGAGTCTCATGATTAGCAAGAGACAAGAAAAAGCAAAGCGGGTTCGGATCCTGTCAAAACAAAAGCAAAGTGAGTTTGGATTTTCCTTTTGTTGACAATAACAAGTACATGGTTTAATTATTGAGTCAAATCCATGTTGTAGCTTTAAGAAATAATATAACATGAGAGTTTTGAATTAAAAGATATAAAAATTAGTTTGGTTATGTTTTGGTAGATGAATTGTGGGAATAAAACTGATAATTTAGTCCCTCCCGTGAGGCTATTTAGTCCAAAACTAGCCAATTTAATCCTCAAACTTTTGAAGCATAAACAGAAATGTAAAATCATTCACAAGATTAATGTTAAAACCATAGAAATGTGCTAATGTGAGTCAAATGCCACACATCATTTAAAAGTGGTGTCAGCATTTGACTTGCACATCAGCAACGGGTTTACTTTTATTTCGTTAATGATTTTACGTTTTTACTCTGATTAGTTTTTTTTTGATAGAAGGACTAAATTGTCTTGATGACTTCCGTGATACTTTGACCTTAAGAAGTAATGTTTTCTTTTCCCTTCTCCTGGTTGAACAAATTAGTGTAACAATGTTGTGGATCATTTGTTATTTCAATGTAGTGCAACGATTAGGAATTCTTGTTTTATGCCCTTTCTAGTTTAAATTAGAAATGACGGTGAAAAGAACACAAGCATCAACTAGAGACAATTTCATGTACCAAAAAAAAAAAAACTAGAGGCGATTTCAATTCAGACCAAGGAAAGCAGCTACTATTTATATGAACCATGTAATGCAATGTGAAGGCATCTTATTGATAGCATTAAAATATGCATATGGGAGGTAAATGTCTCATACTAGGAGCTCTATTCAGAAAATGGGTAAATTAGTTTTTTACATTAGATTAAAAAATGAATTAGTCATTCCATTCAAAATTTATCCTTTTACGCTGTTATAAATTGGTTATTGTAATTAGTCTTTTATATATAAGATCAAAGAGCAAATTGATTTTTCTTTTAAAAATTTATCTATTTACGTTGTTAAAAATTCATCATTGTATGTTAGCATAAGGTACACGTGACACATCATATGTTATTGCTTAATTATTTTGTCAATCATACTAATTTTTAACTGTACAAATGGATGAAATTTTTAACAGAAAAGATCAATTTGCGCTTCAATTTAATGTACATAGATTAATTTACCTATTTTTTTAGCAGAGAGGGCAAAAAATACAATCTGACAACTAGTACATGGGCTTTCATGATACTTTTACTCATATGGGATATTTTTTCAATCAAAATAAGTATTATAAATTTCAAACACAAATAAAGTCTTGCCACTAATCAATTTCTGCCAGACTGTTGGTGACGCATTTTTTCTTCGGTTTAAGAATAAATCAAATTGTTTATATAAAATTTTTATTTGATTTAATTCTCATAAATTATTAAATAAGTATTAATATAATATCATTTTATATTTATATATTACATACAGAAATAATTATATTTATCCAAGATAGAAATAAATTGATGTATTTATTTTTTTAATATGTATAATTGAATTAAAATTAAAGATTTCGTATACATTTAAACCATAATTAAAATTTTATGTATTGAGTTATAAAAGTATACAAAATAATATAATTTTATATTAAGGTCAGTAGATTCCATATGTATGTATTTAAACCATAATTAAACACTTTGTTTTTGCTTTTGGTTTTAGAGTTTTACAAACTCATACTTGAGTGTGTTATTTTTATCATGATTATGAATGTAACGGATGCATCACGGTTGAATATGAATACCAACCGTGATGCCACATTACAGTTGCTATTCAAATCCATACTTGCTCACAGTTACATGTAACATATGAATGTTTATTTTTTCATTATTTTCTTCATATGAGAAAATTCATTAGAAATAATTTACGGTCTGAAATTATTTATATATGATATATATTATATGAAAAAGAGAAATAACAATCTTTAAAACAAAGAGGTATTGATTCGGAGATGATCCAGAACTTTACTCACAGTAGTAAGACACATTGGTACTCAACGGGGGCATAACTAAAAGTTTGAAGTTTGTTTCAAAATGAAAGTTTGCTTCAATTGATTTGATGTCTCTCTTTGGATCGATATTTTGATCAACTCTGGTTCAGTCGTCCAGTCCAATTCAAATAACCATGGCTCTAAGTATCTGCACTTCATATATTTGTAATTTAGTCTTAATTTTATTTTTAAGAAATTTATCCCTCTACTTCTTAGGTTTAAAAATTTAATTTTAAATTATATACAACTATGTAATATTTTAATTGAAAAGTTAACAGTATTAACTATTTGAACTAATTGATGACATTATAAAAATATAAAAATCAAGCCACGTTAGAAATTAAAATACAATGATTAAATATCAAATTTAAGCATATTAAAATGACCAAAATTAAAAATTTACTATTTTTATAAAAATAAAAAGAATGGAGAGTGTATCCACATGTTAGCATGAGGAAGGTGCTTCGTACACTTGACACAATTTTTTTACCCAAATAATATAAAAAATAATTAATTATGAAAAAGGTATAGAAAACATATTAATTACGAAAATAGGCATTTGCTACAGTAATCTGACGGTGTCGCCTAACAAATTGACGGCATCGGACTAAAATGTGATGACCTAAAATATTCATGCATCTGATATGTAAATTTCTCGTTTTGGTTGGCAACTAAAAAAAAAAGCTTTAAGGTGCCGTCTTACACCAAACTTTAAATGGGTAAATTGCTTTATAACCCCTTTATTTATTATTTTCTTTTATTTCCCTTTAACACCAAAAATAAATAAAATAATAAAAATTTTCGAGATTGTTCAATGTCTCCTGGTGATATTCATGGCTGTCATGGGAGAAATTGAAGCGAGCAACTTTCATGTCGGCCCTCAGTAACTTCTCGATCATGGGCACCGATCGCGATGCCGAACCCAAAGTGCAAACAATTTTAATTTTGGCGATATGACCATCATTTAGAAGCTCCTTCAAGATCCCATCAATGTCGATATTCGTCATTTCTTTTTTTATTTGCTCGAATTAAAAATCTGCTTTGCTGCACCCATAATCAATTAAAAAATATCAAAAGAGAATAAAATAAAATAATAAACAATGGGATTTATGAAGTAATTTACTCATTTAAAGTTTAGTGCCATGTACGCGGCACTCTTAAAGCCTGCTTTTTCGGCTACCAACCAAAATAGGAAATTTACATATCAGGTCCTTGAACATTTTAAGTCATCATATTTCAATTTGGTGCCCCCAATATATCAAGTGGCATTGTCAGAACACTATAAAAAATACCTATTTTCATAATTAATTTGTTTTTCATACTTTTTTTATAATTAATTATTTTTTAAAGTTATTTGAGTAAAAAAGCTCATTTGACACTTTTAACCTTTCAATTACTACAAATAACCTATTTATTCTTAGACATTTGTGATAATAAAAAAATAAGATAATTACCGCACGTGACAATGTAAATTATATGGGAAAACTAATAATATTGTAAAAATAAATGATCTTAAATTAAAATCTAAAGATTAAATGGAAAATGTGAACCTAATTAAAAAAATCATAACTACAATTTTACTATTATTGCATATTGAGCGAAAAAAGAAAAAATAATAATTATTTTAAATAATTAACAATTTAGTTTATATTAAAAAAAAAACATAATTCATCTCATCATGTCAAAACCATTTTTCAATAAAATGCAAACCAAAAAAAAGTAAGAGAAAATAAATGCCACTGCATGCAAGTCAAGTACTGATTTAATAATTTGTCTATCCAACCCCTCTCTCTCTCGTCTCCCCATACTTGAAAGAAAATAAATGGCATTGCATGCATGCCAAGTACTCCTGAGAGAACTGAGCAGCTATTTTTTTAATTAGGCTGAGGAAATAATTGACGGAAGATGTGGAGGCTGAAGATAGGGGAAGAGACGGTGGGCAACGACGGCGCGTGGCTAAGGAGTGTGAACAATCATGTGGGACGCCAAGTCTGGGAGTTTTGTCCCCAACTGGGAACCCCTGAAAAGCTTTCTCAAGTTGAAATGGCTCGCAAAACCTTCTCCGATCATCGCTTCCACATGATACATAGCTCCGATCTCTCTTTGAGGATTCAGGTTAGTTGGAGTTTATATTATTCGGACGGTGAGTGTGTGGTAGATATAAGTATATCGGTTTAATTCTTCATATACTTAAAAAAAGAAAATCATATTTTAATTTATATTTTTATCAGAATACAACATATTGAAGTCCCTATGAATCCCAAAATTATGGCACTGAAATTAATTAATGCCGTTGGCGAAGGAGAAGAATGGCGGCGCAAGTATATCGAAAGTTACAGTGAAAGAACGTGAAGATGAGAAAGAGGAGGAGGAGGAGGAGGCAATAATAGAGAGAAGCTTGCGGCGAGCCATGGACTTCTATTCCACAATGCAAACAGATGATGGACATTGGAGCGGAGACTATGGGGGTCCTTTGTTTCTACTTCCTGGTTTGGTAATGCACCTAAATCCAACTACTATTTCATAATTAATTTATTATTTATGTTAATATATATATTGAAAATTCTTAAAAAGGAATATCATGTTTATATGGGGGATTACTGTTTAATTAATATTTCCATATGTATTTGAGCAACTAATGGTAATTGGATGACAAGTGAAACAGGTCATTACTTTATGCATTACTGGAGCCTTGAATGCTGTCCTCTCAAATCAGCACCAACATGAGATTTGCAGATATATTTACAATCATCAGGCAAGAAATCTATGCATTTTTTTCTTTCTTTCAATTCTATAATTGTCCTAACATGTAAAAAAACTTGAATGTTTGAGTTATTATGGCAGAATAGAGATGGCGGATGGGGACTTCATATCGAGGGTCAAAGCACAATGTTTGGCACAGCCATGAACTATGTCACTTTAAGATTACTCGGCAAAGAGGCTGAAGGGGAAGCAGTCGAAAGAGGTCGTGAGTGGATCCTCCGCCATGGAACTGCAACTGCAATCTCCTCTTGGGGGAAAGTGTGGCTTTCGGTAATATATATATATATATATAGTAGTTATGGTGTAAATTTGTGTTAATGGATGTTTTGAATGGAATTTGATGTTAATAGGTACTTGGAGCAAATGAATGGTGTGAATAATCCAATGCCACCAGAATTATTGCTTTGCCCCGACTTCCTTCCCTGTCATCCAGGTTAATTTTTTTCTAAAATTATATATATACACATGTATGTTGCTTTTGGACTGGATTGATCTGCAGGGAGTTTTGGGTAGCAACTGTGGTGTTCGTGACAAGCTTTTCTAAGCTCCAACTGTTTATCACACAAATTTAATGAATCAAGAATATGAGTTGACTAGTTTGAGTCACATCTTTAAAAATACTTCATTTATAATCTATTCCTCAGGATTTAACAAACTCTTCTGTTATAAAACAAGAATATAAATCAACAATAGATTGCAATAGAAAATACTCAACAAAATCAAAAGGAGAGGAGTGAGAGAAGAGCGATAAATTTTTAAAGTGCGTTTATAGCGAAAGTGGACCTTACTTTATATATATGAGTTTTACTAGCTAAATAATTAAGGTAGGTAGATTTGACTTAGCTAAAAATAGTTTAAAAAAGATTCAATGAATTTAGACTTGACTAAATATAGTTTCAATCGTCAAGTTATTTTTAGCTTGTGAGTTTTATTGGCTAAAAATAATAAAGGTAAAGTGGATTTGATTTAATCAAAAATAGTTTAAAAAAGGTTAAACGAATTTGAACTCGACTAAATATAGCTTCAATTGGTTAAGCTATTTTTTAGCTTAGCTAAATATAGGTGTTACTAGTTAAGTAGCTTACTTTTATTGAAGTCTCAAAAAATCATTAAAAAATAATTCTAAAAATAAAATAGCTCAGAGGTTGCGATATGTCATGTGCAGGAAAATTCACCATTTTACAGTATGCTAACCATTTAAGCCTAGTTCTCATGCGCTTGAGTCCACCTTCTCAATTTAGTTCCTACTAAACTAATAAAGTATAATAGCTTTATAAACAAGGGTCTCAAGGCCTTTATTTAGGAATGTGAGATTTCGGTCTTTATAAGTATCTCAAATTTTCCAACAAACCCCACATATTCAAAAAAAAACCAAGGATAAGATTTTGGTAAGTATTTTCTATCTAGATATAATGCATCGACTCTTGTGTCCTTTGAACTATGAACTAGAACCTGAAAGAAGTAGACATAAGTTATACAATAATTGGTGAAACATAAAGTTTTAATGAACCAAGAATTCTTTATGTAAACTAAAATGCTCATCAATCACATTATACCTATATTATTGTTGTTCAATGTAGTTGTGTGCTAATAGGTCATGTGCGTGCCTGGTTTTATGAGTGCTCTAGAGACTGTTATAAATATCATTAAAGTGGCCTTACTTCACACTCATATAGGTCAATCCATCAAATGTATTTGCAAATTGATACACCACCTACAAAAGATATGGATTTGATTAAGAGTTTTTACTCATCTTCATTTTCTTTGCAGATTTTAGCACTATTTACACTATAAGAGGTACATAATTTTTATAGTGCTTTAGAAATTAACTAATGATTTCATTATTACCCATATAAACCTAAGTCATGGGATCTCCAATCAAATAGGTTAAGTTTTTGTCATTGTTGATATTACCATTTGACAGTAGTCTTATTCCCCTCGATGTTTCATTTACTAGTTTCTTCTCTAGGGGTTTTAGTCAGAAAATTGACCCAATTCACTTTTGACTACATAATCCATAAATTATAACTTCATTCTTTTTGTAACACCTTTAACCTGATCCAATTGGCTGAATCCGGATCTTGGGTATTACCACCCTAATACAGACAAAATCTTAATCTACTTATACAAGATGCAATCAGTTACAAAATTTCAAGCCAAAATACAAGATTACTAATACAACAAGTAAACACAACTACAACCCATGGTAATTAAATTACAACGATATTTAAAATGGAAACCTATTCTACTTTAGTTATCCTAAAGCATAGATTTTCAAGTAACATGCCACCTGAGTTTGCTTTGTATGCATAAATACCCGGTATGACACTTCTTGGCGTGGTCCTGACATCATTCCTCCTGATGCAAACCTACATCAGCTTGCTTGAAACATAACACACCTAGATAAGTTCGTAAGAACTTAGTGAGGAAAACATCATTTACCTGAGTCATATTTTCACTTTACAATCGATAATTTAGATTGGTGATCCTATCGCTCTTAACCTCATATTTGTCTCTGACAAATATTTCCTCAAAATCTATTCCTTTATATCCGTCCGTTGCTATACCTTACCTTGAACTATTTCTTTCTCTTCACTGTCCGCGATACATCGTGTACATCCTTCAAACTCTGAGTCATCACCTCATCACAATTCAAGAAGAAGCACATGAACAAATGACAGAGTTTTACTTTGAACATTCAATTTCATATCTTTCTTTAGAATACTTCTTTATATCTATTAAATTCATTATTTCCGACCGACTCTTAGTCTTATATACTACTTCACAATAAAGTCCATAGATAAATTTCGTCCTTACTAAAATCACTGATTGCCTCAGAGTCAAACAGAACTTGCCACAAGGGAAATTCATTAGGATACGCAATGAAAGCCTTATCATGGTCTGCCACAAGGACATCCTTCAAAGCTCTTCATTGAGAGTCCTATCAAAACACGTCACCAGGGAAGTCCATTCGAAATATGCCACAAGGGATATCTTACAGATTTTGCCACACATGTTATTCTTTCATATTTCGCTACAAAGGCTACTCTTTCATATTTCGCCACAAAGGCTACTCTTCCGTATTTTGCCACAAAGGCTACTCTTTCGTATTTCGCCACAAAGATTACTTTTTCATATTTCGCCACAAAGGCTACTCTTTCCTAACGTGTTTACGATATGAATTTTCCTAAACTCACGTTATGTGAGGTTTTCCCATCATCGTCCTGGGACATGCAGAGAACCCCATTGGGTAATCACCGTCCTTTAATTCCTTCGGAAGGTGTCATGACCATGGAAATTTCCTTTTAAATTTCATGTTTAAAGTCCCGACAGACCCCTTTAGACAAATACCGCGGAGACAAACATAGACACTTAACAAAGCATACTACATAACATACATCTGAGACACGCATACATGATCATACTTCCCATCACATTACTTAAACTCATCATATCTATATTGGATGATATATTATTATTTATGAATAGTAAATACGGGCTATTAGGGTGGCAAAAAGGGCCTTTTCCCAAAAATAATAAATTCTTGTTTTAACTCTTACCAAAATTATAAAATTTTGTGTTAATACAATGATAAAATTATTTTTTATTCTCCAAAAAATTATAATTCAATTCTTTTTTTTTGAATAAATTTATAATTCAATTCTAGTCCTTATAAAATAGTATTTTTATAGTTTAAACCCTTTAGAAATTATAAATTTTTTAAATTCATATAATGATAAAATTACATTTTAACCCTTCAAAAATTTACAACTTAATTCTACCCGAAATTTCTGACATCACCGCCCTATTCCTATCTCTAATCCTTTGTTATTTTGTCTTTTCAACATCATCTCCAAATATGATTATTATTTTATGATTTCAATTTTTTTCACTACCGTTCAATTCTGGAAAGAGATTTTCAAGATGTCATAAAATTTTCATTCCTAAAAATCCCACACTTTTGCAAACCTTGAAAATAGACAGGATTCCTCAGAGCAAATACTTTTATATAAATAATAATTGTGATAGTATATATTATATCGTTCATTATAATAAACGCGACAAGAAAGAAAACATGTCTGATATTTTTTATTAGATCAATGATGAATAGGAGATGTTGGTGGTGTAGGTATGGATCATGGGGGGTATGCTTCACACATATGGTGGATGGTTTGGGATAAAAGGGTTAGTAGCAGCTGGTAGAACATACCATAACAGTTGTAACGTTCGCAAGGCTTGTGACTTCTTCTTGTCCAAAGAGCTTCCCGCTGGTGGTTGGGGACAGAGTTACATGTCTTGTTACAACAAGGTTTGTGTTTATTCCTTCATTTATCCTTTTCTTTTTCATGTTTACCAATGACAAATAGACTAGGTTGGATTGTGTACAACTGTGATTTAATTTTTTATTAGACTTTTATTTAGATTTAAATATTTATTATTGCAGACTATCCCGAAGATCTGAGGATCGGGTTTGGAATGAGATAATCGTAATTTGAAATTTGTAATAAAAATTTAAAAACTTAAATTTTGAAAACTTAAAAATTTGGAGAAACTTTGAAACTTTGGAGAAACGAGTTTTGATTTCTGAAATGGGTATTTCGAGTCCTGTCTTTCATTCTGAATCTGATAGCCTTTTATAGAGGGCTATTATCTCTTTACATCATTTGAATCGGGAAATTTTCCCTTTCATCATTACATTTGAGACTTTGATGAAAACTTTTCAGAGAATATATTCTTTGATTACAAAAATACAAATTACAGAAAATATTTCTTGTTCACTCGTCTTTTCTTGCAGAGAATTTTTACTGTTTCCATCAGAGAATATTTCCTGTTCACTCGTATTTTCTTGCAGGGAATATTTACTGTTTTCAAAAAATGTTTCCTGTTCACTCGTCTTTTCTTGCAGGGAATATTTAGTCAGAGAATATTTCCTGTTCACTTGTCTTTCCTTGCATCATTTTTTCTTGGTCCTGGTGATGGTCACTGAAGTGGTATCATCTGCAAGATCCACCGTCTTGATTGAGGATGCTGAAGATTTCTCATCTTCGGATTTGGAATCCAATGAGCTGAGCATTTCAGCCATGAGTTTTTTGTATTCCTTTTTGGTCTTGGCTTGAGCTAACATCGCACTAGCTGTCGACTTTGCTTGAAGGAATTTTGCTGTGGTTTGATTCGGGGCTGGGGACTTACATAATCATTAATCTTGTCCAACCATTTAGTCCTGTAGTTCCGAACTAGTAATGGAATTCCAGTATATTGATCTTGCTCATAAGAATAATTCCATGAAACAATCCAAGAAATGCACAGTTTTGAGAAAAAATGGATTGTCTTGTAAATGTATTTTTGGTCTGATTCAGGCTAAAATTTGTCAAAAAATTTGGGCCATAAGTTTTGAATTTTTTCTGGTAGTATCTCAAAGGATGATGATCCATACCAATTCCACCATTCTTGGAACCAGTTTGGGAATTTGAATTGGGTGTCGTATTTGAAATATATGAGCCAAGAGTGTCTCATGTGTTGGTTGTTCATTAAGAAGGCATTGTACCATGCCATTTGGTAATCCCAATATGTAAAATATGGGTAGTGGTCTATTTTGGTGGTAAATTTGGCTGGGAATTTCTTTGGAGAATTTGTGTTTTCACTCCAATCTCTTGGTCGAAGAATTTTTAGTATTTGGGCTATTGAATGGGTAATAAAATTTGGATCTTTTGGGTCTGTGTTAATGTTTGAACAATACTGATCCAGTTTGAACTAGTATGTTTTCATAATACTGTTGGGGTTTTTGAGAATCCAATGGTTTGAAATGCCATCCATTGAAAAGTTCTTTTGCAAGTATATGTGGAGGTTTTTTTGAAAATTCTTCCTCCATAACAAGAATTTTTTCAAAATATTTGTTTGGAAAATATTGTGAAGATTTTTGTGTAGTAGTCTGGGAAGATACTGCTATCTCTTTGGAAAAATATCTTGGAGAGAAGCCTCTTTTAAAACATTTTTGAGAGATTTTGGTTTGTGTAAAACAATCTCTTTATTTCTTGAAATCTTTGCTGCTTCAGCAGTAATTTGTTTGAGAGGAGTTTCCTCTTTCATTTGTGAAAAGACCAATGCTACTTCTGGGGATTGAGAAAGGGACTCAATCTATTTTTTGATTTGAGAACCAATTTCATTTGGATCTTGTGCATCTTGAATTATTGTATTTTTGAAGGATTTTGACGATGATGATGATTTCTCATTTTCTTCTTCATGGAAAATTTCATACCTTAATTGGTTTTGAGGAAATTTGGGTTTTGGATGACTCTCATATTTTCCCTTTTCCTTTGTCTCGGAGTTTGGGTGGCATTTTTTAAGAAACTCTCTGGTGAGAAAATCAGGCAAAGAATTAGTTTCTCCTTTGATGTATTCAATATCAAAATCAAATATGCTCAAAATTGCCTGCCATCTTGCAAAAATCTGTTTTGATGCAATATTTTGAACATCCTTTTGTAAAACTTCCTTTGCTGATTTGCAATTGATTTGTAAAAGAAAATTTTGATTTAATAAATCACTTTGGAATTTTGTAATGCACAAAACAATTGATAAAATTTCTTTTTTAATAGTACTATAATTTTGCTGAGTAGGATTCCAGTGTCTGGAAGTAAATTGGACTATTTGCTCTTTTCCTCCTTTAACTTGTTTTAGGATCCCACCGTATCCTATTTCAGAAGCATCTGTTTCTACAATCTTGGGGGCATTTGGATCGGCTAAATATAAACAAGGAAACTTAGTGATTTGTTTTTTGATTTAGGTGATAATATCGGTGTGGTTATTTGTCCAATGTTGTGGATTCTTTTTGAGCCTATCATATAACGGTTTACATAATTTGCTAAGACCTGGATAAAAGTCTATGACATAATTGAGGCTTCCTAAGAATATTTGTAATTGGACTTTATCAAGGATTTGGTCTGGGAATTTGCTAGCAAACTCTATAGACCGTTTTATTTGGGTAATGGTTCCTTGGGTAATGTAATGACCTAAAAACCTTACTTTGGTTTGGAACAAACTTACCTTGGATTTAGAAACTACTAAACCATTATTTTTTATGACTTTTATAAAGATCGATAAATGTTTGAAGTGTTTTTCTAAATTTTCTGAAAACACTAATACATCATCGATGTATACTATTGTGAATTGAGAATATTGGTAAAAAAATATCATTCATTATTCTTTGAAACTCAGATGGAGCATTTTTTAACCCAAAAGGCATTACATTCCGTTCATATTGTCCAAATGGTACAGTAAATGTCGTTTTATATCTTTCTTCTTCTTTTATTTGGATTTGCCAAAATCTAGATTTCATGTCAAATTTTGAGAAAATATTTGCATTACAAAGTTTCTGTAGCAAAACTTTCTTATTTGGTATTGGGTATCTAATCCATTTTAAGGCTTGATTGAGAGGTTTGTAATTAATTACTAATCTTGGCGTTCCTCTTTCGAGTTCTGCATTTTTATTACATAGAATGCTGAACAACTCCAAGGAGAACTGCTTTTCCTAATTAAATTTTTATTAAGAAGGTCTTGTATTTCTTTTTACAAAATTCTTCCATTTCTTTGTTCATTTGTATGGGTCTTGCTTTTGTGGGTATTTATCTTTCATCAAAATTGTTTTCATATGGTAATGTTACTTCGTGTTTTTTCCTATTCCAAAAGGTATTAAGAATGTCAGAACAAATTGTTGATTTTATTTCTTCTTTGATTTGATTGATCCTTTTTTGTACTTCTCTTTTTCCTAATTGTTCAGTCAATTTTTTAAAACATATTTCTTCTTTTAGAAAAGAGATTTGTTTCTGTTTATGATTAATTAAATTATTAATTTGCCCATTATGGATGGATAAAGATTTTAATAAGTTGAGATTTCTTATTTTTGGTTTTTCTACAAAAGGAAATTCTACTTTAGTGTTTAAAACTTTGGTGGAGATAAAATTATTTGTTACTTTATAAGGTTTGAGTAAGGATATGAATGGGGTTCCTAATATGACATCTTGGCTAATATCTTTTACCATTAAAAAACATGTTTGATACTTTATACCTTTGTTAGATATTTTTGCCATTTGCAGCTTTAAGAGATTCTGATATTTTGTTATAATATTTTGTTGGAATTATCCCTTCTCTAATGCAGTTTTGGTCCGCTCCTGTATCAAAAAGGGCTATTGTTTCTAATTGAAATTATTGTTTATGACAATATTTGTTTTATTAAATATCTTTGAATAGATACTTCAGTTAGAGCCATCATATATTCTTGTGTATTTTCTTTAGGTTCAAGTTCAGTTTCTGACAAACTTTTTTCTGAGGTTTCGTGTTTTAAGGTCTGCATTTGTTTTTTCATTTCTTGTTGTTCTATTTTAAGCTGAGAAAGTTCTAATTTAATTTATTTTCCAACTGTAATTCAGAATTTGTAATTTGTCTTGGTTTTTTTTTTTCATATTTATTAAATATTATATCTTGTATATTATACATTTGTGATTGACTAGAAATAATTTCTTTTTCTTTTTCTGGTTTATTTTTTAATGAGGATTTTAATGAGGATTTTAATTTCAAAAGGTATTCTCTTTTAAGTTCTGGGTCTTGAATTTTATCAATAACTTCAATAATAAATTCTTGATCTTTGGTTAACATGTTAATTGAGGGTTCATTTTCATCATTAGAAGTCTGGGATGTTGTATGTAATTCGTCTATTTGTAATTCATCTGTTTCGGTAGATGTATCCTTTTCAGAAGAAGTTGTTTCTAATAGAATCTCATTTAATTTTTGTTCTATTTCTTCATCTAGATTTAAATTATTGATTTTTCTTTTAATTTTACAATATTTTGAGATATGTCCTGGTTTCCACATCTATAACATTTTATTGTTTTATCAATTTTGTTTTCTGTTTTTTGTTGTTTCTTTCATTTTCAGTATTGTCTATATTTGGGTTTTTTATAATATTCTGAAATATTCTTTTTCCTATTTTTCGGTTTTACAGGGCAACATGTTTTTGAAGAAGAAGGTTCATTCCTAATGTCAAATTGGTGGCAGAATGATCCTAATTCCTTTCTACATTGATATCTTTCTTTCTTAAGTTGTTTTTGTAATTTTAAATTTTGACAAATTTTTAATCCTTCTTTTTGGGTGAAACTAATTAGTTCACCATATGTAAGCTTTTCATATGGAATAATACCTCTGTAATTTTCTCTTATTTGATTTCCAACTTTTTCTCCTAATAAAGTGGGAAGTCCTACTAGAAACTTTTCTTTCCAAAATGGTTGTTGGTTATCAGATCTTTGCATAACTCTAGTCATAAATACATCTTTATACCATTTAAAATCGGTTAATTTTTTGCATTTTAAATTTGATAATAGTTCTAAATTTCTATCTTTAAGATGATAAAGATCTCCTATAAAGTGTTTAGAGATTGAGAAAATTAAAGTTGCTACTGCATCTTGGATTTCTCTTCCTTGTTCATCTAAAATAATTCTTCCTTGGTCATCCTTTTTTATTGCTTTTAAATTTTTTCCTGTTGGGTTTTAGTGAGTGCATGATCCCACCATCCTTAATTGATCAGTAAATCTAGTAACTAAAAGATTAGTTATAGCATGATCACTGATTAATCCATTTTGATTTTGGGTTTTATAAACATTTGAAACCATTGTCATTTGTTGTAATAAGCTAAGAATATTGTATTCAGACATTCCATCTATATTCCATTCATAAATTGTATTAGCATTGTATTTATTCTAGAAAACATGTTTTCTTCTATGTTAAGATCAGGTGTAGTGGTTTTTGGATAGTATAATCTTTTTGGTTCTTTCCAAGCCATCTTGTTAATTTGTTGTTCATCTGACTAGTCAGAGTCAGATTGGGAGGATTGGTGTAGTGTATTTACTGAATGTTGGGCTTGTATTGGGGTATCAGGGGCAATTAATTTAGACTTGCAACTTTCCAAAGCATCAAGTTTATTTTGGATTTCTGTTAAGAAATCATTTTGGGATTTCTGGAAAGGTTTTGGAATCTCATAAGGTGTGAATATTGGTTCTTTAGAACTTTTTTCGGTTATCTCTTTTACTGGTTCTTTCTGGATCGATTCACTTTCTACCAAATTCTCAATATAATCTAATTGTTTTCCTATTGTATGAAGATTGATATTTGTATAATTGTTTTGTTCTACTATCATTTTAATATCTTTTGATGAGATTTGTTCTCCTGCATCAGGAGCTCTCATTCTTAAAGGATTTGCTTTTATTCCAATATTTTTGTGAAGATATTGAACCTCCATTAAAGGGGGATGTCGAGATTCAACTTCTCCTTTATTAGTCTGCCATATAGTATTACGTTTTATTGTATTAACAGATTCTGAATAATATTCTTCAAACCATTCAAAGAGTTTTATATGGATTTTATGGGTATTCATAATTTCATAATATTCTTGAAGAATGCTTTTTTTTTATCATTATATTTTTTAAAGTACTCTTCTCTTTTTTGCTTATTTTTGTTGGAATAGAAATGTTTTCTACACCATTCTTTGTTTATCTCAAAAGTTTTTTCTAAAACAAATATTTCTGAATTTTCTCCTTGTCTTGCATTATTAGTTATTGATGAATATGTTGGTGACATATTAGGTGAATTTTGGGGACTCTCTTTCTGTCTGTCATAGATAGGTTGAGCTATATTTGAGGAATTATCTATTCCTTGTAAATTGGTTCTAAATGTTGTTGGGATAGAAGAGAAAGAGGCTCTGGCTGTCTTAAAATCTACTGTTTATGTTTCTGGATTTGACTCTTCTTCTAAATTTAACCTCCTAAAAGCTGTGCTGGTACTTCCTATTTCGAAGGAATATCTTGGAGGCATTCTTTATGGCCTGTTGAATTTTAATTCAACTGTGCCATCTTGGTGCTGAGAAATTTCACTTAATGAAGTGTTTCTTATGGGAGTTGGTGCCACAGGGTCTGTAGCACCCACAAGTTTCCACTTATCAGGAAGGTTTATCTCATGCCATTGTATTGTTTTTGGGATTGTGGTATGAGATCTTGTGGCATCTGTCTCTATTAAGAGGGTTTCTCCTTTTGGGCTTTGGAGTAAAGCCTTGGTATTAACAACAGAATACATAGCTTTGAAATGGAGTCTATAGACTAATGTCAATACTTCCGTACCAGGAAGCATTTTGTAGTTATGGGTATGTATTTGGAGGGTCAAATATTGTAAAATATTTTTGTCAGTCAAAGAAACCATAAAATTTGGATAACAATTAAAATGTATCTGGCCTGTACATAGGCTTGTTTCTATAGTTCCTAATAATGAGTCATTAAACATGATGTGTCTTTGGTCTCTTAAGACAACTAAAATTGAGATATTTTTAGTGGCTTCAACACTAAGAGGTTTGACACCAACCTGGACTAGTCTAAAATGGACATATTTGTATATTTGTTCTTTGAGTTTATTAATGACGACTCTATCTAATAATTGAATTGTTTCATATTCTTTTTGAATAGGTAAAATTCTTTCTTTTGTTTTTATAATATAACTGCAAAAAACATTTAAATTTTCAAAAGTTATTTTCTTGTAGACTTGGTTTATTAGAACTCTTGGAAGAGTCCAATTATCAAATCTTTGGGGAATATTTTCATAATGTTCTTCTTGTTCATTAACAGTGTTGTTTGGAGTTTGGTCAGATTCTTGAGATTGATTGGAAACAAAGCTTGCAGAAGAATTGGTTCTTCTAAGGAAAGGAAACATTCTTTGTTTTCTTATTTCCTACAAGGAGGTTCTACTATCTGGATTTCCGGATTATTAAAGTTGCCTACAGGGATACTTTGTCCTTGACACGCCTAACCCATGGCTAACCGGACAGTGAATCAATACTCAATAAAATAATAATACATTAATGTAGACAGTTAAACTAGAACTCGGAAATATTGAAAACAAATTGAATATTTTCAAAACTTAGAAATACCTGCTCCTCCTTGGCTCTGATACCAGACTATCTCGAGGAAATCAATTTTACTTTTTAAAATATATATTTACTAAATTTGGATCTACACTATCCATATTGATGATGTAATAAAGTTTATTTAAAATATTTTTTAAGTGTCTTATACCACTTTATCTCATGGGAGAGTTTTTGATGTGGATAGACAATCTCATTATAAGTTTTGATCATATCTGTTTTTTACACAATATCTAAAACTACCCATAACTAGAGGTATTCATGGGCAAGGTCGGGTCAAGTTCGAATAGAGCCTAAGTATGATATTAACATATTTTATGTTTGCTAAGCCCAACCCTTCTCAAATATGGGCTTAGAATTTTGCCCGAACTTGTCAATATTTACAAAAGACTAACTTAAGCCCATTTTAAGGCCGCCCATATTATTTTTAATTTTAAAAAATATATTTATATTATATTATTTTAATATTTAATAATTTTATACATTTTTATTGAAATTTTTATATAGTCATCTCAACATTATTTTAATGTTTACATTAGAGTAGTATTATATATTTTGTATAGGTTTATTTTTTTAATGTGTTCTAAATTATATAATATATAAAAATAACATAATATAAAGTATTATAAACTTAAAAACGGGTCCGGCTTGAGCCTTGAATGTTCAAGCCGCATGTGGAACAGGTTTATACTTAACTTATCATTTAAAGAATATGTTCAAACCTGTTCCACTTTATTTGTTTTTAAATAGGACAAAATTTTTTTGTCCAAGCTCATTTGTCGAGCCTAATATTTTCACCCAAACCCTCTCAAATTTCAGGCGGGCGGGCTTGGGCGGATAGCTCGACCCATGAATAGGTCTATCCATAACCCCTCCCCAACCCATAAATAATAGGATAATACGCTTCAACGCATTCGAACCCATGTCCTCTTACATTAACAACAACAACACATACAAATCAAGTTAATACTCAATCGACAAATACATACTTAACTTATTTTATAATTAGTTAAAATTAATGATACATGCACGTGGAACAGGTTTATACTAATCTTGAGGGAGACAAGCCGCATACTGTCAACACTGCATGGGTTATGTTGTCCCTTATGTTGAATCTGGCCAGGTATTTTTTTTCTTTTTTTTTTTTTCAAACAATGATGAAAAATAATAATTAAACAATATATATTTTAAAAAGAAAATTAAATTTAATTGACCGTTAAAATTTTTTAATCGAGAACCAGAGAATTTCTGATCTAACATAGAACCAATTGATTGGTAACCGAAGCTATTTCATAAATTTATATTAAAAACAATAGCTCAATTTGGTATTAATCAACTGTCAGATGTAGAATGAAGACTTCCCTCAACAGGTGATTTTAATTAATTGACTTAATTTTGATGATTGGGATCCATTTTATTTTGTGAAATATTTTTTGCTTTCTTTATAAATGCATTTATAGTTAGTTTATTGATAAATGCATGAAATTGACACAGGAAATAATGGGAGTGTTCAACAGAAGTTGTACCATTAGCTATTCAGCATATAGGAACATTTTCCCTCAAGTCTTGAACTACAACATAATCACCCCTCCATTTAAATACCTATTGTTTTTATTTTGATGTCCATATGTTTCAACACATCGTTTCAAGCTTAAAATAGAAATATTTTTATTTAAGTTTTTTAAATTTTTTAAATTTTAAATTAGTAAAAGCAAAGTTACATTTTGTCCCCTTAAAAATGATAAAAATTTGATTTAATCTTTTAAAAATGATAATATATAGACTATTCAAATGATGAAATTAAATTTTTACTATCATAAAAATTAAATTTAATTTTGGCCCCCTAAAAAATTTTCTGCGTTCACCCTGTTCAAGTTTATTTTTTTTAAGAATTATTTTATTTCCAAGTTTTTGGACAGATTTTAAAGGTATAATTACTATATATTAATTTTTTTATGAGTTGGATTAGATCAAGTTTGGCTAAACTCATAATTCAAATTTGCTTAGTTAAATGAGTTTACTTCTTCATTTTTGTTTTTGCAAATCTAGCCCAAATAAAATTGGAAGAATCAAAACGTAGCTTGATTTGGCTCAGCCTAACTTATTAAATATATTTTTATAATTTTTTTTGAAGAAAATACATTCATTAATAGGACTCATGAACAATAAGAATACAAAGACATGTCATATAGTACAAATAAGAAACAAGACACTACAAATTGATGTCCAGATGCCAAGTCTACAGAAGAAACCCCAAACAGAAGAATGAAAAACTAACAACAATCACAACATTGGAAGAAATCAGAACCAATCCAGAGATGCATCATCTTGATCAAACCATTGAAAATTACTTTCTAACCTCGCCATCATTAGATCTAACTTTATGAGTAGTTTACCCTTTACTTTTTTTGGTATAACTAAGGTATCATAATAACCGTTTTATCCTCTACGAAGACTAATATTTTTGGTTTATGATTACCCTTCCCAATAATATTATACCTAAGCTCTGAGCTTTAGTTCTCTTTGTAGGAGTATAGTGTGCCTCCATTGTGAAAACTGCATTATCTTAAAAAGCTGAAAAAAAAAAAATTGAAATCGCCTCCTCTAGGTTTTGGCTTTACATTTTTTTTTCTAATAATATTTTTTGTTTTCTATTTTAATTTAACTTAATGCTTAATTTGGCTCTCAAGCTATGCTTGTTTTCTCACTTTGGTATTTAATATTATTTTGCCCCAGACGGGAACTTAAACTATCATTTTATTACCCAATTCAACCTTTTTGTCTGTAACAGTGTTAAAAAAAACAATCTCCATGTGACGCCAATCAAAATGTGTCACGTGGTGCATCTAACTAATCACAATGAGTCATGTGGCAATTAAGTTTATTTAAAATGAAAAAATAGATTTAAATTAAAAAAACCTTTGACTTTGACTCATTGTTGGTCGATATTGACCACCATTGATCGGTTGTTTACCATAGTTGATTAGCGTTGATCATTGTTGACCATCCACGTGGTGTTATTAGAACATATCATGTGTTATCTTTGTTTTTTAAATATTACATATTACATTAATTAAAAATGTAAAAGAAAATAATATTTAATGTATAAATAATTAAAAAATTTAAAAGTTTTTTTATTAAATTTTAAAATGTATAAATATAAATTTTTAAAACTCAAAGTAATATATAAAAAATTTATAAAAATTAAAAATGTTAGGAATATCTTATTAAGTGGATGTCCATCATGATCAAGATAAAGTTTTAATATATTTTAAATTCTAATAGTTATTAGAATTGGATCTCTACTTCTTTTATACTTCTTATGCCTATAAATAGAGGCTATGATGAAGCATTGTAATCACCCCTTTTGATCAATAAAGTACATTATTTGTTGCTTTCATATTTTCTTTGTTCTTTATTCTCCCCATCTCTCTTTATTTCATAACACGTTATTAGCACGATGATTCTCTATTCTTTTCAAAATCTTTCGAAGTCGTCCCACAGATCAAATCTTTTTTCACCTTAAACTTTCACCCTTACAACTTCATCTTCGGGATGTTAAAAGATTCAATCTCAGAATGGATTATGGTTTTTATTCCCGATCTTTGATTTATTGTACAAGCATGGGTAAAATATAGATTTGGTAAGAAACTTTTATATTTCGACCATATGTTTTTTTTTTTAATTAAGGTATGACTACAATTAATTTTTATTTGACATAAATTTCATATTCTGATGGTATTTGATTTTTGCCTTTCTAAGTTAAATTTTTTTATGTAAAAGACAATTGTTAATTAGATAGGTTTGCTATTAATATGGTATGTTTTCTCTATTATTATTTTTTGATAAATTATTCTTTTTGAAGTTTTTTTTAATTAAGTTATATTATGCATAATATTTGGATGTTTTGATTATTAAATTCTTGTTATTAAATGTTCTTGAAATTTTAATAATGGTGGAAAGTGTTATTAACCTACCATTGTTGATTAAAGGGAAATTTGATAGGATTTATTTAGTCTTATTAACTTGCTAATGTTGAATGATTGTATGATATCTTTTAAATTGAATTTATAAATATTTTATTAGAGCAACATAATATTTTATAATATATATGTGATATTGAAATTTGATACAATGTGTATTGAATAATTTTCAAGCATCGTACACGAAAATTTTGATTGTTTATTAAATGATTTTTATAATTAGATTATAAATGTTATTACGAAAACAAAGTTGTTTTACTACTTGTAATAGTGCTCATGATAATAGTCAAGGTGATGACGATGATGTTAAAAATCTTCAGGTATATTTTACTATATTTTATTTATTATATTATGCTTATTATAGTTGGAAAATAATCATGACAATATGAATAGATAGATTTTGATTTGAAATCTCACGCATGTTTGCGATGGTGGTTATAAAATAAAGAATCTATTGGGATGTTTATAAGTTTGTCCTATTAGATTTGTTGCATTCCCCGAAGTGAATGTAAACATAAAGAAAATAAAATATATAATTATGGACCACTAAAAGTGGGAACATAATAATAAATAAGTGAACAATGAGAGTTCTTAAGATAACTCTTTAAAGGGTAAATATAATTTATGTTATCAATGTGATATGAAATATTATTGGCCACATATGTGGCGTATGTCCAAATATTTTATTTTTGTTAATATTTTTTGAGGAAGGATATGAAAATGTAGTAATGAATTTTATCATTACAGATATAAAATATTTATCTTATTTAGTACTAAAACAAACAAATATTATTCCAATATTTGATAATACAAAGTTAGTTGAAAGCTCTAGAAGAGCTAATATATCAATATCTAAAAAGCACAAAATTTGTGATTTAATGCATTACTTTTAAAAAGATATTTGCAACGGATCTCATATTGAGATTGTGAATGAGAAAAATATTATATTTCATATGAATAAAAACTGGATTGGGCTGTTAATTTATATTTATTTTATAATCTTTGTGATATTCTTTTGTCATTGTCCCCATTAAAGGGTTGAAAGTAAAATATTTGACTGTGAAAGATCTACTTATGAGCAATAGAATATTATAATTCTATCTAAAGCTTATTATGGTTAGATACACTTAAAGTTGCAAGTTTTTTTTAAAACTGTGAGTATAACTCTACAGTATTCAGAATAAGTTCTCAATTAAAATTACATGGTAAAATATTATTGATGAGAACTTACAAGAGAGAAAACTTATGTATGAAAAGTTATTGGTTTTGTACCTGTTGTACACCTGGAAAATAAGATCCACTCTCAAAGTTTACTATTAATAAATTTTTGGGCATTTGAAGATTTTGGCATATTCCCTGAAGCGAATATTGCATATAATTATTTGGAAATTATATTTATTGACCTGGTGGCATTATAGACTTCACATTGATTTAAACATTTTTAGTAGTAAATGTTACAATAGTATTTATATATGGATATAAATTAAAAGGAATGATAATAAAATTATCAATTTGTTACAATTTAGTACAATTGAAACACATGTTAAAGTAAACTAGAAGTTTACTAATACAAATGTATGTATTACTTGGCATGACCAGTTAGACCATTCTGGATCATATATGATGTGAAAATTAATTGAGAATTCATATGGACATTCATTAAAGAACCAGAAGATTCTTTAATTTAAAGAATTCTCATTAGTTGCTTGTTCTCAATGAAAATTGATTCTTAGACACTCACTAGCTAAAGTTGAGATTTAATGTCTTACATTTCTAAAATGAATATGAGCCCATTCATCCACCATGTGGATGGTTTTGATATTTATGATTTTGGTAGATACATCTACAAAATAATCACATGCGTTATCAACTAGCAACCTATCGTTTGCGAGATTGCTTGTTTAAATGATTAATTTTAGATTATGCAATTAAGACAATTCATCTTGCTAATGTTGGTGAGTTTACATCCCAAGTTTTCAATGATTATTGCATGTCAATTGAGATCAAAGTTGAACATCCTGTAGCTTATGTTCACACACAAAATGATTTAGCTGAATTGTGTATCAAAAGCCTCCAACTAATAGCTAAATCATTACTTATGAAAACAAAACTTTCTATTTCAACATGAAATTGTATTGATTTACATGTTGTACGCATCAAGCCAATAAATTATAAATACTCCCCATTACAATTAGTTTTTAAACAAGAGCCAAATATTTCTCATATTTGAATTTTTGTATGCGCGTATATGTTCCAATTGCTCCACCACAACGCACAAAGATGAGTGAATCCTCAAAGAAAGTGGGGAATATATATTAATGACAAGTTTCTTTGTATTATTAGATGTTTTGAATGCATTAGAGATTCAATTATGATATTATTTGTGATTACAATTTTTATTCGATAGTTTTCCCGACATTAGGGGAAGAAAAATAATAACTTGTAATGAGTTATAGGGAGAGTAATTTGAACTAGAAGTCCAATAAGGATAAGTCATTGCAAGTTAACTATTAGATGTATCTACAAACTTAATGAGAATAACCAAGTGTTATATAGATTGATCGGTTCCAAAGATGAAAAATTCTTCTAGATGGCCATATAATAGAGGCGGGTGCTCCAGAAGAGACCCAAGACATAACTAATAAACTCCAGAAGAGATTCAAGTACCTGAAACTAAATTTTAAAATAATGAAAATAAGAGATCTCGATAAGTTATGTCAATTCGAGAAAATGTAGAACCAAATAATAAAAGTGGTCGACAATGATTTTGCATGCAATATTATTATTGAAATAATGAAATAAAAGGAGGATCCTGAATAAATCTATTGAGAAATATAGATATAGAATAAATTGATCAAAATAGAAAGACGAAATTCAAGTACAATTAAATTCGTGGAGTTTTTTTACCAGTAGTCCAAATATCTAAAGGTATAAAGCCAATAAGGGTGCAAATGAATTAGTTTTGCAAAAGCGGAATAAAAATATGAAGTTTTTCGCTAAGTACTGGTATTGATTGTCAAAAGATATAATATTCTTTTGTGGTGGATGCAATAACCTTTAGATATATTATTAAATTGACAATTCATAAAAGATTTAACTTGCGTCTAATGGTTGTTGTTACAACCTTTATAAATCACTATATAGTAAAGTTTATATTAAAATCCTTTAAGGATTTAGAATGCTAGAAGCATATTGAAATTCTTGGAAAATTATTCAGTTGTATGAATTAAAATAGTTTGAACATATGTGGTAAATTTGAGTAGTTGAAGGAATATTATAAAATGATCCAAAATACCTATTTGTGTTTTTATATAAGAATCATGATTAAAGTTTGTTATGATTATTGTTGAATCTCTTGAAGAGATCAAAATATATTTCTCCCAAATTTCCCTCACTCATGCCTTTTAAAAGAATGATAATATAAATCCTTAGCAATACATTCAAATAGTCATTTGAAAAACTAATATTCAAGATTAAATACGTAGACGAGAAAGTATGTGATGTTTTCATGAGGGGGAGTAAATACATGTTGTACTCATTTTCCCTTACCCGAGGTTTTGTCCCATTGGGTTTTCCTGGTAAGATTTTTAATGAGGCAGTATATTATGCGTATTATAGATCGTCTACTCTTTTCCCTTCATTAGTTTTTTATCCCACAAGGTTTTTCCTAATAAGGTTTTAACGAGGCACATTATCTACCAATGTACATCCAAGGGGGAGTGTTATGAATATCTTATTAAGTGAATGTCCATCATGATCAAGATAAAGTTTTAACGTACTTTAAATTCTAATAGTTATTAGAATTAGATCTTTACTTCTTTTATACTTCTTATGCCTATAAATAGAGACTCTGATGAAGCATTGTAATCACCCTTTTTTATTAATAAAGTACATTCTCTGTTGCTTTCATATTTTCTTTGTTCTTTATTCTCCCCATCTCTCTTTATTTTATAAGAAAAAAATATTTAAATTTTAAAAAATTGCAAAAAGAAAACTTATCTTTTCAAAAATATATATTCTAAAATTAAAAAAAAAAACTTAAAATTTTAAATTTATTCTAGAATATATATTTTTGTAACGCCCCAAAAATGTATTGTAACACCCCAAACCTGGCCTAAACATTAGGGCCGAATCTAGTGATGTCACATTGTAACACCTCATACCCGTATTCAACGCTGGAATAGGGTACGAGGCATTACCAGAATAAATACACTTATAGACATATTAAACCGAGTTATAAAATTTCATCCAAATTAAAAACTTTCAAATTATTATCTTCGAGTCGCTAATTAGGGTATACGAGGCCCAATACATACCCATTCACATGCTCAATATATCTGTTAAATCAATCCAATATTGAAGAATCCACTTTATGTCAGAATCAATATTAATAACAATCATAAATCTTTTCATGTTAATTTCATATATCACTTACCGAACTTCGAATGTTAATTTACAAATATGTAATTCACTAACACATTCTGGTATACACAATGTTTAATTGATGAAATCATTTAATTGAGCTAAATTTCATGTTCATTCCAAATTTTCTTCTAAATCCATAAATGCTTCCACTTACCATTTACCTAATCAATTTCTCGAACCAAGCTATCACACAACAATAATACATCACCTGTGCTTCATGAATTCAATGTTTGATTCTTATCACCATCAAATCCATGTTATTCGAATACTTAAAGTTTATTCAAGCATATATTATTACGTTTCATATACCAAGCATATGTCAAAATTACGAATACGCAATCAATTCATTTGTCATTTATTTGACTAGCAAATTAACCTCAAAATTTATAACATTCCATTACTTAAGATATGCCATAAAACACTCCTTTAACATAAACTAGCACCATGGCCGAATTTTCATTATGCTATTTATTACGCTTTTTCCGAATCACATAGCAAAATATTACAAATATGTATATATATATTTTTTTTGAAATAATGACTGGGTATTTATAAAATAGAACAATCCAAATAGCCCAAATCAATGGGCCCAAAGTATAGAAATAAACAAACATAAAAGAAACTGCCAATTCGGCCTAAGCAAACTATAAATGAAGACTTCCTAGCAAATCAACTGTCCAGTAATTTGCCATCCTAATGAAAAAAACAAAAAAGCATTAAATGAAATTAAAACAAACCGATTGAAAACCTATCCCAGTCAATTCAACACAGCTGGATACCATAAAAGCCATTTGAAAAGTCATTTCCAAGGTCCCATCTGTTGTGTCAATAACTCTTCCCCAAATATTTGACATCATTAAGCTATCTGTATTGGATGCTGCTCCTTCACCCATTTCTTCAATTCGGGTTCCTTTGCCATTCTCCTTCCAAGACTGAAATATGACGTTCCAGTTCTTCTCCCATCAGATAAGTGCTTTCTCCTTTCGCAAGTGCTTTCTTTGCTAGACTGTGTGCGTGTGTGTTCTCTGATCTATGGATGTGCTGAAAGGTAAGATCTTGAAAGTAGGATTTCTTGTTCTGAATATCTTTTATAATGGCACCGATCATACATTTATCTGTTTAAGTCGCCTGGCTCTTCTTTATAACTGTTTTAGAGTCTCCCATGGTTCTTATTGACTGTATTCTTAATACAATCCCTAATTTCATGCCTTCTAAACATGCATATGCCTCTGCTGCGAATGGTGAGGGAACATTTTTGTGGATAACCGTCTTTATCACCAGGAGATTTCCCCTCATATCCCGACCTACTAAGCCAGCCGCTGATTTGAAGGTTTTACTATCCAGTGCTGCATCAAAGTGGATCGATATTCTCGGTACGTCCTCCTAAATTCTGTGACCTCTGTAAATTCTCTCAATCTTCTTTGTGACTTTTATTCCTTCGTATTCTGCCATGTGCCTTTGAATATTCTGAGCTAAACCCCTTCCAGTTGTATTTCTCCTCTCATGAATGTATTTATTTTTGGAAGACCATATCAGCCATAGCGCATAGCAAAAAAGCTGACATTGGTTATTGTTGCTGTTCTTGAATACCCAGACTAGCCACTCCCATATGTTCTGAATCGTATTTTCCATAACCCATGACAAATTTAATGATTGCCAAACCTCTCTTGTGAAAGGGCACTCTCAGAAAACATGAAGGCTCTCTTCAACTCCGGACTTATAACGTGGGCAACAGTCATTTGAAGTGACCCTCCTCAGTTTGAGATTGCCAAGATGAGGGATATAATCCCATAAAATCTTCCAGATTGTAATTGCGATTTTTGAGGGCAACTGTAGGCCCCATAGTTTCTTGTAAAAATATTTTATTTCGGTCTGTAATAAGTAATCTTCTGCTGTGGAAACATCTTGTAATAGTTTATAGGCACTTCGTACTGAGAACTCACCAGATAGTTCTCCTTGGAAGGTACTATTTATTAAGTTAGATTTCCATTCCCTGCTTGAACTATCGATAAGGTCTAAAACTAACTGTAATTCCCTTCTGTTTGTTCTGTTTTGTTCATCCACTTTATCAATCCCCTGAATCCAGGTATCTTCCCATATAGAAATGCTATTGCCTTTACCTACTCTCCAACACAACCCTTTTTGGAGAAGTCCCCTTGCTGCCCAGATGCTCTTCCAGGTAAATGAAGGTAAATTCCCCAACTCTGCATTTAAGAAGCTTGACTGTGGAAAATATTTCGCTTTCAAAACTCTGGCTAATAAAGAATTAGGAAAATTGATAAGACGCCAACCTTGTTTTGCTAATAACGCAATATTAAATTGACTAAGATCTCGATAACCTAAGCCGCCATTTTCTTTTAAAAAATAAAGGTTTTTCCAAGTACACCAATGAATTCCCCTTTTGCCCCCCTTTCTGCCACCAAAATTTTGCTATAATGCTCTCCATTTCATCACATAAAGCTCTCGGTAGTAAGAAGCACGCCATTGAATAAGTTGGAATAGCTTGAAGGATGGCCTTTATAAATATTTCTTTCCCTCATTGTGATAAAAACCTATTGCTCCAGTTGTCAATACGTTTTTTAATTCGGTCCTTTAAACTTTGAAAAGCTTCTCTTTTCCTACGCCCCACCATATTGGGTAGCCCTAAGTATCGTTCAGGTTCATTCATCCTGCGTACCCCCAGCAAATTGACCACCTGTCTCTTATCCTCCTCCAACATGTTTTTACTAAAAAATACCGTTGATTTTTCGAAGTTTACACATTGTCCCGAGCAAACTTTGAATTCGCGCAGAATATCCTTTATGACTT
This sequence comes from Gossypium turneri, assembly GCA_008044935.1. Classification (NCBI taxonomy): domain Eukaryota; kingdom Viridiplantae; phylum Streptophyta; class Magnoliopsida; order Malvales; family Malvaceae; genus Gossypium; species Gossypium turneri. The sequence goes on along the minus strand of CP032580.1, from coordinate 9,599,373 downwards.
TTGCACCCCTACTCATTGCCTCGCCAAACAGTATACAATCATCGGCAAATAAAAGATGGGAAACCTGTGGACCGTACCTACTAACCCTTACTCCTTTGAGAATATCTCTCTTCATTGCTACCCTCAATAGACTCGATAAGCCTTCACCACATAACAGAAATAAGAACGGGCTTAATGGGTCACCTTGTCTAAGTCCTCTGGTTGGGAAAATTCTTTCTCCTTTATGCCCATTGAAGACAACTGAATAAGCAACGAATGAAACACACTTCATAATGGCGTTTACCCAGCTAATATCAAACCCCATCCTTTTCATAATCTCCTCGATAAAACTCTATTCAACCCTATCATATACCTTGCTCATATCGAGTTTTACGGCCATAAATCCTTTTTTCCCTATTCTCTTCTGTTTTAACTTATGCAATACTTCATATGCGAGTAGTACATTGTCTGATATTAATCGGCCTGGCACAAAAGCACTTTGCGCTTCATCAATGCATTTACCGATAACACTTCTAAATCTATTTGCTAATAATGCCTTCGCAATAATTTTATAAAGTACATTGCATAAACTAATCGGCCTAAACTGCATCATAGTTAATGGGTTGATAACTTTTGGGATTAGCACTATATTTGTAGAGTTAATTGAACTAACCTCCATATCTCCGTTTAAAATTCATAAGCAAAATGCTATGACATCTTCTCCAACAATCTGCCAGCACTTCTGATAAAATAACGCTGGAAATCCATCCTCCCCTGGTGCCTTCGTTGGTCCTATCTCAAAGACAACTTCTATAATTTCATCTCTAGTATATTTTGCCGTAATTTTTTGATTGTCTTCCGCTTGGATGCATTGCTCTATCCCTGATAGTATGTGATCATAATTCCCTTTTCTTCTTGCCGCAAATAGGTCCTGAAAATAAAACTTTGCCACGCCTTCAATATCCTGGATGAACACCATTTCTCTTCCTTCTTCATCTTTCAGCTTGCGAATGAGATTCTTCTTCTGTCGTTGTGAGGCTTGACTATGAAAGAAAGCTGTATTTTTGTCCCCTAGTTTCAACCAATTTATTCTGGCCCTTTGTTCCCAGTAGCATTCATCTTTCTCAATCTCAAAATTCAAATTTATTCTTGTGTCAATCAACTCGGCTAATGTCTTTTCATCTCTGACTGCTTCAGCCAACTCGCCAAGTTTCTCCATAATGGTTCGTTTAGTCTTTTGCCTATTCTTCTGAAGCTGCCCAGCCCAAATCTGTAATCCTTTTTTCAAATAATCCAGCTTTTTTAAGAAATCCCCTGATGATTTCTCCCACAAATTCCTGACTTCATCGATGAAAGATTCCTCCAAAAACCACCAGGCTTCAAATTTGAAATTACAATCTCTTACTTGTTCTGCATATCTCCTGGTATTAATAAGAAGTGGGCAGTGATCTGAAAATGAATGAACCAGATGTTGTACTTTAACTGCTGGAAACATAACAATCCAGTCTGTATTAGCTACTCCTCTAACTAAACGTTTTTGGATGTTTGTCTCTGGTAAATTACCTCTTTCCCAAGTAAAACGACTGCCTTCAAATCCCACGTCATTCAATTGACATTCCTCTAATGCTTCAACATCAGTTCTCCATGCTAGGCACAATCCTCCTTTCGTACCCTCTGAATCAACTTCAATGCCATTTACAAAGCCACACCTCCTGCGAGTTAATTCCATCTGTTTCCTGCTAATTTTTGTCTCCATAAAGAAAACTATTTGGGGATTGTTAATTCTCAGCAAATGCCGAAGTCTTCTAACTGTCCGTTGTCTCCTCAAACCACGGACGTTCCAGCTCAAGATTTTCATTACGCCCGGTCGGCTTGCCTCTTGGCAGCCGCTAATAATAAAGAGTGTAAACCTTCCATCTCCCCTCTATTTCTCTTTTTCCCCTCCTCCCCTATTAGAGTTTCATCTTCCATATCATGCTCCATGGCCATTTGCTTATGATAAGACCATAAATTATTTTTTTGTTGTTCTCCAGATGGCACCCTCCTTTCAAGGCTAAACCCTAATATTGGATCGATAGTTTTCCCCTATTTCCCTTCGTATCCCCATTCTTTTGGTTAAACCACCCAGGTCTGCTCTTCGTCCAGCTCCCTTCCAGTTTCCCTTTCGCCCCCTCTCGTAGCCATATGCTGTTCATTGATAGAGCTCTTCGAGATGGTGCTCGCAATGATAGATCCCACCCCATTTCAGCAGTCTCCCCCCAACCCTCATTTTTGCTTCACAGAATGAGTCATTATGACCCAAACGTCCACAGTAGAAACAAAATAGCGATAGACGCTCATACTTGAATTTAACATACGAACATGACCCCCTAAACATAACCTGCTTCTTTCTTTTCAAAGGTTTCCTGATATCAATCTGTACTCTAATTCTCATGAAATTGTGATTCTCTTTTCCCAGCTTTGATCCATCATACTCCATGAAAACTCCAATAAAATTACCTAACTGCATTGCTAGGTTTTCAGAAAATAAACCAATTAGAATATCGTATATTTGTACCCAAAAAGGACTAAAAATTAATGGTACCTTTAATGGATCTTCACCCCGTCTTAGTTTGCAAAAAATTAATAAATGATTATTGAAAGTCCACGGTAGGCCCTTCAAAACTCTCTCCATGTCCATACTGTGGAAAAATTGAAAAAGGTACCTTTTGTCCCCCAGATCCCGAATTTGTACCCCACAGACAGGGTGCCACAAGTTTGCCATACTGCTTCTCATAGCTGGAAAGTGAATTATGCTTGCTGTTAGGAAGCAACCTACTAGCTGAAAATCCCCCCTTCTACTTGCATGCTTGGATCAGTCTGGATCTGTAGAATTTCTTCTTCTTCCTCATTGAGCGAAAGTTGTGCTAATTCTGTTTCCATGATTGCAGGAATTGAAGATCGGAGAACACTGTCCCGTACTCCCTATGATCTGAGAAGAATTATGTTGAAAACGCCAATATAAAAAAAGAACAAAAAATAATTTTCGATAAAAAAACTTAAAAACTCATGCCAAAGACGGCAGACAGAAACGTGCTAGGGTAGCAGACACAAATACGTATATATTTGAATACTATAATTATGCATCAACTTACTAACATGAGTTAATTCAAGAGTCACTCATGACATCACGTCATGCCAAATATACCACACACATATGCTATGAAACTTTATTTTCTCTCATGAGCTTACCATGACTAGTAATGCACCAATATAAACATCACTCCTATTTCAACGTTTATAGATTATAATTAGGCATATAATCAGGCATGTATATAACATGCTCAAATAGCATTATACATAATTTCACTATTCACTTATATTTAAATTCAAAGCTGTCTATTTGCGTCAGAGTCACTAAATCATTTTTATCCCGAGCTACAAAGCTCAAAATTAAGATCCGTTAATTTTTTCCAAAACTAGACTCACATATCTTCTTACCATAAAATTTTTAGAATTTTTTACTTGGCCAATTAGTACAGTTTATTCTTTAAATTCACCCCTGTTTTGCTACTCAACATCTCTGACCTCTCTTCACTAAAAATGAATTATCTCATTGTACAAAATTTAGATGATATTTCCGTTTGTTTCCTTTAAAAATAGACTCATTAAGGATTCTAAGTATATAAATTATAACTCATAATTATTTTTTTACAATTTTTAATTTTTTTCCAATGTCAGAATAGGGGATTCCGAAATCAATCCGACCCTGCCTCACTAAAATTCAAATATCTCAAAATATATAACTCTTTTCCTTACTTTGTTTCTTTTATGTAAAAATAGACTCATTAAGTTTTCAGTTAATACCTTATTCATTCTCTAATTCAATTTTCACCATTTTTGGTGATTTTTCAAAGTCACACAACTGTTGCTGTCTAAACTGTTTTGTTGTAAAATGTATTCTTTCATAATTTCACTTTTTCACCATCTCAATTCCATTGCATTTTTCACATCTCATTCCAATGGTTCATTTCAATTCATATACAATTCATTCAATTTATGACTATATTCAAAGCAATCCAATTTCTCATTTCCAATTTCAAGCCAATCTTCAATTCAATTCCACATATATATTCATCACTCAATTACACTTAGTCAATTTCCCGACGAACACTTCGGAATAATAACAGATAGACGGTGAAATCAACACACAGCAACCACCTTATAATAAATGATACCTGGTTCACATAGTAGCCTACACATAGTACTACACATGTGACCATTTTCATCCGATACACGTAGTAGCCTGCACATAGTACTACACACGTGATCGAAGCTATTCGGTACGCATAGTAGCCTGCACATAATACTACACATGCGACCTACCATTCCGGTACACATAGTAGCCTGCACATAGTACTACACACGTGACCTAGCAACTTCACTCGTATCTCTTTCATTCTGAAGGTTCAACCGGGAATTTTTACTTTTTCTCACTTTTTTTTACCAATCAATGTCAATTTCTCATCTTTCTCGATTTATAATAACATATTTAGCTTATATAACATTCACATTATTCAATCCAGTCCAAAAATCACATTTTGGAAAAATTACATTTTTGCCCCTAAAGTTTCACAAAATTATGATTTTACCCCTAGGCTCGGAAATTAAACTTTATTCCTTTTTATTATGTTTTATAACATGCTGAACATTTTTCCCTTCTATAAAAACATCAAATTCTTGCTCTAACATGCACTTATGAACAATAATAATTTTTACCAATTATGCCATTTCACTTGTTTTCACTGAAAATCGCTTAGCAAAAATTGTTTAACACAATTTCAAGCTTCATATTCTACCATAAAACATCAAAATAAACACATTTCACCTATGGGTATTTTTCCAAATATAAACCCTAGGTTAAATTATTGCTAGAATAAGCTAAATTAAGCTACCGGGACTTCAAAAATGTTAAGAACATTAAAAACGGGGCTTGGAATCACTTACTATGGAGCTTGGAAGCTTGAAAACCCTAACCATGGCTTCCCCCTTGCTATTTTCGTTCATCATGGAGAAGATGGGCAAATTTTTGGCTATTTTGGCCTTTTTAATTCTTTTAATTACTAAATGACCAAAATTCCCCCAACTTCAAAATATCCTATTTCACTTATCTCTTGTCCATTTTTGTCCAACAAGTTAACCAATGGTCTAATTACCATTTAAGGACCTCCAATTTAAAATTTCATAACAATTGGACACTTCTAACATGTAGAACTCAACTTTTGCACTTTTTACAATTTAGTCCTTTAGCTAAATTGAGTGCCCAAACGTCGAAATTTTTGAACAAAATTTTTACAAAATCATTCCGTGAAATTGTAGACCATAAAAATATAATAAAAAATAAATTTTTTCTCGTCGAATTTGTGGTCTCGAAACCACTATTTTGATTAGTCCTAAAATCGGGCTATTACATGTATATTTTTGTTTTTGTAAAAATATGATACAAATATCTATCTGCTTCAGTGGTTAGTGTTCTAGGTGAGTGTATGAGGTCCCAAGTTCAAGCCATGCTTTTGGCGAAATTTTGGATTTTTTTGAATAACTCTTGTTCAGTAGGCTTGTATTTGTTTGGTTGTAAGAATATAATAGAATGGATCTGGTGGTTAGGTGGAGTGCTAATATGCTGGTGGTCTTGAGTTTGAATCCCTGTGCATGTAAGGAATATGGTGGACAATTTTTGGGGAGTTTGAGAGATAGTGGGAGTGTGGTGGACTGTTTTTAGGAGGAAAATAAGGGATTAAGGGTGGTTATCGAATATTCTGTTAGTCTTTTCTTTTTATTTTTCCCAAAAAAAATCTACATGTTTTCCCTTCCATTCTCCCTGCCGAATTCTCCTCTGCCATTTTTCTTTCTTTTGTGTTAGCAAATCCCCTTTTCTTCCTTTTATTGTTTTGACCAAGACGTGTCTCCTTGTTCGGGATTCTGTTTGATCCCTATGTTTTTCCCCGTTTGGTAAGTGGCTTAAGTTATTGTAGTTTTGGCATTCGATAACCGACTGAAGGTTGTGATTTTCTATTTTAGACAGCAGACAATAGAGAAGAACGGAGTCTTCCTCGTGTCACCTCGTAATTGAAATCACTAACGGTGTTGGGTAAGCATTGGTCACTTGATTAGCGCTATGGTCGTTTGTATTTTCATTCGCATTTTAAAAACTCGTTTAAAATCTGACTCTGTGTTTGGGAATGTCAATTCTAGGTTCTGAGTGTCTTGGGAGTGTCTACACGTCAAACCAGAACCAGGTGTGTACTCGAAACGCAAAAAATGGGATTCGGCGAAAAACTAAAATTGCTTGCTATTTGGACAGCAGCAGTAGGCTAAATTTGAAAAATCACCATAAATTGTGGAAATCAAATTAGAGGATGAAAATATTGAATTAAAGCTTATTGAGTATAGTTTCTCATAGAAGAAACGGTGTAAGTAATGGAATTATAAAACGTGAGATATAATAAGTTTTGTAAGACAAGATCAAAACTAATTCAGGTTCCCCTGTTCTGACTTTGGAAAATCATAAAAAATTGGAGAAAAATAATTAGGGGATAAAATTTATATGTTTAAATTATTAATGAGTCTATATTCAATAGAAACAAATGGTAACATCATCCAAATTTTTTACTAAGAGATAATTAAATTTTAGCAAAGAAAGGTCGAACCTGTCAGACAGCAGAACATGGGTAAGATTGAAGATTTTACTGTACTTATTGGCTAAACCAAAAATTCTAAAAATTGTATGGTAGAAATGTATTTGAGTCTAGTTTCAAATACATCAAGCGGACCTTAATTTGAAATTCAGTAGCTCAATATATAAATAATTTAGTAACAGTGACTCAAGTAGACAGTTTTGAAGGAACATATAAGTAAATAGTGCAAACATATATGAATATTTAGCTAGCACCGGTTACATTAAAAATGGACCACGCGGCCAAGGCCAATTTGGGCCGAGTGGGTCACACGGGCAGACCACATGGGTGTGAGAGCCCATTTTCACTGAATTGATTGCTAAGGTTGCACGGGTCGCCCAAGTCAACTGTGAACCTCCTGTAGGGTCGGTAAGTATCACTTAGACCCCTGATTGTACGAATTGATTGTTTGATTTATATATGTGTTGAGCATGGTGGTAGTATGCTTGTATACTGAACTGTTTATATGAACTGATGTCCTGAGATAGCATGCCATGACTTGTATGTTGCATTGCATGGGGTTAGGTTAATTATATTTGGAGGAATTGTTCTAAGAGGCTCTTAAGCCTAACATACTGGCAACTCAGGTGCAAATTACTGTTTTGTGCCACATTCGGTACTACCTGGAGTGTAGAGATGGGTGGGTTGATGTGATCCCCACATGGAGTGTAAGGTTGGACGGAGATGGTGTGTAGATGTTGGTTGGGTAGGACTTTGTTACTGAATACTGCATGACTGCTACTGATACTGTGATGGGCTAAGGTCATACTGCATATTTGATACTGTATTGAGATGGGCTAAGACCCAAACTGTTACCGATACTGAAAAAGGGCTTAGGCCCAGGACTGATTTAACTGTGCACTGTGATTTGCTATTGTTTGTTTTCTGTGGTATTACACACTGAGTTTGCGTAAATTCACCCCTTTTGTTTAAATGTGCACAGGTAATCCCCAGATCTAGATGGATCGGTGCGGCGGAGGACTCGGCGGTGACCACGATTTTGGATTTTCAAGGTTTTTAACCCATATTTACGATAATTGGTTTTATTTCTATTCTATTTTTACTGGCTAAGTTTTTGGGTTGTAATTGGACTTTCAGACTTTGGTTTTGGGTTTTAATTATTTTTACCTTATGAATTACAACTGCTGGTAGTAGGAAACCTTAGTTTTCAAAAGAAAAAAATGTTTTTCCTAAACGCACGATTATTTAATCTGTTTTAAAAGCTTCTGCAAACGAATAACGTCTTGAAACTATCGATTAAATAAGCAACACAATTTTGGAACTAATAAGATATTAAGATAAGGAGTTCAATGGAAATGGTTTTAACGCGGCGACACGATTTTCAAACACCCTATCATGTGACATCGCTAGATCCAGCCATAACGTCTGGGCCGGGTTTGGGGTGTTACAATTTTTGAAAATTTAAGTTTTCTTTTTTCAATTTTTAAAAAATCTAAATATCTTTTTTAATTTTTATAAAATTTTCAATTGTTTATATATTATTCTGAATTTTAAAATTCATATTTATATATCTTAAAATTTTATAAAAAAATTATTTTTAAACTTTTTTGAATTATATATATTATATTTTTTATATTTTAATTAATATAATATATAAATAAATAAATAAACGTGGTGTTTTCTAGTAGTGTTATGTGGATAGTGAACATTAGCTAACATTGATCAATAGTGACCAACACCAATCAATGATAAATGCCGATCAACCGTGATTAATATCGTTCAATAAATGATCAAAAGTGAGTTAAAATCAAATATATTTAAATTTAATTATAATATTTTTATTTTAAATAAACTTAATTGTCACATAACTCATTATGATCGATTAGATGTGTCACGTTACCTTGACATAAGATTGTGATTGTTTTTTATCTTCGTTAAAAAGAACTCACATTTCAACGTAACTTTTTTCCAATTAATTACGTCTCTTTCGGTTTTTCCTTCCCTGTTACGTTTCCTTTTATTGCATGTTATCTCGTACTCTCATCTAACCAAAACCCTAAAATGCCATTTCTATTATTTTCATGATAGCTATGGGTTTTTGTAAAGGAATCTTACGGCATGCTTTTAATATTTATATATTTTTTAATTAATTATTTGTACTCAAATAAGATGGCAGCTTCACAAATTGAAAGTGATGCAATTGAATGAATTTAAATATTCAACCACTTCCTATATCATTTATTTGTTTTAAAGGTTAATAATTCTTTTAAAAAAAATATTACGTATTTGAATTGTCAAAATGTATTAAAAATATTTTTTGACCGTTAATTTTATCTGTTCTTAATTTTTTTCAGTTAAAACCATCATGTGTCACAACTATAGTATGACATATGTTAAAAAAAATGATAAAAAATAAAAATTATTAAATTTTAATAAAAATAAAAAATATTTAAATTTTATTAAAAATTAAAAAATAAAAATCGTAAAGAAATTGTAAAAAATTTGTAAAATTTGATAAAATCGTAAGAAAATTATTAAAAATGTAAAAAAAAATAAAATTCATAAAAATTATAAAACTTATCATACCAAAAGAAACATTTTATAATTTTTATTTTTTTAATCATTTTTCGCCACATATATCACACTAGAGGTGAGTGTTTGATCAAATTGAATCGAATCGAATGAAAAATTTCGAGTTAATCGAGTTGACAAATCATATGTTATCATCCTAACTCAATTTGAAATTTTCTCGAATCGAGTCGAGTGAGAGAGAAAATTTAAATCGAACCGAATCGAATATATTTATTCAAATTTCCTCATCTCCTTCAAATAGTCCGTGTATGGTGAAAAAGCCAAATCCAAGGTGTTGTAAGATAATCTCATAGCACCACTTAGACTAGGCCTGCTGCAAAAGTCGAGGTCATGGGTTTTCAAAACCGCTTCAGCCATTTTTGCTGAAGAAACTACAAGGGTTGGCTTAAATCCAAATCGCAAGGACATAAGAGGACCATAGTTTTGAGAGAGTTTCCAAAGGAAAATATGAGGGAGGAGTGAGTTATCAAGCATCAGCATACGTAAGTGACCAATGAAGGGAAGACCTGGAGGGCCTGGGGGAAGATGATTAAAATTGCCATTGTTGTTAATGCTATGTTTTAGCAAAATTATGAAGAGGAAGAAGGGGAGAGCTAGAAGAAATATCATAAATAGTGCAATTGCCATTCTGTTCCACTCAATCTGTTTGAAACTCTAGGGAAAGATTTACAATTAGAATAGCATGTATTTAACTCTTTGGCTTTTCATGGGCATTGGTTTATGTGGTGGATTAGAAATCCATTTTTACTATTATTAATTTTTTTATTAAGTTTGGTCACTAAAAATTATTAAAATATTTTTTATATATAAAAGAGCAATAAATATTAATATAATGGTGTTTTTTATTTTCATATTTTTTTAATAAAATAAAAATAAACACATGAACATTAAGCATGACTATTTTAATCAAAATTTCACTTGATAAATTTTTATAAATATATCTTTTACATAAATATGTTTTTTCAATAATAGGTGTTTCAACTCAACAATGACTTATCAAATAAAGGTAAAAATGTCATCTACTATAAAAGAACAAGTAATTTAAAAAATAACCACGGTTGTAGGTAGATATATCGTTGGTCGTTAATCTAGTTTTAACCAGGGTCAACGTTAAACCTTAAAAGTCAACTTGTTTTAAATTTCAAAGATAAATATTAAACAAATTGATCTATGAAGTTTGATTTGGTGTAATTATATATATATAATTTTGATTGTAATTCATATGTATAAATAAAACTTTAATTTTGATTCATCTGTACACTTTAAGGAAATAAATACATCAATTTAATTTTATATTTGATAAGTATAATTTATTGCATATGCAATAATGGTAATATATTAGTAATTGTGTTAATATTTTATGAAAAATAAATCAAATTAGAATTTTATATATAAAATTATACAAAATCAAAATTCATATATCATTATAACCAAAATTCTTTATCTCTAAAATGTTGAAGTCATGGTATGGCGTAAAGGACCTAAAACCAAATTGCACCAAAAGTCTACTAAACTAATAAATATGCACAAAAAGTCTATTAAGCTATTGAATGAACTTCTTATATCATTTATTTGTTTTAAAGGTTAATAATTCTTTTTTTAAAAATATTAGGTATTTGAATTATCAAAATGTATTAAAATATCTTTTGACTATTAATTTTATCTGTTCTTATTTTTTTCAGTTAAAACCATCATGTGTCACAACTATAGTATGACATATGGTAAAAAATGATAAAAAAATAAAAATTATTAAATTTTAATAAAAATAAAAAATATTTAAATTTTATTAAAAATTAAAAAATAAAAATCGTAAAGAAATTGTAAAAAAATTGTAAAATTTGATAAAATCGTAAGAAAATTATTAAAAATGTAAAAAAATATAAAATTAGTAAAAAATTATAAAAAGTTATCATACCAAAAGAAGCATTTTATAATTTTATAATTTTTCCTTTTTTTAATCATTTTTCGCCACATATATCACACTAGAGGTGAGCGTTCGATCGAATTGTATCGAATCGAATGAAAAAATTTCGAGTTAATCGAGTTGACGAATCATATGTTATCATCTTAACTCGATTTGAAATTTTCTTAAAACGAGTCGAGTGAGATGAAATTTGAATCGCATCGAATTGAATATATTTATTCGAGTTAAATTTTAATAAATAATTTTGGGTTCTTGTAACCACTGTCACCCAACTTAATCAAATTTGTCCATCATAATCAAATTTGTTATTAACTTTCATCACCTCATAATTTATTTATTAATCTTTTATATACGAGTTAGCTTCTTTGCTTACTTAGTTGCTTCAACTATCTTCTGATTATGTATTTTGAAATTAAAAAATATATTAAATGTAAAAATGTGGTTTTTTTTAATAAAAATTATTTTAAAGAAAAAATGTGAAATTGATACCAGCATAAAATTTTAACACAAATATTTTATGGCATTATTAATAATTTAATTTTAATATAAATATTCAATATGATTAAACAATTCAATAATTTAAATAGTACAAAATGTGAAATTTAATTTAATAATATAAATCATATATATAAATAAAATTATTATTTAGGTTTAGGGATTTTTTGGATGATTTTGATTTTTATTTGGGGGTAAAGGGTGAAAAGTAAAAGTTTAAGGGGGAAATAAAAAGTTTTGGGGGAGTAAAATTTTGGAGAGAAAATATTTTAAAAAAATTTGGGGGGGGGGGGGGAAAGGGATGGGAGGTGAGTAAAAGTTTTAGTGGGAAAGTAAGAGAGAGTAAAAATTTTAGGGGAAAATAAAAATTTTTGAGGGTTTTTGGAAGTTAAATTTTGGAAGGAAAATATAAAAAAAAAATTGGTGAGAAATGGATTTGGGGTAGATGGGGGGGGGGGTTGGGATAGGGGTGAGCAAAATTCGATTCGACTTGAAAAAATCGAAAATTCGAATTTCGAGTTAAACGAATCGAGTTATTCGAGTTAATCGAGTTATTCGAATCAACTCGAATTTTTTTTCGAATTTCGAGTTCGAATCGAGTTGAGTTTTCGAATTCGAATAATTCGAATAATTCGAATAATTCGAATATCAAACTATAATATTTACTTTTTACCCTAAACTCACAAACCTTTTACTTTTCCCTCAAAACTTTTACTCATTCTCACTTTCCCCCAAAACTTTTACTCCCCTCCCCTCCCCTCCCTCCTAACCCCCCAATCTACCCAAAGGGCATTTCCCACCAAAATTTTACTCGCCCAGGGACGGGGCTCAAAATTTTACTCCAAAAGCCCGCAAAACCTTTTATTTTCCCCCACAATTTTTACTTCCTCCCACTTTTCCCCTAAAACTTTTATTCCCTTCCCATCCCACCTCCCATCTATCCCAAACCCTCCCCCCTCCAATTTTCTTTTTTTAATATTTTCCCTCCAAAATTTTACTCCCCCCTATTTACTTTCCCTCAAACTTTTATTCCCCAAAACTTTTTTATTTTCCCTCTAAACTTTTACTTCTCACCCTTTACTCTCAAATAAAAAATCATAATTATCCAAAAAAAAATCACTAAACATAAATAGTAATTGTACAAGCCCATTTTGCCCAGGCCCATACCAGCAAAACAGATACACTAGCCCAATTAACCCACAACCAAACAGCCCCAGTGCACCATACATCCCCCGTGCCTTTGCAGCGCACTCGACGCCCGAAGCATGACGGACACCATCGGTTTTGCACCAAAATGGCCTGGGTTATCCTTCCAACACCCGTTGACCTTGCCCAAAACCTACAAACATGACAAAATGATAGCGCAGCGTTTTAGGGCTTCGGGGTATTTACCATTTTGGTCCCCCTTCTTGCGGCGCGTTACATAATTTAGTCCTTTTTATTTTTTTTATTTCGATTCCACCCTATATGTTAGACTTTACTTCGATTTAGCCCTTTTTAGCATTTTCATCATTTTCTTTATTATTTTAATATATTATCATTTATTATTATCATTATTTTATAATATTGTTATTTATATTATTCATCATACTATTATTATATGATAGTTTTGATATACGTACATGTATAATATTGTTATTATTTTTTCTTTTTTAGACTTATTTAATATATATAAATACCTTTTTTATATGTGTATCTATCTAACCTTTTTTTTACGAATATTTGTATACACATTCATATACTTTTATATGGTTTCTTTTATATCTATATGTATGCCTTTTTTTACGTATTAGAGTATGTATATTATATATTATCTTATTTTATTTTTATACTCCACGTATATTTTTTCATCTATATACATATATCTTCATGTTTCGCAATATTTATGTATACCTTTCTTATAATATATATATATACTCTAACCTTTGTAAATACATATACATATACACACATATTTTAATTTATGTTTATATACATATATATATATCCCTTTACATTTTTTATTGTGTTCACTATTTATTTCATTTTCATTATTATTTTGAACGAATGTTTTAATTTATTTGTTTATATGCATTTGTTATTTTATATGACTGTAAGTATGACTTTTATTCTATATTGTTGCTATTACTCGTATCATTTTTATGCTTTTGTGTGTATTATGATTTTACCACGCATAACAACAATGTAATTTGCTTTCACATTTTACTACGATTTTCGTGTTTTATATTACTCGATATAACAAAATTTGTTTAAAAAAATAATATTTCGTGTTTAGATTTGAAAGGATCGTACCCTAACTTACTGGGTTTCGATTTTCATAATAAATCTAAATACATGAATCTTTTCAAACTCAAATTTTTTAACGATCTCGGGGATTAAGAAAAGACCGTGTCCTAACTTACTGGGCATGATTCGTTTTCTAAACCCGAGATAATAAAATATCTTTTAAATAAGTAAAATTTTGGCATTCATTCGCGTATTTGGAATTTGAGACATTGTGTCCTAACTTACTGGATATGATTCTATTCCTCGATTAACGTGAAATATGGCCCTTTATTCAAACATTTTTCACATTTTAATAAAAGGATCGTATTTTTTAAAATTCTTCAAAGTTTTCAATTTTCGACATTAAGACATAAACTAATCAACTAGGTACCAATTTTGGGTGTTACGAGGGTGCTAATCCTTCCTCGTACGTAACCGACTCCCGAACCTTTTTTTTTTCTGAATTTCGTGGACCAAACTCGTTGTTTTAATAAAACTAAAATCGTTTATTAAAAACAACCACTTTTCAAGGTGACCCGATCACACCTTATCAAAAAGGATCGGTGGCGACTCCCGTTTTTATTTTCAAAATCCAAGTCGACCCCGTTTTCATCAAAAAATGGTGACAACAGTAATAATTTTATTTATATCTACTATTTATATTATTAAATTAAATTTCACATTTTATATTATTTATATTATTGAATTGTTTAGTCATATTGAATATTTATATTAAAATTGAATTATTAATTATGCCATAAAATATTCGTGTTAAAATTTTATATTGGTATCAATTTCACATTTTATTTTTAAAATAAATTTTATTAAAAAAATCATATTTTTACATTTAATATATTATTTAATTCCAAACTACATAGTGACAAGAATCTGAAGATAATTGAAACAACTAAGCAAGCAAAGAAGCTAACCAGTATATAAAAATTTAATAAATAAATTATGAGGTGATGAAAGTTAATAAAAAATTTGATTAAGGTGGACAAATTTTATTACGATGGGTGACAATGGTTAAAAGGACCTAAAATTATTTTTTTAAAATTTAACTCGAACAAATATATTCGATTCGATTCGATTTGAATTCCATCTCACTCGACTCAATTCGAGAAAACTTCAAATAAAGTTAGGATGATAAAATGAGATTCGAAAACTCTATTAACTCGAAAATTTTCGATTCGATTCGATTCGATTCGATCGAATGCTCACCCCTAGGTTGGGATGTAGGGGTGAGTATTCGATCGAGTCGAGTCGAATCGAGTCAAAAATTTCGGGTTAGTCGAGTTGACGAATCCTATTTTAGCAACCAAACTCAATTTGAATTTTTTTTGAATCTGATCAAATCGAGTCAAAAAATTTCGAGTCAAGTCGAGTCGAGTTAATGAATCCTATTATTTATACTCAATGTTATGTTTATATGAACCGATTATTTAACTAGTAAACGAAGTATAAAATTATTTAACTACATTAATAATATAATGGTTTTGCCTTTTAACTTAATGAGTAAACTGTTATCAAAACAATATAGTTTTGCCTTTTAACTTAATGGTTTTGACTTTTAACTTTAGAAAAAGTAAAAGGCATAGTTTTGTCTTTTCTTATTCGAATTTTCGAATAACTCGAATTGTATAATTCATATTCGAGTTAAATCGAAAAACTTAATTTTTTTACTTGACTTGATCCAAATAACTTGATTTAAAATTTAAAAATTTTATCGAGTTTTTCGAATCAAACCGAATTTTGCTCACCCCTATTGGGATGGGAGGGGAGTAAAAGTTCAAGGGGAAAGTGAGGAGGAGTAAAAGTTTTGAGGAAAAAGTGAGAAGGAGTAAAAGTTTTGGGGAAAAAGTAAAAAGGTTTGAGGGTTTGGGGTAAAAATGTAAAATATTATAGTTTGATATTCGGTTTATTCGAGTTATTCGAATTCGAAAATTCAACTAGATTCAAACTCGAAATTAAAAAAAAATTCAAGTTGACTCGAATGGCTCGAATGGCTTGATTCGTTTAACTCGAAATTCAAATTTTTATTCAATTTTTTCGAGTTGAATCGGGTTTTGCTCACCCCTATATCATGCTGTGTTGTGACACGTGATGGTTTTAATTGAAAAAAACTAGTGGTCATTAACTTTAATGGTCAATGGTTAAAGTTAATAGTTAAATGACCTTTTTATACATTTTATAAATTATTTTATGATATTTATAAAATTTTATATTCTTATTAAAATGTAATAATTTTTTATAATTTTTGTTTATTTTTATTTTTTATAATTTTTTTACCACATGTCACGTAGTTTTGACATGGGATGACTTTAATCGAAAAAAATTAGGGACAATTAACTTAACGGTCAACTATTAAAGTTAAAGATTAAAGTGTCTTTTTGATGTATTTTAACCGTTCAAGTACCTAATTAAGTAAAAAAAAAAAAGGACTTAATTGCTTTCTTTGAAAAAATTTGAGGGCCTTTTTGATGAATTTTGAAAATTCAAATATCCAATTGAGTAAAAGAATAAAAAATTAATTATTTTTCTTATAAAAAATTTGAAAATTTTTTACACCCTTAAATCTTTTTTAAATAAACCAAATCGTTTAATTAATGTATTATTAAAAAATTAACAAACAAAAATAATTAACGGAGGGCGTGAATAAATGATATGGGGAAGGATAAAACTTATTTATAAAAGTTATCGTGATAGTGATAGTTTTATAATTTTTATAATTTTATGAGAAAAATGTTAGATTAAATTTGAAGGTACTACCTTAATTGATGATTTTAGTTAATGATAAAGATTTATTTTTTAACCCATAAATAAGAAAATAATGCGTTTCAGCACACTCGAATCCACTCTTCCTGTATTAACAACAATATTTATACCAATCGTACTAAAATTTAATGCGCAAATCATTTTTTTTCAAATGTAAATAGTTAACCCATGATATTTTTATTTTTACTAAATTGCTCCTAACCAATTAACATAGTTATCTATTTGCTTTTGTCTTTTGTTGCTATTATTTTATTAGGCAAAATTGCTCATGATTATATATTTTAAATTTGAACTCAAATATAGTAAGAGTAATTGTGGGTTAATTAAACATGCATGGTGTTAATAAGCATTATTATAGAATGTGGTTCAAACTGTAAAAAGTACAAACTTGAGAGAGTAAGTAGCAGATTAATTACCATAACAGTACAGTGTTTAATCATTAATCTTCCTAGCGACAAGGATAAGAGCATTTTTTTTGTGTGTAGTAAGACCAGGTACAACATCAAAGTCTATGTCTTTCTTGTTCATTCCGGTTGACATTTCCCAATCAAACTTGTAAAGAAGATTAGCAAGGGCAAGCTCCACTGCTGCAACTCCCATATGCATTCCAGGACAAACCCTTCTACCTGCACCAAAGGGTATGAGCTCAAAGTTCAACCCTTTGTAGTCAATAGAGCTGCCGATGAACCTCTCGGGACAAAATTCTTCAGGGTTTTCCCAAGCTTCAGGGTCTCTTCCTATTGCCCATGCATTCACATACACTAAGGTTTTGGCAGGTACTTGGTACCCACCTACGCTGCACTTTCGTAGTGTTTCTCGAGGCACTAACAATGGAACTGTTGTTTGCAACCTGAATGTTTCTTTTATCACAGCTTTTAGGTAAGTTAAACCTTGAATGTCTTCTTCATTTACAAACCCTTTTGTCCCAATCAAATCCCTCACTTCCGCTTGAGTTTTCTTCAAACACCTTGGGTTTTTCATTAGGAAGCACATGGCCCAAATCACAGTGGCTGCTGTTGTGTCTGTTCCAGCAATAAACACATCCTACATAGAGGAAAAAAAAAAAAAAAAAAAAAAGAGGTTATATGCTATATGCATAAAGTGTGAAGCTAGTGATAGAAACTTCGCGTGAAAATGAGATAAGACCATAAGAATAGCTTTTATGTGATCTATGGTCAGATCAAATGGAAAATCACGATCTTTCTGAATTCTTAGTAACACATCGAGTATGTCCTCTTGCTCTGGTTTTTGTCTATTTGGATCGAGATGTTCATTAATGAGCTGTTGATAGAAAATATCAAGTTCTTTGGATGTTTTTTCAAGACGAGAGAAGAACCCGGTGAATCTATCAACCCAACCCATGAAAGGAAAATAGTCAGAGAAACTAAAGCATGACAACATGGCTTCACTTTCTTTAAGCAACCCATCGAACCTGCTTCTTTCAGCTCCTTCGTCATCATACCTCTTACCGAAACCTACTCTACATATTATTGAACTGGAAAGGCACATCATTGCCTCACTCAAGTTGACAGGCTTAGAATCAATGGATAATCGGCATATTTTTTGAACCAGGCGAGCAACTTCATCTTCTCGGATGGGACGATACTTTTGCACTCTGCTAAACAGATGCACAACACAAAGTTTCCTCATCTCACGCCAGTAGTCAGAGTATGGTGAAAAAGACAAATCCGAGGCATTGTAAGATAATCTACGAGCACCACAAAGACTAGGTCTACTGCAGAAGTCAAGGTCATGGGTTTTCATAACCGCTTCAGCCATTTTTGCTGAAGAAACTACAAGGGTTGGCTTAAATCCAAATCTTAAGAACACGAGAGGACCATGCTTTTGAGAGAGTTTATAAAGAAAAATATGAGGGACTGAGTTATCAGACATCAGCATATGTAACTGACCGATCAAGGGAAGACCTGGAGGGCCTGGAGGAAGAGGAAGAACAAGATTAAGATTGCCATTGGTTCTAGTACTACGTTTTAGGAGAATGAAGAGGAAGAAGGGTAGAACTATAAGAAAGATCATAAACAGTACGATAGCCATTGTAATCTACACAAGTCTGTCTGAGACATGAGAGGAAGAGTCCCTTTATAGAACTCTTTGGCAACTTTTTTATTTTATTTTATTTTTTGAAATGAATAGACATGCAGGTGGATTGGTTGGATTGGTTGGCAGAGAAGTCATATTTAGGCATTATTATAATATTTACGCATGCAAGGCGTTGACATCCTTGTTATAGAGCATTATTAGTTGGGATTTAGGGCTAGTGGAGGGAGTTATGGAATTAGTCCCAGTGGATCAGCCTGTTCATTTGAGCTGTCTACAATGAATTGTTGACCCAACTGCATGCATCCAACTTATATATATATATGTGGGTGTTGTGTGTGTGTGTGAGATTTAGGGTTAGCTGTATATACATAAAGCAACCCTGGGTATCATACGTTCAGTGTTGTTGGTTACCATTAAGTACAAAGATCATATGCTTAAACTGAGCTTCGTTAATATCATGATCAAATGGTTGTTAACTTAAAAGCACATCTTTCATCATTTCCTTGCTTTCCTTGTGAACAACAAATCTATAGTAATCAAATATTAATATCCAAAACGCATTTTCACTTTATAAATGATTTATAAAAATTATGAATTTCTAAACAACTACAAAGGATAGAAAAGAGTGAGGATGGAAAAATTCACAACAGTTTGAACTATAAAGTAAGAAAGTGGTTATAAATCTTATAACTTTCGCTCTTTTCCATCCTCCATATCAAATCAAGTCAAAGTCTATCTATTCTCGCCAGGGGCGAAATAAGAAAATACTTTTAGGGATAGTACTTAAATTGTAAGTTTTATGATAGAAAAATATAATTCCGTCATTTTAATGGACTATATCTTTATAATTTTTAAGGAATTAAATCAAATTTTTATATTTTTAGGGAAGCCAAAATGTAATTTTACTTTTGTACTAATTTAAGATTTTAAATAGCATGGGCTAATGAACGCACACCTTTAGCTAATTTGACTCGAAGGAGAGATAAACCAAGGCTCTTTCTATTGTGTAGGTAAGATTGATTAGATTAGCCCACTTTTCTGTAGGTTATATATTTATTTATGTGGCTTTCTTGATTGTCTCTACATCGGGCAAATTTAGTTAATTTCTTATGTTATGCGTTGTATCTGTAATAATATCATTTCTTTTAATAGAGAAGGGGTATGCCCCCTTCTATTTTTACAACTAAGATCCGACTTGTATTATTGATAATAATTAGTTTCGCCACTGTCTCCACCTTAATTTATTCGGATCGTTGAAAAAGGAAAAAATGTTGAAAACAATAAAAAATTGAAAATTAAAGGATATAAATTGAATTATAAGAGAAAGTGAAGCATATCCTTCAATAGGATGATAAACATAAATTCATTATTTAACATTTTTCAAGTTTGAAAAGTTGTGAATTGAGAGGCAAATGAAGCACATCCCTAGAACTATTCATCATGTTGAGTTTAGACGATATTAATATTTTATTTTTGGGTTAACCCAAATTTAAATTAAATAATTTTAAATATATTTTCATGTAAATTTAATGATAAAAAAATATAAAAATTGATATTTAAAAGATATTAAGTGCTTAATTACATTCAAATTATATTCAAAATTTTCATTACTACAACAACTAAATCAATCACCTAATATTATTCAATCAACCAGATGCCATCTTTTCTTGTATAGCTAAGGATAATCAAAGTCCAAATATTATATTTAAAAATAGAGTTTGATATTCAATATTATGTAGTGCACAAAGTATGAAAATTGTTCATAAAATATAAATTCATAACCCTTCTCACTAGAGCAATTCTCGCTAGCACATGTGCACACATAAAAATGGCTCATCCAATCATTGATTGATCAAGATACGTTAAATGTACTCATTACACCGCTGATATCTTCCAAAACATTACCTGGTCATCTTTTGAGGTCATTGAAACTTCTCTTAGCTGGGTACAACAACTCGAATTAAGTCAGAGAATTCTTAAAGATATAATCGGTTTCTAGGTAGTTGTAATCCTTTGAAGCTGAACCTTGAGGTATTCTTGCAGGACTCCTATTCTTTTAAGAAAAAGATACAAAGGTGTCACGATATAGATTAACAACTTAGAAGTGATTAAGGCTTTAACCAATAAAAGGATGGAAGATTCAGGCGTCGCGGTGCTTAGAAGAGTCCAAAGAACTATGCGATTGAAGGACAGTGGTGGATCCGGTATGTGCCGAGGGGGAAAAATTTAGTTACAGATCGAATGGCTAAACTATGTCTAGATTGGAAATCAAGTCTACATATTTTTTATGTACCTACTTGTGAGGTCTTGGAGGTTCTTCATCAAGATATAGCTAGTGAAATTCCTTTTCAATTGATTTGACGTAATTTTTTTTCATCAAAAAAAATAAGTTTTTTAAATAATAGAATTTTTATTGATTTGAATTATCATTATAAGTTCAATCATATTCATTCTTTTTGACATAATACTTAGAAACTACCCATATCCCCTCCCTAACCCATGAATAGGAGGATAATACATTTCAGCGTACTCGAACCCATGTCTTCCTACATTGACAACAATATCATACCAATTGAGTTAAGACTCAATCGACAAATTCAAGTCATTGTTAAACAATAATGACATCAAAAAGTTATTTACTCACTTTTCCTATCATTGTCTAATATGAAAGCTTCATTTTAATTTATATTATTTTTGTAATTAGTATTATGACTATAATTTTATATTGATCTTCAATTTATTATTATTTTAAATAATTTGTAACTCCAAAACAATTAATTTGATCTACGATGATGATAGATTAAAGAAGGAGGTCACGATAGTAGATAATGACAAGAATGATAGATTGAAATAGAAGGTTAAGATAAAAAAAATTAAATATATTTGCAATATTTGTGTTTTTAAAAATTAGATTTTATTTTAACTTTTTTAGAAAGTTGGATTTTTAATTTATCTTTAATTTATTCCGTTGTTTTTTTATAATACAATTAGATTATTTGATTTCAATAATTTTTTCACATATGAAAATAAAATATTAAAAAATAGAAATTATATTATGATTTGTAAAGTTTAGTTTATTATATTTGATACTATTTGAATTTAATTTTTAATTAATAACATTTTATATTTGGTTTTAAATTAGAAAAAGAAAAATATAAAATGAAAAAAATAGTTTTTTGTACTAAAATTAAAAAAAAAAATCAAATTAACATTTTAAAAAGTTAATAGTTAATTCGATAAATTTAATACATTAAAATCATAATTTAGTTTATTAGTAATGTGCACATACAAATTAAATCAAATTTTAATATCAATTCTCAAAATAATTTTTGTTTTTTGAAATTTAATCTTTAAGATATTTACATAATGTTTAAGACAATGTTGTTTGAACCGAATCGGTGTAACACCCCTAACTCTAGTCCGTCGCCAGAATAGGATTACGAAACTATTCAGATTAAATACGAACATTTTATATCATTTAGCATACATATTGGAAACTAATCATAATCACTCATATTGTCCCTTAGATGAGCCCTTGGGGCCTGAAATACATGTTAGAAATGAATCGGGACTAAACTGGATACTCAAAGAATTTTTCACAAAATTTCAAAATTTATACTAGGTGCAAGGGTCACACGCCCATGTGTCTAGGCCGTGTGGCTCACATGGCCAATAGACACGCCTGTGTCTTAGGCCGTGTAACTCTCTAACTTGGGTCACATGGTCAAGCCAGATGCCCATGTGCTAGGCCGTGTGAAAATACCTAGGCATTCTGTTTCTAAATTTTAAGGATGCAGGGGACACACGACCAGACCGCACTCCCATGTGCTAGGCCATGTGTCACACATGGCTGAGACACACGCCCTTGTCTCTGCCCGTGTGAACGAAAATAGGCCCTTTTAAGGCGACATTTCTCACCCCTTTTTGAAACCAATCTATACACAACATTTTGATACTACAATATTTCTCAAACAAGCAATTAAAACAAGACAAACTCTTATTTTAAGCATAACATGTACTCAAATACTTTACTTACCTATTTAATCCATCTAACTATACTACTACTAAAGATCCTACCAATTAATTACATAAAAACATTTATTATTTAGACCAACATCACAAATTTACTTCACATCCAAAATAATATATATGTATATGTTTAAGAGGATTATATAAACAAAATATCATTCCTAACATTTACACAAGCCAACTTTAGTCAAAACCATACCATCCCTATACATGCCATATAAACTATATTAAACGTTCAAAAACTACCGGAATAAGCTGGATAGTGTGACAAGAAAATTTAACAACACAAGTAAGCTTAATAAAACTTAGTAAGTTCGATAGATTAAACATAAATATTACCGAACCTAATATAACAAAATAATTAAGTAAATTATCCATAATACACTCTCTGCCAATCACAACCACAATTGATGAATTCACTTATCTCAAATCAAATTCGACATTAAATACCAAATCTTCCAATTTCAATTATATAAGTCACTTACCAAATCTTACCAAATCGAAGAACGACTTACAGATAAGAGTATATCGTTTTCAGAAGCCCTAAGGCTGAACAGAAGCACATAAGTGCTAAACAGAAACCCATAAGGGTTAAACGGAAGCTCATAAGAGTTGAACGAAAACCCATAAGGGTTAAACAGAAGCTCAAAAGAGTTAAACGAAAACTCATAAGAGTTGAACAGAAGCTCATGAGAGCTAAACAGAAAGTAAACACGAAAGTTCGCAGCAAATGCTGAACCTCAGTTTACTTGGGTAATTTCCCGTCAACTCCTCCTTTACTGACTTGTGCCACACAACGATTGTATTCAAATCCCGCGTTCCATTTAATCCGAATATTCAATTCAAATTTATAACTTCAACAATATTTTATTGTCCAAAAATAGAATAAATGCATAATACCATTCATCAATTCAATATAAATATTAAATTTTAACCGTACAAACTTACCTAGGTTAAATTGTAAGATTTGCAGAAGTTCAGGGACTATTTTTCTAATTTTCCCTTTTCACGAGTATCTTCTGGATTTTGATCTAAAATATAAAATTACTAATTAATTAGCATATATTTCAGTTCCAACTCACTTCAAAATTAATACCCTTCAATTTTTTGAATTTACACAATTACCCCAAAAATTACAACTTTTACAATTTAGTCCCTTAACTAATTAGTCCATCAAATGAACAAATTTTTCTTCAATTAATAATTTATCTAAATATTCTAAGCTATTATAAAGCCCTTGATAAACAAAAATTTAATACCAAACCCCAATACTTAACCTTTTCACAATTTGGTCCTAAAATCAATATCTAACAAAATTACTATGTAAAACCATCATACAACAAAATTAAAGCTCTAAATCCATGTTATTTCATCAAGAATATCTAGTATTCATCAATGGCTTCAAAATTTCCAATAAAATCAAAAACTAATGAAATAGTTAGTTGGACCTATTTGTAAAAGTCTAAAAAACATAAAAATTATAAGAAAATGGCAAGAATTAAACTCACTTGAAGTAAAAATATGAAAAACCAGCTCAAGGGTTCTCCTATGGCATTTTTTGGCTGAGAATTAGAGAAGAAATTGTCTAGAAACTCATAAAATTTCAATTTATAAGTTTAATTTCACAAAAATTACCATTTTACCATTAAATTACATTATTCTATTATTTTTATTTGTTGATGCCGCCTCATGCCTTCCATTTAGGAATATTTACTCCTTAAGTCCTCCCTTTTTAATAATTAATCCATTTAATCACCTATTTCTTATAATTAGCAAGTTTTGCACCTTTTCAATTTAGTCTTTTTAATTAATTAACTATCAAAATGTTAAAATTTTTTAACTAAAATTTAATACTACCTTACTGACACTCCATAAATATTTATAAAAATATTTACGGCTCGGTTTATAAAATCGAGGTCTCGATACATTATTTTCTAAACCACTTAACCTAATAAATCTTTTTAAAACACAAATTACTAATTCAAAATCTTTCTAAAATTGCATTTAACTTGTAAATACAAAATAATAAGATTTATGCTAATTCTTCGGATTTGGTAGTCTCAAACCACTATTTCCGACACCACTGAAAATTAGGCTGTTACAATCGGTTGGATCGGGAACCGATGGAGATATCAAACAGGAGAGGCCCTTTGAACTTGTGGACCTAGAAATTGGTACATATCGGTTGAACCGATGAATTGTATTTTTAATTTTTATTATTTTTTTAAATTTAAAAAATATTTTTTAATTGGACCAATTGGACCGATGAATCAATGGCCTGACCATTTTGAACACCGATTTGATTTAAAAACATTGGTTTGAGATAGAGTTCTTTTATATTTAGTCAAACCCATACTAAGTGTTCGATCTTTAATTACACTTTCGTTATAATTTAAACTATTCAATTTAATTGATAAGTAATAATATCTTATTATTTTAAATTATTTTATTATTTATTTGAATCAAATTTGTAAAGATCAAAAGTATAAATCGACAATATATTCATTTTTTTATTTCTCAAGGTATCTACCAGAACGAGTCCAGTAATTAATTCTCTACATTTTGCATGCCCATTAAAGGAGTAGATGCTGTAGACCTGATCATGGCCCGACCCGAAAGCCCGCCCAAAATGTGAGAGGGTTTGGGCAAAAATATAGGCATGAAAAATGGGCTTGGAAAAAAATAAGGCCCATTTAAAAAATGGGTCGAGCCTCGGGTAAGATATTTTGACTTGGGCCCGGCCCGAATTCACTAAAAGACAAAAAAAATCTACTCTTTTTTTTTGAATGTTATTTTCTTATTGTTTTCTCCCTATTTTGCTACCATTTTACTATTATGTTGCTACTATGTTATTGTTATTGTTATTGTTTGGATATTGTAAAAAACTTATTTTAGTGTTAATTTTGTTATTATTTTAAAGACATTTGTTAATTTTGTTATTATTTTAGAGGCATTTTCTTGTTAAGTTGTATTTATCTTAGTGTTATTTAAGTCTACATATTTTTTAAAATTTATTTTTAATTTGTTGGGAAATATTTATTTGGATGTTTTTCGTATTTTGATGTATTATATATATTTAAAAATTATATAAAAAAGTAATACGGGTGGGCCGGGTCAGACCCGGGTTTTAGCATTTTTATTCGAGTCCGGCTTGGGCAAAATTTTAAGCCCATTTTTCGGGTCGGGCTGGACCCAGACCTAGTAAATGGACTTGAATTTTTAGTTGAGCCCGACTCTACTTATGAGCACCTCTAGATACTGGTCACAAGTTGACAATATATTTATATTTTAAATATTATACATACATACAAACATATTTATTTAATGTTGTACAAAAATAATAAAAAATGTAAACACGATATAAAAAAAAGTCTTCTTATGAAAGGACCCTCAAGCACATGGAGGGGTAAGTGGGAAAAGCAATATGCAATATCATTATAAAAAATTAGTCTTCTTATGAAAAGACCTTCAAGCACATGGAGGGGTAAGTGAGAAAAGCAATATGCAATATCATTATAAAAAATTAGTCTTCTTATGAAAAGACCCTCAAGCACATGGAGGGGTAAGTGAGAAAAGCAATATGCAATATTATTGTCAAATCTTGTCAAAAACTCCTAAATCATTAGAGCATGTTTGGTTGGGTATAATGGCTATGCCATTATAGCCCTATTCTGTGGGCCCTACCTATTCCATGGTTTGGTTGGGTGTAATGCCCTATTACGGGCTTATTACATTATGCATCTATTCCCAAAATTCTCTACTTTCTATTCCCTTCCAAAAGCTCGGTTTAGCTTTCCGTTTTACCCTCCCGATTTTTAAGCCCTGTTTTACCTTCCCAACCTGAAAGCAACCTCCACCCTCTCCCTCCCAACATCTTTGCCCCCAAATGAAATCAAAGAAACTCTAAAAACCAAAGAACGGGGAAACACTTGGATACTAACCATTTTGTTTAGAAGCCATGAAAAGGGTTATGTTCAGAGGCATTTCACTCACTACTCGTAATATTCTTCACTCTTATACCAAAACCAACCAAAACCCAGTTCACTCGTTCAACCCACTAACCACTTCAACTCGGTCTCGACTCAGGTTCTACTCATCCAAATCAGATTCTCCCATTGAAAAGAAGCCTGACCCTGTTATAGAATCTGCTTCAGTAGCTAAAGCCCATGTCAAGGATGTAGCTTTGCCTGTTGAGGATATGAGTAATAAAGGTAAAAATGGGTTAAAAAATATTAGATTTGGGTTTCTTTTTGGCAATTTGTTTATTGTGCTTTTGTTTAGATGATGAGAAAGGAAAGTCAAGATGAATGAACAAGTTTAATTTTTATTTGATTGGTTTGTTATGTTCATGTTAGTCTGGTAAAAAGTCTTAAACTAGGTCTGAGGATTTAATCTATGCTTCTTCTTTGCTGGAATTTACTTTTTTTTATTTGGAAATTATTTGTTTGGTTGTTGAGAAAGGAAGGGAAACTAAATCATGATATATGTATATATATATGGTTTTGTTTGGATAATGAGAAAAGCAAGTGATAGTTTGTTTTTTTGTTATGTTGTTTAACTTTGTTAGTTTTTTAGTGCCAGAGCTGAAAACCTGAATCAAGAAGTACTTTGAAGGGGATGAAGAGGCACTCCCTTCAGTTCTTGAGGCCATTTTGCGGAGAAAGTTGGCTGGGAAGCATGAGGAGACCGATGATGAATTGATGGATGAATTGGAGGTACAACCATGAGACGATGTAGATGATGAAGAGTTCGAGTCAGATTTTGATAATTTGTACTCGACTGATGAAGAGATCAAAAATTTGTATAGTGCCAGGGATATACTCGTGAAGAGAATGATCAAGGATGAGTACTTTAACATGGATGATCAGAAGTGGGATGAAATGATTAAGGAAGCTGTTCAGCATGGATATCTTAAAGACACAAAGGATGATGATGATTCAGACTGTGGGTTTAGGCTGTTATTGTTGTTGGATCGCCGGCACCCCTATGGCGCAGCGAAAAAAATTAAAATTTGGCGATCCTAACCACGGATCCATGTGCGAGGAACGAATCGGGGTGAAAAGGTTACGAAATTATCTAATGTTTATTCAGAGTAGATAGCAACGTCTCAACAACGAGTAGTCTGATCTGCTGTCGAACCAAGCCGTAATCTATCGTGATCCCGGCCTCTACGTAATCCACCCAGTTGACTACGAACGGAAGAAATCCCCAAAACAGTTTTGAAAGTGATTTTTCTTTGACGGCTGCTAGACCTTTTGCAAAGAAAAACGGGATTCTTATATATCTTCTATTTTTAGGGTTTTTTTAGAAATTAAATAAATATAATAATATTTTAAACCAAAAATTATAATTACGTTAATTATAATATAATTTCGGTAAACCATATATTTATTTAAATACGTGCCAAATATCATATTCTCATTATGTGTACAACAGCCTTGTACATATAATGTGTTCGATATTTGATTACCCAATTAAATTAATTCTATAATTAATTTAATTCATGTGACAACCAAACACAATACCAATTATGTTTTATTCCGTTCATTTCAACTATAGGGTGTGACCCTGTAGGTTCTTGTAACGTTAGCAGTAATATTAGAACGATTCCAATGTTACAAACAATGAGTGGCACCTAGCAATGCATCATTGCTACCTAAGTCACAAGAAATCATGATTCGACATAACCTTTTTAAGATTAGTCTTTTTCATAATCCTTAAGTCCTTTATCTCTAGATTGAACACAAGTCATGGAATAGTCACACTTGTATAGTCCATTCCATGTTCCTTGATATCTTAAGTAGACTATGATATACAAATAAGTATGACATCTCATATCAGCTTATTTGAGCATGGCCATGCATTTCTAGTCTCACTCAATCAAGTGGCCTAAGATATTACTCCCATTATGTAGGAGGGACTTATCCTATATCGACCAATCATATCCCTCTACATAGATTGTGGTATATCCAACATCAGTCTTTATAGAATAACCAGTTACGGTGTACGTTTGACTGTATCAAAATATACAACTCACGATGTTGGGATTATGATGATCTCAAGTCTGAGGATCATATAAATACTAATCATTATGAGTAATGTTGTAACAATTACATAATAATCCAAGAAACATACTCATAACGGGTCAGTCCAATATGTTGTTCTCTAACACACATATTCATATATCGATTCTGACATTCCATGTCAATGACAACTCTTTATCATCAATCAACTACATGTTAGTCTTAATGCATTATTGTTGTCCTATCCAACAATAATACTTGACTAAGGAACTTTTAAGAATAATCATATTATTCTCAGGACATTATTATAAAATAGTTTATTTATATACACAGAAAAGAAACTGAAATAATAATGGTAACACCTTATATTAATAAACATGATAAATCAAGTATGTTATTACAACCATCTCATGATTGATCTTTGGGCATACTCTAACAATTGTCAACATGCCTTCTATTTTCTTTTGTTGTATATTATTGGGTTGCTCCTCTTTAAGGAATAAGATTTGATGCAAAGCAATTTTTTTTGGCAGGAAACAGCAATGTTTAATGCTTGGTACGAGGTGTTGTCAGTATTGCATTTGATGGCGATGTTATTGTTATCACAAGCCAACTTATTGCTTCTTCCTAGGACTTTTGCCGATGGTTATCAACCAAAAGTATCAGAAGGTATGTTGTTAAGAGAAAGAGAAGAAATTTCAACGCTAATTGTTCTCTTGGGATGCTATTGCTTTTGTTTTTCGTTCTCCTACTCCAGACTTTTTGTTTTTCAAGTTTAAAAGGTTGATTACTAGAAAATTTGTTGACCCTTTCTTCTTAGCTTGGATTTTCAGTCTGGTTTTGCCCTTAATCATTTTTTCCATGGACCTAATGAGAGAGGATTGCCTTTTTCTCTCAATAAACAGAAAGCAGGCGAGCTTCTATTGATATTTTCTTGAAGGCTGCGGGTACTTGGATTGTGATGTCAGACATGTTCTTCCCCAGTTGCCATCTGAACTTAAGTGCGCAAAGATGATATACTTGTAGTCAAACTTTCTTTAATATATTCACAATCAATTCTTGCGATCGTAATTTAGTAACAATCCATTGGTCTCTACTTTGGTTGTAGGAGAAATTTGCCAGTGGACCTACCAGAAGGAGTTCTTCGAGCACTATGTTTGCAGGCATTAGGACAGGTACTAACTTAATCTCTTGATTGATGTAGGCATGAACTGTTACGTTACTTGTGAATCAAGTTTACAAATGTGGACTTTGGGGATATCTCTTGGTGAATTTGTTCTTATAATGAGTATGAATACATTTTGTGAGCAAAAATCTATTCTTTCATTATTCTTATATTCCTGTAAACACTTCAGTGACAGTCTGAATATTGTTGCACAAAATCTCGTGGTATTTTCCTTTGCTGCATGGAACTTAAGTAGGTTACAATAATTTTTAATAGGTACATTGTGAAGAGGGATACCAAGGTAGCACCACCAAAGAAGGAGAAAGGTTTTTGGTTCAGGATTTGCTCGATTTGTTGGCCGTTCCGGACCACAAATACGGACGACAACATGTAACCAATGAATTACTACTACAACTTTTTCTTTTTAGCCCCTTGTAAATATCTCAAAAATGTTTTGGTTTCTTGTCAAGATGTGTGTGTGTGTGTGTGTGTGTTTTTTTATGCCAGTTCCATTACTTTGTAAATTATTTGTGAGATTGGTGAGCTTTTCTTCAAAGCTCAAAATCCTGATTGCTTGCAAGTGTTTTCAGATTCAAGTGAAGTGAAAAACCTACACTTGTAAATCTTTTGGCATCTATTCTATAGCATCCAAATTCTACTTTTAGTATAAATTTTGCTTCTAAATGCATCTGTCCTATGTATTGCTGATGTACAAAGGAACTGAGTGAGGCATGAAAAGCCATGTGAACAGTTGGAATAGAATTTAGCCACCAAGAACAAATTTACATAAAAAAAAGGGAATAAATTCTTTTTAAAGAATTTGTTTAGTTGTTCCATGTGGTTTCTTCTATTCAGAAAATAGGTGAAAAATAAAAAATACA
Organism: Gossypium turneri; assembly: GCA_008044935.1. Classification (NCBI taxonomy): domain Eukaryota; kingdom Viridiplantae; phylum Streptophyta; class Magnoliopsida; order Malvales; family Malvaceae; genus Gossypium; species Gossypium turneri. Next base: position 9,568,510 of record CP032580.1, on the reverse strand, counting down.
ATAAATTTTTTCAAAGTCTAAAAATTATTAAAAATCAGAAAAATATATAAAATTCCTAAAAATAAAATACAAAATAAACAAAAAATCTCAAGAAAAAACAGAAAAAAACACAAAATAATAAAGATATATAAATACATATGAATTTACAAAAATATAAACACTAAATTTATCTTTATTCCTTCTAAATATATGAATTATTTATATGTTAATTTATCTTATATATCATTTACTATTATTTTATTTATAATATTTTAATTGTATACTATAAATTATTAGCATTTTAATCGTATACTATAAATTCTTCATTACTATATTTATCTCTATGCTATTAATTAGTCACGAAATATTAATTATACATCATATAGTATTAGGTTATAGTTACACGAGAGTTCGTTGATTTTTGCTAGGTAAATACACATTCAAACTTTAGATTAAATTATATATTTTTATTAAATTATATTTAATAATAATTATTTTAAATTATATTTTATAGTATTATATATTATGATTTTAGTAAATTCATATAAGAATATTTAATATTAAGAATTTTATTAAATTATATATTTTTATTAAATCATATTTAATAATAATTATGTTAAAATATGATTAAATTATTTATTATTTATATTAATAATCTTATTAAAATTTAATAACAATAACAATAATCATCTACCTAAAAAAAATTCTGTTAAGGGTATTCTAGTCATTTTAGTTTTTTTTCCTTTTGCTATTACAACATCATTCCATTCAACCAAACACAAGAATACTATTACAGTTCTATTCCATTCCATTCAACCAAACAATTGAATTACCATTATACCCCTATTCCATTACATCTCTATTCCATTACAGCGAATCAAACGTACCCTTAGTGTTTTGAAAAGATTTTCCTTTTGTGGCTCTCCGCACCTATTATGTAAATCGCTTGGGATCACCCAATCTTCCAAATCATGCATCAATAATCAGGGTTGTAAGAAAAAATTAAGACGAAATGTGATGGTCAATCTAAATCAAATTATTATGGACGATTTAAAATATTGGAAAAAGAAAGTCAAATGAAAATGATTCCACCCCGTAACTTCATCTAGCAAAGAACATAAGGGTGCCTAAATTTGAAGCATCATATTTTGCAAGTTACAAGTTTTGTCTGCGTACTCTGATTTAGTAATTTTAGTTCTGATCCAAGCAATAACCCTTAAATTATAAATTATGCTATTTCTAAAATATTATGCGACAAATATATCAACACGTGATAATATTATGTTAACTTTCTATTTCTAAATAATATTCACAAAAAGCTACATTATTTTAATTAATGAGCTTAATGGCTACTATTTGAATTGGGTTTGAAATTTTAAAATTCAAAACTTATAAGGATTAAAAATGATCAAATTAAAGAACGTAGACCATATGCATGGTAGGCGACTAATAGCAGAATTTGACTTAGTGAATTTGATTGCCATAGTTTAGGTTAGGACTAAAATTCTAAAAGTCAAAAAAGTATAGGGGCTAAATTGGTCAAATTAAAATATAAAAATTACTTATGCTACTTATGCATAATATCAAGACTAGACCTATTTCACATAATTTTCAGAATTTTTGTCTTTTCTGATATTCTTTTATGAATCGCACATTTTTTTTTTCCCTTTAATTACGTCTCATTCTGTTTTTCCTTCTCTCGTGCAGCTACTTTATCTTTTAATCTAATGAAAAGCATAAAATATTATTAAAAATTCTATAATGTGAAAATGATGTATTTAAGATATGAAAATAATAAGGTACATATAATTTAGTAAAATTATAAATATTATGTGTTTCAATCTTATTATATTGAAAATTTTATTAGTTTTCTAGAAATAAAAAGATTGAAGTACTGTTAAATAATATAATTTATTTTAATTACGATAAAATATTTTCGTAATTCTCTTAATAAAATTGGTATCTGATTAACTAGTGACATCAACTCAATAATATAACTTAACAATTAATAAATATACAGGGCGAATCTTGCTATTTAAGTTCCCTTAAAAAGATGAAGAAAATTATGTTTAATCCCTTAAAAAAATAATGAATAATAAATTAATACATTATACTTAATCCCTTTAAAAATTTATTATTTCATCTCGGTCCTTCCTTTACTTAAAAATTAATAAAATAAAATTTCTATTTTATTTTTTTAGGATAGTTGTCAATTTCTATGGGATTTTTGGGAATCTTATGGATGCTTTTAATGTTTATATTTTATTTAAAGGAATTGGTATCCTGGCAAAAAAAGGAGGACGTGAAAGCAATTGTCCACATCCATTTAAATGTGAACTAAACTAAAATTTTAAGGAATAAAATTTAGGAGGTCTTTATAATATATAATTTATGTATTTGTTTGCAGTTAGCAAAAAAATACAATAACGGTGAAATTAAATGCTTTAACGGGAAATATAAAATAAGCTAAACGCACTATACCACACCCTACCGCCCATCTAAACCCACCTTTAATTTACTGTCGTATTATTTAAAATGTGAGTAAATAAAATAATTGGTGATATCATTAACTATTTTTATTAAAATAAAAAGTTAGTCCTTATAAAAATTTAGTTTCTATAGGTTTTTTAAAATGCAACCAAAAGAAACAATTGACATTGTTATTAATTTTGTTTAATTACTCGCTTTCTTCTTTGTTGTTCACTTTCTAATAGTATATATGGGTTAGATTGTACTTTTTATTTAATAATGACTAAGGATTTCTTCGAATGGGTGGTGAGTTAATTTGAGAAAAATCGAAAGTCGTGATTGCAATGAATTAATTACTTTAGTAGCAAGATTAAATATTGTAATAGTGAGAATAAAATCAGAAATGAAATATGCATTTTGGATTTGATAACAGAACATATATATTAATATAAATATAATAATTATACAAAGTGAATACATTATAAATTTGTTATTATATAAAAATTATATAAAATTATTTTAAATAATTTAACTTTTAATACACATATGGTTTTTATGTTTTTAATTATTTTTAACGAATTGAATTTTTAATATAAATTTAATTTAAATGATTATTTAATCTATAAACATATTTAAAATTAATGTCCTTAATAGTCAATTCTCATTCTTATCTCATCATTATAGATACGTTTGAATCCAAATAAATATCCTATTTAATCTTATTGACAGAATATCTAATCTCAGCACTATTATTATTTTTAATCTCACTATCCATCCAAAACGCAATGTAACCCGCATAAAAAAAGCCATAAATTGCTTTTGACTTTTACAGTGCAAAAGACTTCCAAAGTATTTATCCTATTCTAAATTTGAATTTAGAGTAATTGTCGGTTAATTAAACATAAAAGGTGTTACTAAGACATTTGATAAGAATGTGGTTCAAATTGGAAAAAGTATAAACTTGAAGGATTTGGCAGCAAATAAGTCACCATAACGATACATTGATTAATCATGAATCTTCTTAGCCGCAAGGATAAGATCATTTTTTTTGTGGGTAGTGAGACCAGGTACGACATCAAAGTCTATGTCTTCTTTGTTCATCTCGGGCAACATTTCCCAATCAAACTTGTAAAGGAGATTAGCAAGGGCAAGCTCCACTACTGCAATTCCCATACGCATTCCAGGGCAAACCCTTCTACCCGCACCAAATGGTATGAGCTCAAAGTTCAACCCTTTGTAGTCAATGGAGCTACCAATGAACCTTTCTGGACAGAACTCTTCAGGGTTTTCCCAAGCTTCGGGATCTCTTCCTATTGCCCATGCATTCACAAACACTAGGGTTTTGGTAGGGACTTCGTACCCACCTATGCTGCATTTTCGAAGTGTTTCTCGTGGCACTAATAGTGGAACTGTTGCTTGCAATCTAAATGTTTCTTTTATCACAGCTTTTAGGTAAGTTAAATTTTGAACTTCATCTTCACTTATGAACCCTTTTTCTCTAATTAAATCCCTCACTTCCGCTTGAGTTTTCTTCAAACACTTTGGGTTTTTCATTAGAAAGTTCATTACCCAAATCACAGAAGCCGCGGATGTGTCTGTTCCAGCAATAAAAACATCCTGCATAAAAGGGAAATGGAAAAAAATGAGTATATATATACATAACGTGTGAAGCTAATGATAAAAGTATCAAGTAAAGATGAGATGACCATAAGAATAGCTTTTATGTGATCTATGGTAAGATCAAATGGCAAATCATGATTTGTCCTTATTCGTAGCAACACATCCACTATATCTTCTTGCTCTGATTTTAATTTATTTGGATCAAGATGCTCATCAATAAGTTCTTGGATGAAAGTATCAACTTCTTTGAAAGCTTTTTCAAGACGACTCAAAAAACCAGTAAATCTATCTACCCAACCCATGAAAGGAAAGTAGTCAGAGAAACTAAGATTTGAAAACAAAGCTTCACTTTCTTTAAGCAACCGACTGAACCTGCTTTTTTCAGCTCCTTCCTCATCATACCTCTTACGGAAGCCTATTCTACAAATGATTGAATTTGATAGGCACATCACTGCCTCACTCAAGTTGATAGGCTTAGAATCAACAGATAATTGGCATATTTTTTCAATCAGGCGAGAAACTTCGTCTTCTCGGGTGGGACGATACGTTTTCACTCTACTAAAGAGGTGTACAACACAAATTTTCCTCATCTCCCTCTAGTAGTCATTGTATGGTGAATAAGACAAATCAGAGGCATTGTAAGAAATTTTCCAGCAGCACATAAATTTGGCCTGCTGCAGAAGTCAAGGTCATGGGTTTTCATAACCTCTTCAGCCATTTTTGCCGAAGAAACTACAAGGGTTGGCCTAAATCCAAATCGCAAGAACATGAGAGGACCGTATTTTTGAGACAGTTTATAAAGAAAAAGATGAGGGACTGAGTTATCAGACATCAGCAAATGTAAATGACCAATGAAGGGAAGACTTGGAGGGCCAGGCGGAAGACGATTAAAACTGCCATTGTTGCTAGCCCTATGTTTTAGGAGAACGAATAACAAGAAGGGGAGAGCAAGAAGAAAGATACTCATAAACAGTGCTATTGCCATTGTAATCAACTCAATCTGTTTGAAACATGAGAAAAAGAGGTCCCCTTATCCAACTCCTTTTATGTTTGAAAAATTGTCACATACGTGTTTGCTTGTAGCTTTGTATGTTGTCTAAAGTTGACATTTGTTCTATATATTTGATTTCATGTTTTCATGGGCGCAGTTTTCTTTTCTTAGCGGTTGACATTAATGGTAGGTGGGGGTTAGAGGATAATGTGTATGATGTATACTGGAGTATTCGGTGGATTGTTTGGCAGCTGTGAAGTCATATTCAGGCGTTGTTTTTGTAATACCCCGAAAATTATTACAGTGAGAAAGTAAGAAAATATCCCTGATATAATAAAATAAGAAAATAAAGTGATAAAAAGGGTAATTTTGAGTTATGTCAACATTAGGAAGTATATTATGACATATTAATTCAGTAAAGGATTAAATCATAAAAGTGAGAAAAGTTCTGTTGTTCAAGAGTAGTAAATACTTAAAATTTGAGGGGTTAAAGTGCAAATATAAAAAGTTGAAGGACCAATAGTGTAAATATTTTAAGGATGGAATAATCTAGAAACTAAGGAAAATGGATGAATTAGGACCAAATTGAAAAGGTGAAGAATTTTGAGGGACTAAATTTTAATTTTACCAAATTAAGTGATGACTCAAGGATGGAATTTCAAAAATTATAAAGGGCAAAATGGTCAAATAAAGAGAGAGAGAGAATTCTAGAAGGTAATGGTGATGTTTGTGATATTTTTAATAATTAATTAGATAAATGTTATTTAATTAATATTTTATTAAGATTTTTAGTATCATTTTTTATTAAATGATTAATATAAAAGGGAGGAAAGATGATGAGAAATCATCGTCTTTCCATGCAACCAACGTTAGAAGAGAATAGAAGAAAGAAAGTTTTGCTTTCTTTACAATTTGGTTCTTTCACCAAAAATTCACTATTTTCACCTAGAAATCAAAAGAATTTCCATAGCTTCCAAGAGAGAAAAATAATAAGGAGACAATGGGGAACTAGAATGTCAAGTTAGATTCAAGAATTAGACGCTGGAGGAGAGAGAAAATAAAGTTAAAGATTGAAATAAATAGCACAAGTTAAGAACATCAAGATTTCAATATATTTTTAAGTTTGTTATTGTTGAAAAAGCATAAAAATGATGTTATAGTAGAGTTTTCTTAAATAAAGTCTTATGTTCTTGATATATTAGTGAAGAAAAATAAGTGAAAGTGATGGGAAATATTATAGAGAAAGGGAATAAGGGAGTTATAAACTTAGTAATCAACATCTTGCACTAAAACAGTTTTGGACAGCAGCAGTAGGTTAAATTTGAAAAATCACCATAAATTGTGGAAATCAAATTAGAGGATGAACAAAACATGGAATTAAATTTTATTAAGTCTAGTTTCTCATAGAATGAACGGTGTAAGTAATGAAATTGTAAATCATAAGATATAATAAATTTTGTGAGACAAGGTCAGAATGAATTCGGGTTCCCCTATTTTGACTTTGGAAAATCATAAAAAATTGAATAAAAATAATTCGATGCTTAAGTTTATATGTTTAAAATTCTCAATGAGTCTATTTTCAATAGAAACAAACGGGAACATCATTCAAATTCTGTACAAAGAGATAATTAATTTTAGTGAAGAGGGGTCGGAACTGTCAAATAGTGAAACAGGGGAAACTTTAAAGAATAAACTGTACCTATTGGCTGAACCAAAAATTCTAAAAATTTTATGGTAAGAAGATATGTGAGTCTAGTTTCATAGGAATTTAGCAGATCTTAATTCAAATTTCCGTAGCTCAAGATATAAATAATTTAGTGACTATGACTCAAGTGGACAGCTTTGAATTAATATATATATATATATATATATATATATATATATATATATATATAAATGGTGGAATTATAGATAATGTTACATATAAGCATATTATACATTAAGGATGTGGAATGGAGAGGAGGAGGAGGAAAATAAATGATTATTCAACTAGCATGAGTTTTCATTAAAAATGGCCAATTTGCATGTTTTAGGCTCAAGGACTAAATTGAATAAAAGTAATATTTTAAGGGTAAATTGGTAAAAATGTCAAAAACTGACCAAATTGCATGAAATGAATTGTTTTATTATTTAAATTAATAAATTGAATGAAATATTAATTTAGATCAAGATTGGGTGGAAATTCGAGAAAAATAAAAAATTACCAAAATGTCCTTGAATTTTGGTATTTCTACAATTTAGTCTGGTAAGTTCGTGTAACTTGAATTATATTCTTAAATGTTTTAAATGTATGTTATTGATGTGAATATGATTTGAATGTTCATTGTATGAAAATTGATGAAACATTGATATATTTGATAAAAAGGGGAATAATGCATTGAATGGATGTATGAATGTTTATCACACCATCCATTAATTCTATCGGTAATTTTGGTGTTTTGATTCTGGTTATAATGGCATGTATGAGTTAAATTGGCCAACGTTAGCTCATTAATGTTTTCATTTTGATTGATTTTAATTATGAATGCTTGATGAAATGAAATGTCTGTAAATTAATTTGTAAACTCCAGTAATGCTCTATAACCTTATTCTGGAGATGGATACGAGTTAGGGGTGTTACAGTTTTAATATTTCAGCATGCAATGCAAGCGGTTGATATCCCTCTTCTAGAGCATTAAGTGGGTTTTGAGAAAGATTTTTAGGGTTTGTTCATCTGATGTTATTGGTCATTCCTCACATTACATACATATGAATTTTGTTGCATGCATCCATATCTGACTCTTAACAGTGCAAACATTTGATAGTCCAATGAATTTTGTACTGCCATCACCATTTTTTTTTTTGCTAAGCGTCACTACACCAAAACAAGCTTTTAGCGGCGTTTGGACAAAAAACGCCACTAAAAATCAAGCATTAGCGGCGCTTTTATAAAAACGCCGCTAAAGGTCGAGCATTTTGGGGCATTTAGCGGCGTTTTTGAAAAAGCGCCGCTAATGCTCGGGCCTTTAGCATCGTTTTTGAAAAGCGACGCTAATGCTTGGGCCTTTAGCGGTGTTTTTGAAAAAGCGCTGCCAATGCTCGGGCCTTTAGCAGTGTTTTTGAAAAGGTGCCGCTAATGCTAGGACCTTTAGCGGCATTTTGAAAAAGCGCCGCTAATGCTTAGGCCTTTAGCGGCGTTTTTGAAAAAGCGCCGCTAATTCTCGGGCCTTTAGCGGCGCTTTTGAAAAAGTGATGCTATTGCTCGGGCCTTTAGCGGCGTTTTTGAAAAAGCGCCGCCAATGCTCGGGCCTTTAGTGGCGTTTTTGAAAAGGCGCCGCCAATGCTCGGGCCTTTAGCGGCGTTTTTGAAAATGCGCCGCTAATGCTAGGACCTTTAGTAGCGTTTTTGAAAAAGCGCCGCTAATGCTCGGGCCTTTAGCAGCGTTTTTGAAAATGCGCCGCTAATGCTCTGGCCTTTAGCGGCGTTTTTGAAAAGCGCCGCTAATGCTCGGGCCTTTAGCGGCGTTTTTGAAAAAGCGCCGCTAATAATAATAAAATCTAAAACCATTTCTATTATCTCATTCTTTGATATATTCTCAAGTAATGTTTCAATTATATTTTTTTATTATAAGTTGAAAAAATTGATATTTCGTTGTATTTATTATATATTGGTCAAATTTACATTTAAATGATAACAAATAATATTGTTTAATACAAAATGTTTTTATTAAAGAGAAGTCGTCCTAAGTCCTAACTATTTATTATTATTTTTCAATCACAGTTTATTTAAACTATTTTACTAGAAAAATATATTAAATTATGAGTAAAATAAAATATCATAAAACTTAAATTGTTGTGTTGTAAAGAATAAAAAATAGAATAAATTTTTATAAGAATAATAAATTTTGATAGTTCGATTAAATAAATCAAAGACCAATTTAGAGTGATGACAGTTTACTTTTTCACGTCTAATGAGTGAGATGTGATTTAATATTAGATCAATAGCAAGTGAAGAATACATTAGAGGGGTCATCGCTAGCCAAGAGCAAAACCAAGGAGTTGGCAGGATCCCGCCTCTTTCCCCTAAAATAATTTTTTTAAAATTCTATTATAATTTATAAAATTTTAAATTAATAATAATTAAATTACATTTTAACCTTTAAAAATATAAAATTTGAATTACTCTTTTAAAATTATAAATATATAAACTATTAAAATAATAAAATATATATTTTTACTATATTAAAAATATATAACTTAATTTTCCCGCCAAAATTGTTTTTTTTAATTTCTCCCAGTGAATCATAATTGAATGTGAGCGAGGTTATTTGATAGACCTGTAGCTTTTACGCTTTTAGGTTTTCATTTAGCAAGTAATAGGTCACTTTCTAGCTTTCAAAAAACCTATTATTGCAAAGAAAATGAATTTCATTTTAAGTTTTCATACATTCAAGAGAGTCATTTTCACTAAAACTATGATGGAATTCAGTTGCCATTTTTTCAGCCACTGCTCATAATAAATTTACAAAATGGAATATATTACATTGATTTAAAAATAATAAGTTTTATATTTTTTGACCATCGGATAAAAATAAATATGAGGTTGAGATTAAACTAAGACTTCCACTTTTTCACATTAAAACCTTCCCTTTTCTATCCCATATTTCAGGAAAACATTAACTTTTCCTTTCATCGTCTCAGTTTCTACTCCAGGCTAAAATAATCGTAGCTCATGAGTCATAAAACAGCAACAATTATGTTCTTTCAAGGCGCAAGAATGAAGAATATTCAATCAGCGTCACCAAACCTGTCACGAGATGCTCAAGAGGGTGACTGATATGGTTTTTTCAGTCATTTGGACCAGTAGCTTGCCTGTGACTAGATTGCTTTGAATCGAGACTCTTGTTTTGATAGTTTGGTTGAGTGGCAGATGCAAACAGTCGTTAAAACTTTAGTTTTTAATTGTTCAGCACAATCGTTACACTATGTCTGGAAAGATAAATTTGAGAAATGGAGTGTTAACTCAAATTTAAAGTTGGTGTTAAAATCTAAAATACATGAATTTTTAGAAACAAATAATGAGGAATTGTTATTTAAAATATATGTTTATAGCTTGTATCAAGTGACCTAAAAGGTTTAACAAACTCATCAAAATGATAAATTTTCTTTTGACAGTGTGCAAAACATTTCAGACCAATAATATCCACTTAGATTTAATTATTATAGATACATCCATGCAATCAAACTCCATACATATATATGGGGGGTTACACAACATACATTTGCTGACTCTAAAGTTACATACATGTACATGTAATCAAATACCTTAGATATATATATATATATATATATATAGGCACACACTTATCTAACTTTATTTCTGATGGACTGAATATAGATTAAATATTGCTTTAATTATATAGTAGCCAACATGCCATCAACCGTCTCTTGCACCACTTTCCAAGCCTTGATAACATGTTTATCCTCTGTCAGAGTGGCACCAACAGCAAACCGTATCACATAAATACCCTCACTATAGTGTGAGTCATAAAAACTTTGCCTGACGCATTCACCGTCTCTAACAAATTCCGGTTGAAGTCATTTGCATATTCCTGGTCGATAAGTTTTGCTTCAATATTTCCACTTTCAATGTTGCACCCATTCGGCTCCTTTTTAAGTGTTGTTGGCAAAACCCTGAAACATACCATAGCAAAGTTCCTTGGCACCACCACTTCAAACCTATTGTCACTTTCAACCAGTTGTTGGAAACGTTTTGCCATTTTTACATGGCTCCTTAGGAAGTTCCTAAGATTCTCCACACCATAGCTTCTCAAAACAAGCCATAACTTCATGGAGCGAAACCTTCTGCTAAGGGTTATTTGCCAGTCTTCGTAATCCACAACTTGTTTGGAATCAGTTGCATTATTTTTGAGGAACTCAGCACTTGATGAGAGTGACTTTGTTAGTGCACCAGGATCTTTAACCCAAAGACAACAACAATCCAAAGTAGTGAAGAACCATTTATGGGCATTGAAACTAAATGAGTTTACATTCTCTACCCCATCAATGAAATGACGATACTCAGGGCATATACAGGCACTTCCTGCATAAGCAGCATCAACGTGGATCCACATTCCATACTCTTTGGTTACTTCACTTAACGACCGTATTGGATCAACGGCAGTCGTTGATGTTGTCCCGATAGTGGCACAAAGAAAAGCTGGGATAAGTCCAGCTTCAACGTCCAATCTTATTGTTGTTCGCAATGATTCTGCGGATAGTTGAAATGCTGTGGATCTCATTGTCTTAATCGCCCTAAAGTTCTTACACTCTAAACCAGCGACTTTAGCTGCCTTTAAAAGTGCACAGTGGGTTTGGTCTTACCCATAAAAACTAACTTCCCTATGTTCTCTCTCCCCACTTAGGCTAACATTTGATCTCTGGCGGCTACTAGTGTGCATAAAACGGCCTCACATGTAGTCCCTTGTATAACACCACCGCCGCCAGTTCCAGAGAAAAGGAAACTTTTAGGAAGCCCAAGCATCTGGCCAAGCCAATCCATGGTTACGAATTCAAGCTCAGTCGCGGCTGGTGATGATATCCAATTGAACCCCACCACATTGAAGCCGGTGCTAAGCACCTCTCCAAGAAAGCCAGCAATGCTGCCACTTGAAGGGAAGTACGCAAAGTAGTTGGGGCTTTGCCAGTGAGTTATGCCGGGAATGATGTAATGTTGGATATCGTGGAGGATTGTTTCAATAGGCTCTGGAATATTAGGGGCGGACTTTGGTAGAAGTTTGGCAAGGTAACCAGGTTGGACTTGGCTTAGAACAGGGTATTTTTCCATGTTTTGGTAATAATCAGCTATGAAATCTATGATCATATGACCTTGCCTCCTAAATTCTTCTGGATTTAGAAGGTTATAGCAGTGTTGGAAGAGTAGTTTCTTCTTCATAGTGGGGATACAAGCTGCCCATTCCCGCTATAATAGGAGTATGAATGACAGAAATCAAAATGAAACTATAGTGGACAATGTAAGGATGGGTGCCATATTTTTAGGACATTTGGGCGTCATTTATATAGGCCACAATGTTTAAACAGAATGTTAAAATACGCCATAACTACCTTCCAGAATTTAATTTTTGTATTTTTTTATTTTTATGAATTTAATGAAATTAAACAATTTGATATAAATTTTAAATTTTTAAAAGAAAAAGAAAAAATTTAAATTTTTAAAAATAAAATTATAAAAATAAAATTTCAAAATTTCAGGAGAATATAATAAAGGGAAATAGTTATTAATTGGCACCTTAAAAGAGAGAATTATGTAATTTATTAAACAACCTTATAATATATATATATATAAAATAAATAAGAGTTTGATTTAATGATAAATTATAAATGTTAAAAAAGGTAAAATATAAAAATAGTCGTTCAACTATTAATTTTTTATTTAATCATTTAACTTTTTAAAATTAAATATTTAGTTATTGTTGTTTTTAACTTAGTAACAAAAATCTAACGTAAACTTTTATTAACTTAATAACAGCAATACCAACCTAGCAAAACACTTAAAAATATAGATATAGATAAAAATAAATAATGAGCTTATGCAACTACAAATATATAAATAAAATGGATATAAAATAATATTTAGTATACTACTAATAAAATATTTAGACTTCACGGTTGAAGGATTTTCGCATATTGTCTCTACTCTCCACTAGACATGTCCATGGGCCGGGCCGGGCCGGGTTCAGGCCGGGCCCACAAAAAATTCAGCCCACTTCCCAGGCTCGGGCCCGGCTCTGCCCGAAATATGGGCTTGATATTTTGTCCAGGCCCGGCCCGGGGAAAAATTATGAAGCCCGAGCCCGGCCCGGCCCGGCCCGTTTTTAATTAAAATTAAAATTATATTTTTAATAAAATTTAAACTAATTATTATTAAAATTAATTGTTAGTAAAATCATCAAATTATTAATTATTAATTGTATTAATTGTTGTAACAAAATCTAACATTTGATTAGTAAAATTATCAAATTATTAATTGAGAAGACGGGGAGATTGGCAGTGGAAATGCAAAAACAAAATTTTCCCTGATCTTCAGAAGAATAAATCAAACATTTGAAATTTTATTTTTGGAAATCCTACCTAAGTTGACCAAAATAATAAAATGCAGTTGGGCTGGTTTTTGGATGTTAATGATTAACAAGCATTTACTAAAATTAGATACTTTATCACCTGTGTTTTGTTCCATATTGTATTTATATATATATATATATATATATATATATATGAATACTAAATATGGTTTATAAATTAATTTGATTAGTAAAATTATCAAATTATTAATTGTTAATTGTATTAATTGTTGTAACAAAATCTAACATTTAATTAGTAAAATTATCAAATTATTAATTGTATAAAACTAAAACTATTATATTTTAAAAATAAAAATATATATATTTAATATATTTTTAGGCCGGGCCGGGCCAGGCCCGGGCCAAAAAAGTTTTGCCCAAGACCCGGCCCGTTTTCTAAACGGGCCTCATTTTTTGCCCAAGCCCATATTTCGGGCCTATATTTTTACCCAAACCCTCCCATATTTCAGGCGGGCCGCTGGGCCGAGCCAGGCCGCCCGACCCATGGACAGGTCTACTCTCCACTCTCCGCTTCTCACAACAAAAAGTTAAACTCCTCTGTGAATAAAATAAATAAATACAGAAAAAACAGCTGACCTTGACAAAGACCCCTGGGAGGGGAACCGTTGAAACATATAGAGTAATCTACCTAGCGTTTGTGCGTGGGGCCCCATAGATTTGGTTATACGTTGCAATGCATTACCATTATTGTAAATATAACACCTTGTATATGTTACTTTTTGTTCTTTTCATTTTTCCTATTGTTTTTAATGTTTTATATTTTTATTAAGATCATTTATATATTTTATATTAATAATTACTCTATAATTTCATATATGTGTGCAAAATATGAGTTTTTTTTGTGAATTTTTTAATATCTAATTACTCTCATTGGTAACGTAAAGTTTTAATGCATTTTATGATGGCTCAAAATAGATTTTTTTTTCCATTCGCATTTTATTTAATTAAAGTAAGATAATAAATAGTTTTTTAATTTATAAAGCTAACATTCTCAATAAAATTATTAAGATAGTTTTTTACAATAATATATATTAATTCATTTTCTTTATTTTTATTAACATTTTTAATAAAACATATGTTTCAATTTTATATTTTTAATAATTTAAAATTATAAAAAGATATTAATTTTCATTTATTTTTAAAATTTATTATTTATTAATATTATTTTGACAATATATTTTAAAATTTTAATTATATTTTAAAAAAAACTCATTTTTATTATTTTAATTACTATAGAAATGTGTATAAAATTGGAATTATATATATGAGATTAGTGTTTCATTTTACAACAATGAAAACGGTTTTGTTAATATATAAAGGTTTTTAGTTTTTATTAATATAAACATATAACTAATTAAATTTTTTATATAAATTATTTTTAAATTTTGAATATAGTTACAAAATATTTTAAAAAATAGTCTTCTATAATATGTGGTTTCAATGTTTTAATTTATGTAGTATATTTTATTAAGATAATATAAAAGTTAATAAATAATATAATTTTAAAATTTTAAATAGTTCAATAAAATATAAATATTTTTAATCATTTAAAATTTAAATTTATTTCTTTTATTTTGAATTTCCTTAAGGTGGGTTTGGATGGACGATTGGGTGCGGTGCGGTGCGTTTAGCTTACTTTTTGTCTCACGCTACAGTATCGCTACAGTATCTAATATCACCGCTACCGCTATTTTTACACTAACTGCAAGTAAATGCACCGCCTATCCAAACTCACCCTTAGTGATTGCGGATAGTACAGCTTCACCAGCATCGCTTGGATTACCAAAGGAAGAACGGGGTAGGTGTTGAGCTCGTGCCAACTAACAAACATGTAGGGTACAAAAGGTGAGTTGTATGCGGAAATTTGTAGTGGAAAAAGGGCGAAGTTGGACATTCATTTTTGCATAAATTATCAATACAAACATGAACTTTTGTAGAAACGAAGATAGATTTTATAAATTAACATCAGCGACAGCTTTGTGGGGGGTATCTTTGCATACATATTATGAGGAACCATTAGAAATTGCAGCATATAGTGAAGTACTAACTCATGTCACAATTTATGTATATTTTATAGTTATTATGTTTAAAAATTATAATCCTCCACTTTTATATTCTACTTCTATATTTATTCTCTTTATTTATATTTAGAATCCAATTTTACAAAAAAAAATTATTCTTCATTTAATTTAAAATTTAACATTTCTTTAATTTTGCAGATATGACATATATGTGAATTGTCAAACTTTCCTTTCTAGAATTTGTAGTTTTGTATGCTACATTATTGTGCATATTTTAGTTTAAACCTCATTAATTTTATTTGTTCGATACCTTTAATAGTTTTTTAATTAATTAAATTGATATATTTACTTTAATTGTGGTATTAATGCTTTTTGAAACAATTAAACGATATTTGCAAGCAAAATCAAGCAGTGCCAGAAGCAGTACTTAAAAGTAGTGTCAACTACTTCAAGAATCGGTGATGAGTAAAGGAGAAAAACAATGAACACGTGATATGTTTACGCAATTCAGTTTTCCTACATTTGTGGGGCATTGCCTAGAGAGATAACTTACTATTTTAGCACCTCGTACAACATGTGATCATAAGTGTTATGTAATGACTCAAAAGTCAGTGGTGTCGAAAATGGTGATTTTGGAAATCCACTTCTGAGGTTAGTATAAAGTTTAATTAAAGGTTGGTCTTTTAATTTTGACAATTGGATAGTTAACTAAGGTACAAGTGTAACGACCGTAAAGCCAGTGGTGTCGAAAACGGTAATTTTGGAAACCCATTTCCAAGGTTAGTATAAAGTTTAATTAAAGTTTGGTCTTTTAATTTTGACAATTGGATAGTTAACTAAAGTACAAGTGTAACGACCCTAAAATCAGTAGTGTCGGAAACGGTGATTTTCGAAACTCATTTTCGAAGTTAGTATAAAGTTTAATTAAAGTTTGGTCTTTTAATTTTGACAATTAGATAGTTAACTAAGGTACAAGTGTAGCGACCCTAAAATTAGTGGTGTTAGAAAATGAGGTATTGGGACCTCGTTTCCGTAAATCAAGCTCGTAAAATATTTATGGAGTTGTTGTATAAGTGAATTGAATTTTGGATAGGTACTTTTGTTGAATTAGTGACTAATTAATGTACAAGGACTAATGTGTAAAAGTGGTAAAAATTAACCGTTAAGAAATTTTAATTAATAAGGGGACCAAATGAATAAATAGGCCACTATTAAATGGCCAAACGGTGGGAATAGCCAACTATCACCTACTAAATTTTTCTAAGTAAGGTTAATGTTAATTAGTAATTTATTAATTAAACTAATTAGGATTAATTATAAATTAATTAAGTTATATAAGTGAAAATCAAATGTCATCATCTTTTATATTGCTTCTTCTTCAACCGAAACTAAAAAAGAAAACATAGGAATCCATTTTTTTATGAACTCTTCAGCCATTCAATTTAGTAAGTAATTAAGTCATTTTCTTGTAATTTTTATATTTTTGATGTCTCGCAGCTTGATTTAGGTAACCTGTATACCAATTTGTGAAATTGTTAAATTTTTTAAAAGTTGCCTGATAAGTGCTAAAAGTAACATGTTTTAATCTCATTTTTAATGCGTTTTTGGATGATTATTCAATGTTAATTGTGAATTTTATGCTCCTAATGCTTTAAATTCATGTTTGTATGCTTAATAAAGCATTTGGGAGCAAAAAGAATGTAAAATGAGTGAAAACTGAAAAATTAGATCAAACTACAAGAGCCACACGGGCTGACCCATTCCACACGGCCTGGACACACGGCTGTGTGAGCCACACGGCCTGTTGCATAGCCATATGGTAGGTTGTGTTGATTTCGCGAATTTGCACCCTAAACTACAGGAAATCACGTTTTTAGGTTTTTCACGCATTTTAATACGTATATATGACAAAATAAGAAGATAAAAGTCATAGAATACTCAAGAAAACAACTCAAAAACACCATTGAAGTTGATTCTGAAGCAGATTTTCGTCAAGATTGAATATTCGTATTTGATTTCCTAGGAAACCATCAAGAGTTTATTTCTTGTGGTTATACTGTATTTTGGATGTTTTTATTTTCAAGTATGAACTAATTTTCTAAATACTTAGGGGAGATGAAACTTATTATGAATTATGTCGTTTATTTTTATTTTACGTAATAAATACTTAGATTTTTTTCTCAATTATGTGTGCTTAATTATTGATTTGATATTTCTAGATTATTGATCTATTTTTGATGTGCTTAAATTAGAGGAAGAATATACCCTGTTTAATAGTAGATCTAAGAGTAATTGAGTGGAGTTGCATGCAATCCTAGAAATAGGACGACATAAATCTACAAGATTAGAGTCAAATCTAATAGGGGAATCCATAAATCGAGTTAATGTGATAATAGGGGTTTTAATTAGAAATAAATTTCAATTAATCAACCTAGAGTCAGTTGCTCTTACTCTCAAAAGAGATATTAACATAATTTAGGGATTTCTACAAATCAAGATACTAAGTAAAGAAATTGAGTAATTTAGATTGATAGTAATAGATGAAATCTAGGTGAATTCTTTCCTGGGTATTGTTTTTCTTCTTGGTTGTTAATCAATTATTTTCTTGAATTGTTCTTTGTTGTGTTCGTTAGTTAATTAATTCAATTAATTTTAGTTTTAATCAATCAATCGATTTATTAGGTTAAATAATAGAAAGTCGATAATTAATAGCACTTTTTAGTCTTTGTGGGAATGATATCTTGCTCACTGTAGCTATACTATTAATTGATTGGTGCACTTGCATTAGTCAAATTTTAGTTGGTTCTATGGACATCAGGTTTTTGGTGATGTTATCGGGAACTAGAATATTAGGAAAAATTTATTTATATTAATTTAGCCAATTTTATTTTATTTTTAAAATTTTTTGTTTTTAATTTAATTTTTACATTTTAATTTTTCTTTTGTTTGATTCTCTAGTGAGATTTAAAAAATTGCTCATAGAAATCGTAGAGAGGTTAGAGAAGCAATGTAAGGTCAACAGGTTTTAATAGACGATTAAGAGGAAAAGGATATTACTATGAGATGGATGATAATCAAAATAACCAGTAGCCTCTTACACCTCCTGCTCCTCGTACTATGTATGACTATGTTAAACCCACACTGATTGGGGCTGAATCGAGTATCGTCAAATCGAATGTTGCTGCAAAAAATTTTGAGATTAAGTTGAACACAATTTAGATGGTGTAACGGTATGTTTAGTTTGATGGGTTGCAAGATGAAGATCCAAATGCTCATTCAGCTAACTTTCTGGTGATCTGTGGCACATTCAAGATTAATGGTGTTACTGATGATGCCAAGAGCTTACGGTTGTTCCCATTTTCTTTGAGGAGTGTGGCAAAACAGTGGTTGAATTCACTTTCATGGGGTTCCAACACTACTTAGGCTCAGATGACTAAGAAGTTTTTGTTGAAATATTTTCCAACAGCTAAAAAAGCTAAGTTGAGGAATGACATCTCTTCTTTGTTCAATTTGATATTGAGACACTTTGCGATACATGAGAGAAATTTAAGAATTTTTTGAGAAGGTGTCCTCATCATTGACTACTTTTGTGGCTCCAAGTTCAAACTTTTTACAATGGTTTGAATCCTTCAACTAGATAAATGATTGATGCAACAGTTGGCGGAACATTGAACAACAAAACACCTGAGGCAACCCAAGAGTTTATTGAGGAGATAGAACTAAATAATTTTCAGTTGCAAGTTACGAGAGTAAAACCTGGAAAAGCAGCTGGAGTTTTTGATATTGATGCAGTTTTTAAGTTAGCAAGTCAGGTTGAAGCGCTTGGTAAGAAAATTGATGGTTTGAGTTTGACTAAACAGGTGAATCCGATAATGCAATGCGATGCGACTGGAGCGAGGATGATTAATCTAGGATGTTTGCCTTTCAAGTCTAACATGGAGCATGAGCAAGTCGACTTTATAGGTAAAAATTTTAAACCTTAGAATAACCCCTATAGTAATAATTATAATCCAGCAATCATATGAATTTCTCTTGGGTGGTCAAGGAAATCAAAGGTCACAACCCCTTCAGGGTTTAGTAACCTTATCAGCAAGAAAAGAAGCTGAATCTGGAAGAGATGTTAACAAAATTCATTTTAGTTTCAGAAACTAGATTCCATAATGTTGAGACAACTTTGAGGAATCAACATGCATCTATTTAGGGCCTCGAGAATCAGATTAGTCAGCTTACAAAATTGGTTTCGGAGTGACAATAAGGCAGTTTGTCTAGTAAAACTGAAACCAACCCAAAGGAGCAAGTCCACACTATCACTATACGAAGCGTGAAAGGGTTAGTCAAGCCTAAAAAGAAGCTGAATCTAGATGCTAATGAGAAAAGTAATGAGGTTGAGGAATGCAAAAAAGAGCATAAGTCGATGGTTAGTGAATACAAACAACCAAATCCATATTCGAAAAAAGTGAAGAAAGGCCGCATGAATGACAATATGTTAAATTTATTAAACTTTTAAAAAATACAACTTACCTTTTGTTGAAGCCCTTTCGCAGATGCCAAAGTATACAAAGTTTTAAAAAGCTGTTAACAAATAAAAGGAAGTTAGATGACGTGTCCACTATGAAGCTCAATGGGGACTGTTCGGCCATTTTCTAAAACAAACTACCCACCAAGCTTAAAGATTCAGGGAGTTTTACTATTCTATGTTTGATTGGCAGCTTAAATGTAGAAAAAGCTTTGGCTAATTTGGGTGCTAGTATAAATCTTATACCTTATAAAATGTTCAAACAACTTAGTCACGGGAAACCAAAATCCACTAGGATGAGTATACAACACCTCGAACCATGTGGACCACTTTTTTTTAATTTTTTTCAATTTTATTTTTCCCTTTTTTCAGTAATAATAAAAAATAAGTGTACTAAGCACGCAAAAATAATTAAAATTAAATAAAAAAAACTTAGGTTGCCTTTCGAGAAGCGCTTATTTAGAGTCTAACCTCGACTTTCCTTTTTAAGCTAATGGTTAAGGTGGATCTTGGAGCCGGAGCTCCTTTCTCTTGTTATCAATATCATTACCAAAATAAGGTTTGAGTCGATGACTATTTACCTTAAGTGTGTCATAGTTAGGATGTGTTACCTCAATGGTTTCGTATAAGAATACGTTCTATACCACAAATGGGTTCGACCCTCTTAACTTAAGCTCTACAGGGAATATTTGTGAATCTAACTTGTCTAACAACTCCAACTTGGAATTGGTTTTTCCTCTTTAAATGAACATCATGGTGTTTCTTTGTTACTTCTTTGTACTTTCTCAGTTTCTCATAAACCTTTGCTCACCACTCATCTAATTCATCGAGCTGCACCATTCATTCTCTACTTATCCCATGATTTCTATCATCTTGAACATGATACATGTAACGACCTATTTTTTTAGTGATGTCAGAAACAGTGGTTTCGAAACCATGATTCTGATGAGAGAGTAAATATTTTAATATTTATTTAAGGTCCATGGGGTTATATTAGAGTCATATTAAAGTTTCGTTAAGAAATTTTGAAGTTTACATAGTTAATTAGGTAAAAAAAACTAAATTATAATAGAAGCAAAAGTTGAATTCTATTAATTTAATGGGTTATTTAGCTATGGAAAGGAAAGTTGGTAATTATACCATACATGTTGATAGTGGACAAATATGAACATGTTTATGCTAGTATTTAAGTCATAACATGAGGGAAAAAGAGTAATTAATTAAATAAGTACGAAATAAATAAAACAAAGGCTATCATCTTCTTTCTTTTTGCTTGTCTAAAAACACCATTGAAGGGGGATAAAAGCTTCAATTTTTGTTAATTCACTTGCATGGTATGTATTCAAGTCTCGTTTTAAGTAATTTTTATGTTTTTGAGCTCGTTTTAGCTTAAACTACTTAGCTTGGGGGTTAATTTGAAAAAAAAACTATTTTAGGTTAAGGGATATGCCATGAATGAAAGTGATGTGTTTGTGATGCTAATTGATAGTTTATTAATTTGATTGTTAAATGACCATGATTTGTTAAGTGAATTTTTATGTATGTAAAATTTAGGGATTAAATTGCTTAATTGAGATTTTCATATTGTATGAAATAATGGGAAAATGTAGATTATTTAAGCTTAGGGAAGAATCAATTATCATGGGTTTGGGTTAAAAATGATTAAATTTCAAGTTATGAGCTTAAGGACTAAGTTTTGAAAATTTTAAAATAGGAGGGGTAATTTTGTAATTTTATGATAATATGAATTATAAATTGAATTGAATACTTTAGGTTATTTGAAGTATTTAATTGAATAAAATTATATATTTAGATCAAGATAAGTAACAACCAGACTTAAATCAGGGAAAAACAAAAGCTTTGGAATAACCTTCAACTCTACTTTTGGCGACTATAGTTATCGAGGTAAGTTCGTATAAATCATAATCTTATTAATAATATTTTTATTGATTATTTGTTATATTATGTTAGTTATAAACTGACTTGAAAATATAGATATCGATGTTTTGAATAATTGACGGATAAATAATCCTGTTTGAACCTTAACAGCCCGATTGGTTGGATGTAATGGGAATACCATTACAAGCCGATTCGGTGGGCCCTACCTATTCCAACGTTGGTTGGACGTAATGCCCTATTACGGGCTGATTACATTACGCCCCTATTCGTCATATTTGATGGTTTCCATTCCGGATGGAAAGGTCAGTTTGGTTGCGTTTTAGGTTGTATCGAATCCTTCTTCCCTGTTTTACCCTCCCAACCCGAAAGCCACCTCCACCTCCACCCTTTCCCTCCTGATTTCTTCCGGCCTCATCGTTTTCGAGCAAGAACTAGGGCTCTGTCAAGGTTATTGATCTCCACATTCCGACAAGGTTGCGTTGATCTCCATCCTTTCTGGGTATGTTTTGAATTCCTTTTTGTTTGAAACTTGTAAAAAACAATGTTTGCTTTTCATGGAAATTACCAACTGCATTGGTTTCTTGATTGATTTTCATGGAAATTGAATGGTATTTCTCTGTTTCTCTGTGCTAATTATATTTGCTCGAATGTGAAATCCAAATCCTGCCGACAAATATTTCCAAATCTTGAAAAACCAGAAAGGCTCATTACAAGCTGTTACATAAGGATCTTCGGCGCCGTTGCATGCGAACAATGGTAGCTAATTTTGTATAATCCTCCTCTTCTTTTATTTGAAACCCAGATAAAAGGAATTTCATTTTGTGCTAAGCAGGAAAAAAAAAGTAGAGGCAAGAAAAAATGCTGCATCCTTCTCCTCACACCTCTGAATTTTGTATTTTATTTATTTATTTTTTCTCTGCGCTTTCTCAGCAACCAAACACATCCTTACATCTTTTGAATGAGTATACACACTTGGCTTCTTTGAAGGTTTTAACTTAAAGAAGAGAAAATTTAGCTTTTTCTAGCATTTTCATCTGCTGCTTCAGCACTAGTCTTAAAGAAGAGAAAATTATTTGGACTCTCGAGCTGTTCTAAGGTTTTGAGATCGATCGAAGCTTTCAATTACTCACTTGGATTTTGAAGTAGTTCCTTTTTTAAAAAAAATATTTTATTCAGGCAAGTATAGAAAGTTTTGGTATATCTGCTTCTTTTTGTTTTTTCCTCTTTCTGGTTTGCTATTTTTTTCTTGCTTGGATCGTTTCAGATTTGCAAGATTTTGTGGTTCTTAGGCTTGATACTTGTTTGTGTTCTGAGAAAATAGAGAAATATGGAAAGAAAAGTATCTAATTCTAGCAATTCTTTAGAACTGCTCATTAAAAAAATTAGATTATTTAAATTATTTATTGTATTTCTAAGCAACCAAATGGAAAGCTCCCTTTATAAACAAGATAGTGGAAGTTAAACGAAGCTTGAGATTTCAAGGAACTTTTAAGTTAATATCAAATCGGTTTAAATTTGCTGAAGGCTTGTATGAAGTTGTGATGTTTTCCACCTGTTTAATGTATCGTATGTTCTAGTTGTGCTAGTTTAGGCTTTAATCATCTTTCTTCTTTGAACTTGTTAATGTTGACGGAGGATTGAAGAGCATTTGGGTCTGTATCTTAAACAATGTTGCCGTTTTAATAATGTATCATTTTTTCAGCCTATTTCAATTTCATTTAGGTATATTATATATGTACAGTTTTGTCGACCATAACAGACGTGTGTTCTTCAAATGCAGTGAGTAGATATCAATCCCAAGTATCTCCAAATAAACCCTCAAGAAAAGCTTTCCAATTCAATCAAGGTAAATTGGAAATCCTTAAATGATGATGCTCTTTATTTACCTTCTGGATTTGCATATTGGGAATCCAATGTTTCTCTGTTTTGTTGCTCCTCATTTTGTTCCGTACGCTGCAAATTATGGTTATAATGATGCTCCTCATTTTGTTTACCTTCTGGATTTTGATTAAGAAATTTTCCCATCTTGGGTGCCTAAAAAAATAGCCTTTAAAAAAGTTCATTTAGACTGAAATCAGAATATTGTACAGTTTTTAAAGCAAACTGTCATCATATAAGCCTTACAAAAAGCATACCACTATATATGCCATAAAAATACAGTTTAAAAATTCTTTAGGTCATGCAAGAGATTCAAATAAAAAAAAACTTACTAAATGTTCCAAGATAAAGATCATTGTTTCCTGCAACTCTTCCAATGCGAGCTTGCCATCTTCCATGCTGATGATGTCTATATATATACATATATACACATGCATATATAGAAAAATCAATATATGAAATCTTACAAAAATAACAAAAAAAAGGTTGATGAGTTTCAATATACTAACCTTGTTACTCCTCTGTAAATTGAAGCCCTCTAGAAAATCCACTACTTTTCCTTCTTAGCAACATATTCTTGGCGGTTCATGTTCTTCATTTCCTCTAATTCTTCTCTATAATTTTCAAGCTGGTAAAGAACCAAAATCAATAGAATCTCAATTAATCATGTGGTATTTTTTGTTAAAATGATCAAACAAAAGTTGTTGCCTTACTGGGAAATTAATATGAGTGGAGGGACCCCAATATTTGAGAGCAGCAATATCATAAGCTCTAGCAGCTTTCTCTTCCATGTCATAACCCCCTGAGGATTTATTTGAAAAACTAGAGATTAACAAAGATTCAAAACAAGATTTATTAATTTCAATACTAATTAAAGAGAAAGCTTACCAAGATAAACTGAAAATTTGCATTAGTTGATTGAAATTTAATCCATGAGAAGCACCAACATGACAACAAGGAATTAATGAACACAAGTCAGGTCATTAAAGACAGATGGACCATGAGTTGCAGTCAAAAGAAGGAATACTTCCAAATGGATACTGTAATTTTTGGCTTTTTGCTTTTGAGGACACTAACCTTGCCTTCCTTTCCTTGTTTGCCCTTCTTTCTTGCAACTGTTATCCCATAGATGAGCCTCATATCTACCAGTCCATCTATGTCTGGTGGGAAAAAAAATACATTTCAGAATATAATAATGTGAGAAAAAACAGTAAACAAACTGTGGAAAAACAATAACACGAATGAACAGACCTTGTAACACCTCTATACTGAGATGTTCTTTGTCCAAATGTGTCAATAGACTTCCTATGAACAGTTTGCTTTTGACTCACTTTACCAGGCCCTCTCTTCTTTGTTTCAATGGCCACACATTCAGTAGTGGCAGTAGGTGAGATCTGTCTTTGAGCTGTAACACAGCTTGAATGAGAACCAGGACTCATTGATAAGCTTAATGACTGTAAATCTCCACAACCTATTGCAGGTACTGAACCTGCTCCATCATCAACTATACCTGTCTGCGTCTAAAATGAAAATGAAACCAAACCTGTTTCTTTTGTAATTATATCTCATTTTTTATTTTGCAGAAATTTTGAGCATTTTTAATATTTGTTTACTTTTTTTATTTTTTAGGAATGTTTTTCTATTATTATAGCATGTTTATTTTTATTTTAAAATAGGAATTTTTTGTATTTTTTTTAAACATAGGAAACTTTTATTATTTTATTAGTAATTTATTTTTTAATTTATTCTAAATTGTTGAAATATTTTAATTTTTTAATATTACATAATTTTTCCCTTTTTTTCTTAAATTTGACCAATGGGTATTATATATTAATTGTTAACATTATTTTAATTGTATTTGTTTCTTACCTTTAAACAATACAAATATTAAATTGCTTTATTTATTTTGAGAGATAAGTATTAATACTAAATAAATAAATACAAAGATGGACACTGAATTTACAGTGAATTAATTTGGAAGCAGACGATAATTGTGGACTGTGCACCATGTTAGGCTGATTTCAATGATTGAAATGGTGAAGTACATTGATGAGGACGGTAGATTACCTTTGCTAATTAGATAGACTTTTATATAAGTCCATCCATACCATTAATATATTATTAGTTTACATTTTCTAATACCACAGTTACCTATTTGTCACCTTTGTCATAAAGCAGTATTCCAACTTTATTCAACTTGACCATAATGCCTCTTCTATTTCCTGCCTTTTTGTTTCTTATTCTAATACCACAGTTTTTTATTCATGATATTGAACTCAATTTTAATTTTATAAATTGTTCACCTTTGATTCATGATATTAAACTTAATTTTAATTTTTTTTCTTAGGATAATTATGTCAGGTGTTTCGGAATCAAATGTTCCTTCCCAATCATCTCGAGGAACCAAAAGAAAATGGGTTCCAGAAGAAGATGCAGCATTGGTTTCCTGCATGGTGGACTTGCACAATATTGAAACATTTAACGCTGATACGGGGTTCAAAGCCGGTTACTTAAACGAGTTAGAAAAATGTTAGAAAAGGCTTTACCCAATGCAATGTTGAAGGCCAGACCTAATATCGAGTCAAGGGTTAGGTTACTAAAAAGGGATTGGTCAATTGTGTACGATATGCTTAATGGCCAAAACAACAGCGGTTTTGGTTGGGACGACCATAGGCAGGTCGTTGTTGCTGAAGATGCGGTTTGGGACTCTTATTTAAAGGTAAGAATGAGTTCAAGTCTTGATTATCTTATTTTTACCAAACTTATAACTAATATGATTTCCTCATTTTTGTAGAGTCATAGAGAAGCCAGTCAGTTCAGACATCGTAGTTTCCTTCACTACGACCAACTTACTGCCATATACGCAAAAGATCGAGCGACTGGGAAAGACGCTCAAACAGCCGCTGACGTTCTTGAAGAAATAAATGCTGAGGATGTACCTGCTGCAGATATTAATGAAGAAAGAAACGAATACTATGACTGCGATGCTAATATCTCTTTGGATGACATGGATGTTTCTGCTACGGAGCCGCAACCAGACAGAAACCAAGGGGGTTCTTCATCTTCAAAGAGGACAAAAAAGAATTCTGATGCAAGTGGTCATTTTTCTTCTTCAGTTAATGATGCTGCCACTTTATTGGCTGAAAACATGCGGGCAATTGGCGAACAAATCAGTAGGAGTATTGCCTCCGATGTGGTAGTTCACCAGGGCATCCAACAAAAAGCGGCAAATTTATATCCAACCTTATATGAAATAGAAGGTTTAACTATGGATGAACGGTTTCAAGCATTGAGTAAAATTCCGGATCATCCAACTCAAATGGTAGTTTTCTTTAGTTTACCTTCTGATGTACGGTTGGAATGGGTCAGAAGATTTCTTGCTGACCATTAAAATTTATGGTTTTGTTGATGACATTTTCGTAACTTTTTCTGTTTGTAATATTTGGGATGGTATGTCATATACAATGTTCTAACTTTTTGATGTGGCAAAACTGTATAACATATGGATTGTGACATAGAATTTCATGAATCTCATTTAACCTTTTGTTAATATTCATTGTTATTATGCTTATGCAAAATATAATTCTAAAGTTATTTATTACTGCTAATTTTTTTTTATTGTAGAATAATTAAATTATTTGTTCCACAAATGATAGTTTAGCACATTAAATATGTATTGCAGTTTAATAATAATAAAGTAGATTATAAATTATATTTAATAATAATTATTTAAATTATATTTTATAGTATTATATATTATGATTTTAGTAAATTCATATAAGAATAAGAATTTTATTAAATTATATATTATTATTAAATTATATTTAATAATAATTATTTTAAATTATATTTTAGTATTATATATTGTGATTTTATTAGTAAATTCATATAAGAATATTTATTAACAATTTTATAAATTATATATTTTATTAAATTATATTTTATAACAATTATGTTAAAATATTATTAAATTATTTATTATTTATATTAATAATCTTATTAAAATTTAATAACAGTAACAATAATCATCTAACTTAAAAAAATTCTGCTAAGGGTATTCTAGTCATTTTAGCTTTTTTCCTTATGCTATTACACCTCTATTCCATTCAACCAAACACAAGAATACCATTACGCCTCTATTCCATTACATTGAACCAAACAAAAGAATTACCTATTACGCCTCTATTCCATTACGCCTCTATTCCATTACAGCGAACCAAACGTGCTGTAAGAATTCTTAGGATACGAATGACATGTCATTAGGGATTTCATGTTTCGAGTGCTGGTCTTGCATGTCTTATCGATGGCTGAGCTCCTGCATTTGTTGCGGATTCTCTACAACTTGTGTGAGTAGCATCGTGTAGCTAATAGTCTAACCCATAGCTCGTGTGAGTAGGCCCATTTCACAGCTCGTGTGAGAACTATTGAAAAGGAAAGGTTACAATTATATGGAAAGGCACACTATGTGTGAGCATTCCCAAGTATCCAATGTAATTCTAGATGGTTTAACGGGTAAGTAAAGGATAATGGTAAGGCATGTATACAAATGGATAATTGTTTATAATCTTATGAAAGGTAAATTTGATGAATGAAAATGAATTGAAGGGAACTAAATGATTATGTGATGAATGGTATATATATGGCAATTTACTTATGGTATGATTGAACTTATATGTTCACCACTATTATTATTTTTAATCTCACTATCCATCCAAAACGCACCGTAACCGGCATCGAAAACCGCCATAAATTGCTTTTGACTTTTACAGTGCAAAAGACTTCCAAAGTATTTATCCTATTCTAAATTTGAATTCAGAGTAATTGTCGGTTAATTAAACATAAAAGGTGTTACTAAGACATTTGATAAGAATGTGGTTCAAATTGGAAAAAGTATAAACTTGAAGGATTTGGCAGCAAATAAGTTACCATAACGATACATTGATTAATCATGAATCTTCTTAGCCGTAAGGATAAGATCATTTTTTTTGTGGGTAGTGAGACCAGGTACGACATCAAAGTCTATGCCTTCTTTGTTCATCTCGGGCAACATTTCCCAATCAAACTTGTAAAGGAGATTAGCAAGGGCGAGCTCCACTACTGCAATTCCCATACGCATTCCAGGGCAAACCCTTCTACCCGCACCAAATGGTATGAGCTCAAAGTTCAACCCTCTGTAGTCAATGGAGCTACCAATGAACCTTTCTGGACAGAACTCTTCAGGGTTTTCCCAACCTTCGGGATCTCTTCCTATTGCCCATGCATTCACAAACACTAACACCATGTTTGGTTTGGTGTATTGGCTATGCCAATACACCCCTAATCGGTGGGCCCCACCTAATCCCCATCTAATCTACCGTTTGGTTCAATGTATTGCTAATCCCCCTCTAATCCATTACTTGCCTAATCCCCGAAATTCTCTGTTTTGCAATCCCTGCCTTCTCCTCAGTTTAGACCCGTTTTACAGCCTTAGCCCTAATTTGCCCTCCCAACTAGAAATCCGCCTCCAGCATCTCCCTCCAGCATCTCCCTCCCAACATCAAACAGAACCTGCGAGCGAAGTCACCTCCACCCGACTCCACCGTCTCAGTTCTCCGGCCCCATTGTTTCATGCTGTTCTGTTTTAGCTGTAGGAACTATTTTCTCATCAACAAACACAGTTTGTACATTGCAGGTTGGTCAGTTTGCAAATCTCCCCCTGTTTTTGCTTATTATTTCACAGAAAGAGATTTTTAGATTTGATTACTTCCTTAGATTTGTAGATTTTTAGATTTTTAAATTTGATTACAGCCTAGTGTTTGGAGAAGGAGTAGTGAATGATGCAACATCAGTAGTTCTCTTCAACGCAATTCAAAAGATCGATGTTTCGAGAATTAACAGCCGAACATCTCTCTAGTTGATTGGTGATTTCATTTACCTCTTCTCGACAAGTACTGCTCTTGGAGTTACTGTGAGTTAATTACTCTTCAAGCTTTCTTCTGACCGTATGTCATTTATTATAGTGTTAGGAATTTTAGCTTTGATTTTTACTGGAAAATCCTATATAAATAAGTGTGGGGTTGGTGATAGGGATTTTAACTTTCGAGTTCTTAGTGTGGGGTTGGTGATAGGGGGCTTCAAATTCTGGAAATTGGAGACAAAGAGTTAGTTTCTGCCATTGATGAAACTAATTTAAGGGTAAAAAAAATCAAAAAGGGGAAATTTGGGAGAGAATTTACTTACAGATTGAAAGGGAAAGCGACGATGATTGTGGAATTTGAACTTTGGGGCATGAAAGCTATGGCAAACGGATTGAAGTTCCATTTTTTACACCATGTTTGGTTTGGTTATTCCAACAAAACCAGCCACCAGAAACCTACTAGACCTTGTAAATTTCTAGTCCACCAGAAACATACTATTAAAGGATAACTTGATCATTGCGGTTTCAGTTTCACATTTATAAATGGAACTTTTGAATTTATACTTTATTACTATACTTTCTACTGCATTTTTTAGCAATATAATTTGTGACTGAAAGCATGTAAAATAATTCCATGCCTTTCTTCTATGTTTAATATCCCCTTTTCTCTTTTGCTCCCTTTCACTTATGGGCCTCTTCATTGCTATATGACTCATCTTTAAGACGTTGCTTTTCTCTTAAGTTTATTGCCTTGCTGTTTACCTTCTGGTCTGGAGTGTGAGAAAGTTATCTTATTTCCTTTCAGGAGGAGCTAGAAGGAAAATTCTTTAAAGACAGAAGACCTTTTGATTTGCAAGGTTGGTTTTGCATTTGTTTTCATGATGTTATTCTTTCAATCCATTGTCTCAAGGCTGATTAGCATTTTCATTAGATATAAGCAAAATATGCTTGATTTTAGTATAAATTCTCAAATAAAAATGAAATTAAATATTTTGCATTGTTAGGGGCAGATATTTGTTTCATTGAGCCATTTTCTTAATCTTTTTGTTGCATATGACACATAGATTCCTTTTCCATGATCTTTTAGTTCCACAATGCTAATTTTGATGGTGTCTATATAGGAAACCTATGTTGCGTGGTATAGAAACGTTTATTGCTAACTGTAAGGTATATGGTTTAAGGATGCGCGCATATTGACAATATGGGGTTTGGAGATAAGAGTCTACTTAAGATTTAAATTCAATCACTTCTCGGAATCCTGAAGAAACTGGTTTCACTGTTAATGGATTGATGACATCAACCTAAGAGAAGTATGGGAATTTTGATATTAAAGAAGGTAGAAAAGAAATAGGTTGTGTTTGCTAAAAACTAAGCACAGCAATCATAGTTCTTAGGCTATTCTGGGGCCTTATACTATAATTGTGAATAAAAGAGCCAAACCATCACACTTTCTGGTGCTGACTATGCTGTACTGATGTGGTTTAGGGGAGAAAACAATAGCAATTAAAAGAATTAGAGCTGAACAAACGAATAGGAAAGATGGAACTCTAGAAAACTTAGGTTATAGAAAACCTCTAACTTTTCTATTAATTCAAAGGAAATAATCAGAATAATAATTATGGCTGTAAAGTCTAAAACTTATTTATAATAAAAATAAAAGCTGCTGCGTCATGAACTCTTCAAAGAAAGGTTTAGGTCGTTGAATATGAATGCCTATGCTGATATAATGCATGCATATCTCAATAGATGGTTGAGTGGTTATGTAGTGTTGGCATAGATGCCACTGTATGTTGATTCAAATATGTGCTTTATTGGTTTTCAATTCTGGATCATGCCCCAATTGATTGAGACAAAGAATTGATAATTTGCATTTATTCAGCTGTATTTTTTGGCTATGTTTGTTTTTCATAGGCATGTCTGTCCTGAAACATTGTCAAAATTTCCTCCGATGAAATTAGGACATACATTTATTAGTTGCCCTTTTTTGCGATTCAACTCTAAGCAATAGGAAATAACTTTTCTTTGAAACAAATAGTTTAACCAGCCACAGACACATGTAGAAACCTATGATATCATGTAAAGTTACTAAAATATTTGTGCAAACCTTGTTTTTAAGTCTCAGAAAACAGGAGGGCATCATCCACGTTTTTACATATAGAACAGGGGGCCTTTTGATATGGACTACTCATCAGAGTATCCGCATATTGAGAAATAAAAAGGAATGAATGATTTAAACATGGCAATTCATACAAATGTAGATTGTTCTTGTCTTTGTTGACTGCATTATTTGGTTAACTTTATTAACCTACCATCCATGTCTGCATGCACGCTATGTTAATAATTACTTAATTTTTTTTAAAATTAAAAAAAAATATTTCTATATTTTCTTAAAAAATAAAGTTTAATATATTTTAATAATTTTTATAAATTTTTAAAACACATGTATGTCGCACTAACAAAATTAAAAGAGTTGTGCAGTTAAAATATTTCCCTAATGTCGAATTATCAAATAATATAATGGTATTTATATATCTCCTAAAAAATCTCACTGCAAAATCACATGATGATTTGTAATATGTAAACCCAAATAATTGTAAATAAATAAATCCAAAATCACATTATAAATCCAGAAAAATATTTCTATATTTTCTTAAAAAATAAAGTTTAACATATTTTAATAATTTTTATAAATTTTTAAAACACATGTATGTCGCACTAACAAAATGAAAAGAGGTGTGCAGTTAAAATATTTCCCTAATGTCGAATTATCAAATAATATAATGGTATTTATATATCTCCTAAAAAATCTCACTGCAAAATCACATGATGATTTGTAATATGTAAATCCAAATAATTGTAAATAAATAAATCCAAAATCACATTATAATAAGGAAGCACGCAGCTATAATATTTTATTATTACCTCCCTGTGTTATATCCTTTCAATATATAACCTTAGATTTGTAGTACTAATTTATGATTATCATAATCTAATCCCAATTATAATTATAATAAAATTTTTTATAACTCTCAAATTTGTCTATAACGGTAATGATATCAATTAAATTAAGATTCGATCCTCTATTATTATTGTATTTAATATTATTACCTATAAATTAATGTGTTTAAGCATAGTTTTAAAACTTGGAAGTACACATATACCAACAATTATACATACACCAACAATTATACATACACCAACAATTAATTTTAGGGTAAATAAAAATAAACCAAGAATTAATTTTAGGTCAATTATACATACACCAACAATTAATTTTAGGTCAATTATACATGCTTTATAATTTCTTTATTGTTTGGGTGATTGATAAAGAAATGAAATTAAAGTTTAAACGATATCATTTAGTAGATACTATTTTGCTTCGTGTGTTCTAAATTTGTATTGTTTATTTTATTTGATAATGTGTAATTGCAACTTCAATTCATTGATAGTGTGTTCTAATATTAATATGTTGCAGTAATGGCTCGTCTGCCTTTAATTGCACAAAGTGTGAGGCGTAAAAGAATTGGTCTTGCATTGACAATATGGTTGGAAATCTGTAGAACTGCGATTTGGTTCTTGTTTAGAATGGGTGCCAGCCTTAGCCTACAGACTTATAGACCAAGGATTAGGTCCTATACCTTAGATTTTTATGCAAAACGGGACTATGTGAAGAGGCTTGTATATGCTAGTGACGAGACTTGTATTGAACAAGTTAGGATGAATAGAACTGCCTTTTTAAACTATGTGAGATGTTAGAATCGATAGGGGGATTGAAGTCGTCAAGGTTCATGCTTGTTGATGAGCAAGTAGCAATGTTTTTACATATCATCTCCCATCACCTGAAAAATCGAGTTATCAAGCATCACTTTAGAAGGTCCGGGGAAACTGTAAGCAGAGCATTTCATAGTGTTTTAAATGCTGTCATACGCTTACAAGATGTCTTATTTAAAAAGCCGGAGCCAATTACAGCCGATTCTTCTGACACAAGGTGGAAATGGTTTAAGGTATTAGACTGAGTTTTATATATAGCTTGTACGACATTTAGTTGACTTAGAATTAAATTAGTATTCTAACCCAAGGTTTTATATCATGTGATACAGAATTGCTTAGGTGCTCTTGATGGAACCCACATCAAGATTAGG
Source organism: Gossypium turneri (assembly GCA_008044935.1). Classification (NCBI taxonomy): domain Eukaryota; kingdom Viridiplantae; phylum Streptophyta; class Magnoliopsida; order Malvales; family Malvaceae; genus Gossypium; species Gossypium turneri. Next base: position 9,534,959 of record CP032580.1, on the reverse strand, counting down.
GTGCCAACAGTTGATAAACCTAGATATCGAACCCGAAAAGGTGACATAGCAACAAATATGCTAGGTGTTTGTACACCTGAGATGCAATTTGTTTATGTTCTTCCTGGTTGGGAAGGTTCAGTTGCCGATGGATGGGTGCTTCGAGATGCCATTAGTAGAAGATATGGACTACAAGTTCCTCGTGGTACAGTGTATAGTTAGAGGAATTTGAATTATTCATTAAGATCAACTTTGTTTGCTGAATTAATCATTTTTTAAAAAAATTATTTTATAGGTTGTTATTATCTAGTTGATGCTGGATACACAAATTGTGAGGGATTTCTTGCACCATTTAGAGGACAGCGATATCATCTGAACGAGTGGCGTGAGGGTTATCAGCCAAGTTCTCCGCAAGAGTTTTTAATATGAAACATGCCTCAGCACGTAATGTCATTGAAAGATGCTTTGGCTTATTAAAACTTAGATGGGGAATACTTAGGAGTCCATCGTTTTATCCTGTAAGGGTGCACAATAGAATTATTATTGCATGTTGTTTGCTCCATAATTTTATTCGAACCCATATGAGTATTGATCCCATTGAAGCGGAGGTGGGAGAAGGATTACCTACTAATGTGGTGGATGACGATGAACCGAATATCACAAATATTCATCCATCGGATGCTTGGGCAACTTGGAGGATGGAACTAGCCAACCAAATGTTCGATGAATGGCAAGCATCTAGAAATTAGTTAGGTTTAGGGACAAATTGAGTTTGAATTGATTTGTTGATGTTATTTTATGTATCTAGTTTATGAAACTTTGGTGGTCTTTGAGTTTGAATTGATTATTGTACTAAACTTTGTTGAATTATAATTTAATTATCTTATCATTCAGCATGTGTTATAAATTTAAATTTAGTATTGAACTACCGATATAATATTATAAACTGTTCACCTTTTGATTCATGATATTCAAAATAGTAAATAATGTTAATTTGTTTTTTTTTTATCGAGATAGAACAATATGTCAGGTGTTCCACCAACGGGTGCTTCTTCTCAAGCTTCTCGAGGAAGCAAGAGAAAATGGGTTCCAGAAGAGGATGCAGCATTGGTTTCTTGCATGGTGGATTTGCACAATGTAGGAACATTTAATGCTGATACCGGGTTCAAAGCCGGTTATTTGAACGAGCTAGAGAAAATGCTAGAAAAGGCTTTACCAGGAGCAATGTTGAAGGCAAGACCAAATATTGAATCTCGGATTAGGTGCCTAAAAAGAGAATGGTCAGTCGTCTACGACATGCTTAATGGTCAAAACAACAGCGGTTTTGGTTGGGACGAGCATAGGCAGCTCGTTGTTGCTGAATATGCAGTTTGGGAATCCTATGTTAAGGTAAAATGTATTTCAAGTATTTATTTGCTTTTTTACAAAACTTATAACTAATTTGATTTCCTCGTTTTTTTCAGAGTCACAGAGAAGCCTCTCAGTTCAGACATCGTTCTTTCCCTTACTACGACCAGCTTACTGCCATATACGCAAGAGATCAGGCGACTGGGAAAGACGCTCAAACAGCTGCTGATGTTCTTGAAGAAATACATGCTGAGGATGACCGTACTGCAGATATGAATGAGGAGAGAAACACATTCTATGACTGCGAAGCTGACGTCTCTTTAGAGGACATGGATGTTTCCGGTACGGATCCGCGAGCAGATAGAGATCAAGGGGGTTCCTCATCTTCAAACAAGAGAAAGAAGAAATCGGATGCTCGTGATAATGTGTATTCTTCATTTGAGGAGGCTGCCACTTTGTTGGGGGAAAAACTCCAGGCCGTTGGCGATCAAATCAGTAGGAGTATTGCCTCCGAGGTGGTAGTTCAGCAGAAGTCTGAAGAAAAGATGGAAGAGAAAGCTGCAAATTTACATTCAGCCTTATGGTCAATTGAAGGTTTAACCGACGATCAGAGGTATGATGCTTTGAGTAAAATTCCCGACCATCCAAATCAAATGATCGTTTTCTTTAGTTTACCTTCTGTTGCCCGATTGGAATGGGTCAGAAGATTTCTTTCTCACCATTAAATATCAATGTTCAAACTTTTTGATGTTGTAAACCTATATAACATATGGATTATGATGTACAATTTCATTTTCATCTAACCTTTTCTTAATTCTCAAGTTATAATTCTCAAGTTATATATTGATTTTAGTAAATTCATATAAGAACATTTTATTATTAAGAATTTTATGAAATTATATATCACTATTAAATTATATTTAATATTAATTATTTTAAATTGTATAAATTCATATAAGAAAATTTATCATCAAGAACCATGTGAAATTTAATATTAATTATTAAATTATATGTAATAATTATTATTTTAAATTATACAAATTCATAAAATATAATTTATTAGTTATAATTATTGGAAATTTTATTAAATCATATATTTTAAATAAAATATATTTAATATTAATTATTTCAAATTTTCATTTATAGTATCATATATTATGATTTGAGTAAATTCATATAAGAATATTAATTATTAAGAATTTTATTAAATTATATATTTTAATTATAATATATTTAATAATAATTATGTTAATTTATATTTTACAGTATCATATATTATGATTTGAGTAAATTCATATAAGAATATTAATTATTAAGAATTTTATTAAATTATATATTTTAATTATAATATATTTAATAATAATTATGTTAATTTATATTTTACAGTATCATATATTATGATTTGAGTAAATTCATATAAGAATATTAATTATTAAGAATTTTATTAAATTATATATTTTAATTATAATATATTTAATAATAATTATGTTAATTTATATTTTACAGTATCATATATTATGATTTGAGTAAATTCATATAAGAATATTAATTATTAAGAATTTTATTAAATTATATATTTTAATTATAATATATTTAATAATAATTATGTTAATTTATATTTTACAGTATCATATATTATGATTTGAGTAAATTCATATAAGAATATTAATTATTAAGAATTTTATTAAATTATATATTTTAATTATAATATATTTAATAATAATTATGTTAATTTATATTTTACAGTATCATATATTATGATTTCAGTAAATTCATATAAGAATATTAATTATTAAGAATTTTATTAAATTATATATTTTAATTATAATATATTAATTAATAATTATGTTAATTTATATTTTACAATAACAATAATAATTTACCAAAACAAATTTCTGCTAATTATTAATAATTTTATTAAATTATATATTTTAATTAAAATATATTTAATAATAATTATGTTTAAATATGATTACAATATTTATTATTGATAATAATAATCTTATTAAAATTTAAATAACAATAACAATAATCATTTACCAAAACAAAATTATGCTAAGGGTATTCTAGTCATTTTTGTTTTTTCCATTATGCTATTACACCTCTATTCCATTCAACCAAACACAAGATTACTATTACGCCTCTAATCCATTACATTCAACCAAACAGTTGATTTGCTATTACACCTCTAATCCAATACACCTCTAATCCAATACAGCTCTAATCCAATACAGCGAACCAAACGCACTCTAAGGTTTTGGTAGGGACTTCGTACCCACCTATGCTGCATTTTCGAAGTGTTTCTCGTGGCACTAATAGTGGAACTGTTGCTTGCAATCTAAATGTTTCTTTTATCACAGCTTTTAGGTAAGTTAAATTTTGAACTTCATCTTCATTTACAAACCCTTTTTCTCTAATTAAATCCCTCACTTCCGCTTGAGTTTTCTTCAAACACTGTGGGTTTTTCATTAGAAAGTTCATTACCCAAATCACAGTAGCCGCGGATGTGTCTGTTCCAGCAATAAAAACATCCTGCATAAAAGGGAAAAGGAAAAAAATGAGTGTATATATACATAACGTGTGAAGCTAGTGATAAAAGTATCAAGTACAGATGAGATGACCATAAGAATAGCTTTTATGTGATCTATGGTAAGATCAAATGGCAAATCATGATTTGTCTTTATTCGTAGCAACATATCGACTATATCTTCTTGCTCTGATTTTAATTTATTTGGATCAAGATGCTCATCAATAAGTTCCTGGATGAAAGTATCAACTTCTTTGAAAGCTTTTTCAAGACTACCCAAAAAACCAGTAAATCTATCTACCCAACCCATGAAAGGAAAGTAGTCAGAGAAACCAAGATTTGAAAACAAAGCTTCACTTTCTTTAAGCAACCGACTGAACCTGCTTTTTTCAGCTCCTTCCTCATCATACCTCTTACGGAAGCCTATTCTACAAATGATTGAATTTGATAGGCACATCACTGCCTCACTTAAGTTGATAGGCTTAGAATCAACAGATAATTTGCGTATTTTTTCAATCAGGCGAGAAACTTCGTCTTCTCGGGTGGGACGATACGTTTTCACTCTACTAAAGAGGTGTACAACACAAATTTTCCTCATCTCCCTCCAGTAGTCATTGTATGGTGAATAAGACAAATCAGAGGCATTGTAAGAAAATTTTCCAGCAGCACATAAATTAGGCCTGCTGCAGAAGTCAAGGTCATGGGTTTTCATAACCTCTTCAGCCATTTTTGCCGAAGAAACTACAAGGGTTGGCCTAAATCCAAATCGCAAGAACATGAGAGGACTGTATTTTTGAGAGAGTTTATAAAGAAAAAGATGAGGGACTGAGTTATCAGACATCAGCAAATGTAAGTGACCAATGAAGGGAAGACTTGGAGGGCCAGGCGGAAGACGATTAAAACTGCCATTGTTGCTAACCCTATATGTTTTAGGAGAACGAGTAACAAGAAGGGGAGAGCAAGAAGAAAGATACTCATAAACAGTGCTATTGCCATTGTAGTAAACTCAATCTGTTTGAAACATGAGGAAAAGAGGTCCCCTTATCCAACTCTTTTTATGTTTGAGAAATTGTCATATACGTGTTTGCATGTAGCTTTGTATTTTGTTTAAAGTTGACATTTGTTCTACATGCATACATATATTTGATTTCATGTTTTCATGGGCTGTTTTCTATTCTTGGTTGACATTAATGGTAGGTGGGGGTTAGAGGATAATGTGCATGATGTATACTGGAGTATTCGGCGGATTGTTTGGCAGTGAAGTCATATTCAGGCATTGTTATAATATTTCAGCATGCAATGCAAGTGGTTGATATCCCTCTTCTAGAGCATTAAGTGGGTTTTGAGAAAGATTTTTAGGGTTTGTTCATCTGATGATCAGACCATTTGTTGGTCATTCCTCACATTACATACATATGAATTTTGTTGCATGCATCCATATCTGACTCTTGGCAATGCAAACATTTGATAGTCCTATGAATTTTGTACTGCCATCACCCTTTTTTTTTGCTAAGCGTAAAGAATTCATTAATAAGAAATAAAATAACCTCCGTCAACAAAGGAGCAGGGTAAAGGTCCAACCAAAAGTAACAAGCCGAGCAGCCGCAAAATCAAAGGAAACCGCAGTACAAATCAGCCAAAACAGCAAAAACATAACGGAAAACAAGAGAGAAACAGCCATAGAAACCACAGATTAAAGAAAACAATCACAACCGCCCCATGAACATGCATTGTCGTTCAACAAAAGCTGCCGCCAAAGCATTCATAAGTCGAGCTATTCGTCCAAGTTTAAAGATGCCAAAAATGGAGAGAGTTTAGACAAAACATTAAACCTAAAAAAGAGGTATAAAAAAAGATTAGTTCCATTTAAAATATTGGTCGAGTTCAAATTCCAACATTCAAAGCTTGAGTTTAGTCCAACTCGACTTGCTCTCTAAGTTTATATTATATTATATTATATTATGTTATTTTTATATTAAGCAACTAGTTTTCATTACTCACGTGGGTTGATTGTATGTACTACTTTAAATATTAATTAACTTTAATTATTAATTACTGAATATAGATGGTTAATTAACTTTAAATATTATGAGCACTAAATAATTTATTATAATGTTATAAAAGATTTTTTTTTTTAAAAACAGTCTTAAAATTTACAATTAATTATTTATATAACTAGTTTTGTATCATGTGCGATGCAGATTGCTATTATATTGCATAAAATTATTATTATTTAAATAATAATATATTAATTAAAAATGTTAATAAAATACTATTTAAAATATATAAATAACTTAAAAATATACTTAAGCTTAACGTATATAATTTATTTATATATATAACCAATAATTTTTGTTCCCTTCAACATTGTAAATGTCTGGCATGACAAATTGAATTTGGAAAATATTGTTACAACATTAATATAAAGTAGCATTCTAAAACAATTTATTTTTGAATAATTTAACTTAAATCAAAATTTATATAGTAAGAGATACATATTTTCAAAAATAGTCATGAAAAAGGTCATTATATATTATATAGTTTTCTTACTGATACGATACATGAATTTATTGCGTGTATAAATTATTTAGAATACAATACATAATTTTTTTTACTCGTACGGTGCACAGATAATTTATAGTTTTAAAATGAGTATTTTGTAGATATTACTATTTATTTTAAATTAATGGTTTTTTGAAGAGAAATATAATTAATAGTTGTATCTGATTTGAAATGTGTGATTACATGTGAATAATACAAATAAAATGAGCAAATAAGTATGTTAAAGAATGAAAATTTAAATATGGTAAAATTATATTAAGTTAATAATTATTGTTCTACCTGCTATGAAGTGTCAATCAGAAAATTTAAAAAGTAGAATTTTTTTTTTCACGTTAAAAGTTTTTTTTTTAAACCCCTTTCAATTTTGAACCCTAGGCGACTGTACTCTTAAGCTACCTTATCCAGGCTTGATTAATATAGGTTAATGTATGAAATAAATAAGTAAAAGTATGTAGTGTATTAATATAAATATTATAATAAGTAAAAATAAGAGTTGAATTTTGTATTAATTGTAATTGATTACACGTTTTGTATTAATTGTAATTGATTACACGCATTCACATTTGGACGAAATAATATTTTAGTGAAATCATATTTATTTAAATTAAAAAATATTCATAACATTAAAAACTAATGTTAATATCATACAACAAAACTAATTGTTAAAAAGGAATAAATAACATAATATTACTAAAATTGTTCGAATTTTAAATTAGATTCGGTTTCTTTTTATGCATTTATAATTGAATTTATAATTATGAATTTTTAAAATATTTTTAAATATATATAAATAGATAATAAAATATTTTTAGTAAAAAATTATAAGCAATGTCATTATTAAGTTTGAATTGATATTAAAGAAAATATATATGCAATATCAATAAAAAAATTGCTATGTGGGTTCGAGTCGCGCTAATTGCGTTGATTGTTTGGGCTTTGTCCTGTTATTGTAAATCACCAAAAAAAATAGGTTGTTCATATCAGTTTGGAGTCTAATACTATGTGATATAATATATGTATATTGTCGAAACCACGTTTTTTGAAAACAAAAATTTTGGTTGTTGACTTTAAAAATAAAACTGGAGTCGCCACCGATCCTTTATTAAAGTGTGATCGGCTCACCTTAAAAATTATTTTGGTCTACGAATTTTGAGAAAATGAGTTCGGGAGTCAGTTACGTACGAGGAAGGGTTAGCACCCTCGTAACGCCCAAAATCGGTACCAAATTGACTATTTGATGTCTTAGTGTCGAAAGTTAAAAAGATTTTAAAATAAGCTTGAATAATGAAATTTGCAAAAGGATAATCAATTGTTCAAGTCATGTAAAGAAATCGAGTCCTAATACGTTAGGGTACAATTCATCATAATCCCCGAACTTTGAAAATCACTTTATTTTATGTGAAAATCTTCATTTTGAGAAAATAACATGTCACACCCAATACGTTAGGACACAACAAGTTAAGTTCCCAAAAATGATTTTTATTCTCATGCATTTTGAATAAAGAATATTCTCGGTTATTTAGGATTAACAAAGAAAATCGGAACCCAATACGTTAGGGCTCAATTTCCCTCGAAAATCCCAAACCTGGAATATTGCTTTTACTCAAAAAAACCTTTGAATTAAGAGAAAACGATTTTGATGTTTTGTCAAAGCCGAATATATATCCTCGTTTAAAAAGAAATGACAAAATGTTAACATACACAATAAAATAAACACTTTAATATATTTACAAAGCATATACATATATAAATATAACATATAAGTAAATTCGCAGATACGTGTATGCATATGTTAAAACACATACATATAAGCGAACATACAAAAAGACAAAATTTAATAATCTCTAAAAACATGTATATGAGCAAGAATAAGAAAAATGCCTATGTATGTATTAGAAATCGTGAAAAAAAAAATATAAAAATATGTACATGTGTATATATTTATAAAAAATGTATAAGTATATGTATATACAATATAAAGTATATAAAAGTTAAAAAAACATATGTATATTATGGAAAATGTATAAATGTATGTTTTGAATTACAAAATATGAGAAATATATGTGTACTAAAATGTGTATGTATATTTATTTATATATATATATATATATATATATATATATATATATATACATATTTGTAAAATAAAGAAAAAAAAGTATGCCTAAAAAGATAGAAATATATGAATATATACTTATTTACAAAAGTAAAAAAAAAAATGAAAAAAAAAATATAAAAAAATGTTTGTATGTACACGAAAATAATAATTACAATATTAATAATAATAGTAAATAATAATAAACAAGTAATAATAAAATATAATAACAACAAATAAAAAAAATTTAAATAGTGAAATAGTTTTAAAAAAAAGGATTAAATTGAACAAAAGACGAAAAAACGGGGCAAATTTGAAATAAATGAAAAAAAACCAATTTGAATGTGCAGGAAACAATGGAGGACCGAAAGGGAAATTATCCCTGCCTTCCAAAACGCTGCGCAGATATGGGCCAGATTGAAACAAAAACAAAATATGCGGCTTAATTTTAAAAAATAACAAAAGGGCCTGATTGAAGCGCGTCGCAACTAGGGGGACTAATTGCACAAATTTACCACTCAGGGTCAGAACGCGCGGATTCCCCCAAAACGGCGCCGTTTTATTTTTATTATTAAAACCAGAAAATTTCCTAAAAAAAAAAACTATTTCATTTCATTTTTTTCTAAAAAAATTTACAACAAAGGGGGGAAAACCTCTGCTAGGTTTTTAACCCCCCAGCCCTCCATGCCGCCGCCGCTCAAGCCATCCACGGCCTCCGACGACGCCCCAGCCTCCGATTGCGACGGAGAGGGGACACTGCAACGGCACGTCGGCTCCGGCGATTAGGTGAGTTTTCCTTCTCCTTTTTTATTTTTGTTTACAAAATAAAAACAATAATAATAATAGAAAATATACAAAAAAGAGAAACCCGATTCACCTTTGTATTTTAGAAATTTCTCTGTGTTTTTTTTGCTTCTATTTTCGTATTTTTTTACACCGAAAATTCCCCCTTCAATACAAAAGATCGGCTGTTTTATAGCCCAAAAAATAACCTATTTCCTTGTTTTTTGTTGTTTTACATTGTTTGGACTCTTTAAAATCCGTCTTGCAGGTGATCATGGGAGCACACGTGGGGAAGGCGCGCAAGGGGCGGCGACGAACGTGGCTGCTGTTGAAGGCGGCGGCTAGTGGTTTTCTTCTGCTTAGGGTGTCTGTTATTTTTTTTGTTTTTTGGGCTAGGTTTAGTTTGGGCTTAGGTTTAGTTTATTGGGTTTGTTTATTTGCTTGGGCCCGGGCATTATTGGGCTTGTACAGCTGCCCCTCTTTGCTCATTATCGTGTAATGGGAATAGAGCAAAGACTAAAAGCCCAATTCTGCCCAGTCTTACTGAGCCTCGCCTTCTTCAGTGCTTTTCTTCTTCAAGTAACCACATTCCCTCCTACTGCATCTTCAGAGGTATAGGAACTGGTGCTTCGATCTACCCCATTGCAATGTTAGGGAGATAGGATTCGTACAATGTAGCTTCTCACAAGAATAAAATTTGCTATCTTTAATCTGCTCCACTACAACTTCAGGGAGATAAGTCCTATAGTTTCAACTTGTTCTGCTACAATTTAAAGATAAGTCTGATGCGATCTGCTCTATTGCAACGTCAGAGAGATAAGATCTGTGGTTTTAATCCGTTCCACTGCAAGTTCAGGGAGATAGGATTATTTTCTTCTGTCTGCTCAACTGTAACTTCAGGGAGATAAGATCGGATGCTTCAATCTATTCCACTGCTGCCCAGGGAAATAGAATTACTGTCTTCAATGTACTCCACTGTAACCTCAGGGAGGTAAAATCTGCCATCTTCGATCTGCTCCACTACTGCTTAGGGAGATAAGATCTGTAATCTTCAATTTGTTCAACTGCAATGTCGGGGAAACCAGATCCGCCGTCATAGCTTCAATCTGTTCCACCGCATCGTCAGGAAAGTAAGATAAGCCGTTGTGGCTTCAATCTTTTAATTGCAATATCAGGGAAACCAGATCCGCCGTCGTAGCTTCAATCTGTTCCACTGCACTGCTAAGGAAGTAAGATCCGCCATTGTGGCTTCAACCTTTTTAATTGCAATATTAGGGAAACCAGATCCGCCATCGTAGCTTCAATCTGTTCCACTGCACTGTCAAGGAAGTAAGATCCGCCGTTGTGGCTTCAATCTTTTTAATTGCAATATCAGGGAAACCAGATCCGCCGTCGTAGCTTCAATCTGTTCCACTGCACTGCTAAGGAAGTAAGATCCGCCGTTGTGGCTTCAATCTTTTTAATTGCAATATCAGGGAAACCAGATCTGCCGTCGTAGCTTCAATCTATTCCACTGCACTGCTAAGGAAGTAAGATCTGCCGTTGTGGCTTCAATCTTTTTAATTACAATATCAGGGAAACCAGATCTGCCGTCGTAGCTTCAATCTGTTCCACTGCACTGCTAAGGAAGTAAGATCCGCCGTTGTGGCTTCAATCTTTTTAATTGCAATATCAGGGAAACCAGATCCGCCGTCGTAGCTTCAATCTATTCCACTGCACTGCTAAGGAAGTAAGATCCGCCGTTGTGGCTTCAATCTTTTTAATTACAATATCAGGGAAACCAGATCCGCTGTCGTAGCTTCAATCTTTTTAATTGCAATATCAGGGAAACCAGATCTGCCGTCGTAGCTTCAATCTGTTCCACTGCACTGTTAAGGAAGTAAGATCCGCCGTTGTGGCTTCAATCTTTTTAATTGCAATATCAGGGAAACCAGATCCGCTGTCGTAGCTTCAATCTGTTCCACTGCACTACTAAGGAAGTAAGATCTGCCGTTGTGGCTTCAATCTTTTTAATTGTAATATCAGCGAAACCAGATCCACCGTCGTAGCTTCAATCTGTTCCACTGCACTGCTAAGGAAGTAAGATCCGCCGTTGTGGCTTCAATCTTTTTAATTACAATATCAGGGAAACCAGATCCGCCATCGTAGCTTCAATCTATTCCACTGCACTGCTAAGGAAGTAAGATCCGCCGTTGTGGCTTCAATCTTTTTAATTGCAATATCAGGGAAACCAGATCCGCCGTCGTAGCTTCAAGATGTTCCACTGCACTGCTAAGGAAGTAAGATCCGCCATTGTGGCTTCAATCTTTTTAATTACAATATCAGGGAAACCAGATCCGCCGTCGTAGCTTCAATCTGTTCCACTGCACTGCTAAGGAAGTAAGATCCGCCGTTGTGGCTTCAATCTTTTTAATTACAATATCAGGGAAACCAGATCCGCCGTCGTAGCTTCAATCTGTTCCACTGCACTACTATGGCTTCACTGGTTTATTCTCTGGAGAACATGACCTGTATAATTCAATTTATGAACCTAATTATGCCTAGAGATTAGGATGACATGATCAGAATGAATCAAATGCTCCTAACTAGACGTGTATGAATGACATTTGAATGAATGCAGAATGTCATGTTTGAGAATGATCCTTTTTATCACTTGGGTTATCATTACTCAAAGTTAAAGTTTCATCGCTAATAGCGTCTTCTTGCTCGGTTGGCGTCTCTAAAGAAACACTTGACCAGATTGCCCCCCACTGTAAACCTCCAAGTTTGATCTATTGGGGCGCAAAATTTGTACCATCTTTCTCCCATTGTAACCCAAGAGTAAAAAGATTTGGCCTTTTCTCAATCCTCTGTTATCACAATTCAAGGATACAGGATGTGAAACTCTTTGGTCTCTTACACCATTCCCAGGGTGTCCTACCAAATGCTCATGCACAAATGAAGAATTTTCTTCTCCAAGAACAACTTCTTCTTATTATTCGGTGATCATTGCTTGCTTGTTCATCTAAGCTTTGTCACCAATACGACATATTGCCATTTTGTTCAATCGATGTTTTAGACAACAAAATTCAGAGGGATAGTCTTAATCTAGACTCTTCCTTATTAGATTTCCAACCTTTGAACTTGGTGCGTTTTAAACAATAGTCCTGTTTAAGGTTCCTATATTATTTAGAAACTTCTAGAGTAATATGCAAAACTTCCCTTCTGAAAGTTTTATTAGTCTATTAATCATTACTCTAATGCAACACACTTGCAAAAAGAACAAAATGATGGATAAAATTGAATTGGTTCTGAGCATAACTCGAAATGAATAAATTATCAGAGATAATAAAGATGGATAACAAAGACATTGATTTAGGAATGCGTATCTTGGAAATGAATAAAGTATTCCAAGAATAACAAAAATAGTATAAGGATTAGGTGCCCCAGATATCACAGCTTGAACTTTACTGTACAGACTTTTTGAAGACCATTCTGAGTTTAACATGTGTTTAGAAGCACTTTATCGATGCCCCAAGATGTCGCCTACCCTTTCCTATTGATTCAGGTATAGCAAGACCACTGCATGCCCCGTTCTGATCAGTATTTGAGCTACTCCGATAATCTCATGCCTCATTCTGATCAATATTTGAGCCGCCCTTTTCGGGTTTTCAACTCAAATCCCCTTTGGTCTAAGGCACCCTTTGCGGCTTTTCACCTTAGCCTCTCCATTTTATTTTCATTTTTCATTTTTATCTTTTCATTTTTTCACATCACTTCTTTTTCTTTTTTCTTTTTTCTTTTTCGGACTCAAACTGCCATTTGCGGGTTTTTACCTTGGTCCTCTCATTCTTTAAGCAGAGTATTTCCTAACTAAATCTGAGCTTACAGGACTTTGTAGGTTTATCATCCCTCTCGTTTAAAATCAAAGCTCCTTTGAGAAAAAAAACCTTCTCTATAATCATAAGGTTCCTCTCAATTTGGCATCCGTTTCCCTTCAAAATATTTTTCGTAGAGGGAGGATTTTCAACATTGGTCACCCTCGTGGAATTCTCTAGTATGAACCTTTTGTTATAGGCTCGCATCATTTTCGGTACATCTAACTGCGATGAATAGCTTTTAGTCTTCTTTCTTTTATCAAGTTCAATTGATCACATTGTGATTGGATTTGTTCTGCTTCATCCAACTTGCTCAGCCAATACCCAGAAAGAAAGAATTTCAACTTCAATAGAAAAATCGTGATGAACTAAAGAGAGAGGCACTGCTCCGGTAGAGTTTTCACTGCATCATTCATGATATTAATCTTGAACATACTGTAAATTTCTAATATCGTGCTGTTGTTTAGATTGTAATGACAGTGCTTAACCTGGGCACATCCTGGGATGACCATGCGTAGACATCTTTGAATTGTTAAAGTAACTCAACAATGTCTTGCTTAGTCTTTGAAGTCATATCAATTCCAATCTTCACCAAGCTCACAACTTTTAATGATCCTTTGTGAGGTAGGATCTGTCTATCCTCTTATTCTACCATCCTCAATAAGTCTGGAGATAAGCTACAATCCATGTCATCTTCAAAGTTGTGAGATCCTTCTAAACACATGTCTCACTCAAAAGGAGATTCTGAGTCTGTAGCAGCGTCACTCATGTCATTGATATTTGGAGACCCATAGTGGGTACCAAAGAATATACAAAAGAATATATGAATAATATGAATGAATGAATGAATGAATGGTTTGGCAGAAAAATCCAAAAGAATGAAAGAACAAAAACAAAAAAAATCGTAAAGAATGAATGAACATTTGCTCGAAGATGATTGCAATAATGTATTTCATTAAAATAATAATGTTCAGACGTGAGCCTATTTCATAAAGGAATTCTTATTGCTTCTAGGCTAAAAACAACAAGTGTGTTCTGAACATTACTTTAAGTAAGCCCTAGATGCTATAGAGATTTTTTTTACAATCCGATTATTTAGACGCTCCCAAGTTTATAAGGGTGGATACCCAACAAGGTCCCTTTTCAAGTGTGTCTTCATATACGGCATTAATATGAACGTTTTTTAAATATGTCGTATTCATCCCATTATCAATGTGATTGGGTAGTGAATTTTCTGCACTCGATGAGTCACCAAACTTGACAACACCCATGTTGATGAGTCTCTCAACTAGCTTCTTGAAGGCAGTGCAATTCTCTATTGAATATCCTGTAATTCCCGCATGGTAGTCACATTGTGCGTTCGCATCATACCATTCGGGATACGGAGGTTGTAGAGGCTTCACATGAAAAGGGGAAACAACGTGTTCATCAAATAAGCCTTGATATAACTCTCCATATGACATCGGTATGGGTGTGAACTGAAGCCTTCCTGTATTTGTCCTCATGCAAGGTTCTTGCTTTAAAGGGGCCTGATGGCTGGTGGTCTTCGTCTTTGGCTGCCCCACAGTGGTTGGTTTTGAGTAGCCCCTATTGTACCTACTTGCATTATCCGCCTTATTCCCCTTATTCCTTGGGGCTTTTACAGTATCTGGGTGCTCTACTATTGCCTGTTTTGTTTCTATTGGGTCATTAAGGGCAACAAGACTGGTTAGATTGCCTCTTAGATTAGAACCTGGGCCTGTCGAGTGATTCATCAGTGTCGATGTACCAGTCTAATATTGCTGAGGCCTGATAGTAAAGAGTGCCCCTCGTGGATGTGCATCTGGCTGGATCTGGACACTTTTTGGGGTAAATTTTAGGGGATAGGCAGGGTCTTCATTATTATCCCCAAAGTGAACCGCTGGATTTTTCCCTTTTTCTAACCTCATATCCAATAACTGGGTTAACTGGCTCATCAAATTTCTTTGGATTTCTAGCATCTGATCCTTCATATCTTGTTGAAATTTGGCCAATTGCTCTAGCATCTGTATTTGCATCAGCTCTAATCTCTCCATCCTTTGGTCCATTCCTTTAGTTTCTGTTCGGGTACCGCAGGAATGTTGGTTTTTTGGCTGAAATAATTTTACTCAATTAGGGTCTTTTAATGGTGTTTAATGCACGTGATGTTGTGTAATGCAAATGCATGAAGTGAAAAAAAAGAGACGTTGATTCTTGGTTCAATTCTATTAGAACAACTTTACTAGAAAGCAAGTCTCTTTACATAAAGTAGATATATATACGATTTTGCCTTTATTGGCGGAGTCATTCGATCCTCTTCTTCATTCAAGCATTAAGATAAATCTCACGAACTCTTCAAAAGGAATGTCTCTTCTATCTCCTTTTACTTGATCCGGGCCATGACTCATTGCTCTTTTATCGTCGTGATGCTCGTTAGCTTCCCTTTAAAAAAAAGTTCAGCGACTCTCGAATAATCTTCGTCAGCTTGAGTCTTCGGGCAACGGAGCAATGGTTGTGTAGTCCTCCATTAAACTATTATCTTTCCCTTGTTGTGTTTTCTCGGAACATATTCGGGCAACCGTATTATTTTCCACTTTATCAAGAAACCCATTTCCTTATGACAAGCTTTCTAATCTAGTAATCGAACTCAAATCAACATCTCTTTTCTAAGATGCAAATGCAATGCAATCATGATGTCATGCAATCAAAACAAAATAAACCCAAGTCAGTATCACACCAAAAAGATATAATCCAATACATACATGAAATAGCAAGAACATTTATTCAAGAATCCACTAGGGTTTGGTATAGCTCTACCTAGGGCAAGTTCCTAAAGCTCACTATATGAGTCTTAGTTTCTAGAGTAAGGGTACCCGAACCAGCAGCTTCCTCGATCCTCACCCATTATAGGCTCATGTGGATCGAGTTCAGTTCAGGGGGATACATTTCCCTATGGCTGCACGGAGATGAAAATCTCACGAAGACATAAGTACGGATGTATCCCGGAAGCGGTCCACTACCCTACACGGAGGTGAAAACCTCACGAAGGACTAGTTTCTCGCTCCCACTTAAGAAGGTAAAACTGACCATGTAATGTAAAATGCAAATGCAAAGTTTCCAAAATACCATGATAAAACATTAATGAGTGCGAAGGGAACTCATGAATTTTTTAAAAAACTTTTGATTTTCGACACAAAGACAAATATAATCAGTAACTCTCTAAACTCCCCAGTGGAGTCGCCAAGCTGTCGAAACCACGTTTTTGAAAACAAAAATTTTGGTTGTCGACTTTAAAAATAAAACTGGAGTCGCCACCGATCCTTTATTAAAGTGTGATCGGCTCACCTTAAAAATTATTTTGGTCTACGAATTTTGAGAAAACGAGTTCGGGAGTCAGTTACGTACGAGGAAGGGTTAGCACCCTCGTAACGCCCAAAATCGGTACCAAATTGACTATTTGATGTCTTAGTGTCGAAAGTTAAAAAGATTTTAAAATAAGCTTGAATAATGAAATTTGCAAAAAGATAATCAATTGTTCAAGTCATGTAAAGAAATCGAGTCCCAATACGTTAGGGTACAATTCCTCATAATCCCCGAACTTTGAAAATCACTTTATTTTATGTGAAAATCTTCATTTTGAGAAAATAACATGTCACACCCAATACGTTAGGACACAACAAGTTAAGTTCCCAAAAATGATTTTTATTCTCATGCATTTTGAATAAAGAATATTCTCGGTTATTTAGGATTAACAAAGAAAATCGGAACCCAATACGTTAGGGCTCAATTTCCCTCGAAAATCCCAAACCTGGAATATTGCTTTTACTCAAAAAAACCTTTGAATTAAGAGAAAACGATTTTGATGTTTTGTCAAAGCCGAATATATATCCTCGTTTAAAAAGAAATGACAAAATGTTAACATACACAATAAAATAAACACTTTAATATATTTACAAAGCATATACATATATAAATATAACGTATAAGTAATTCGCAGATACGTGTATGCATATGTTAAAACACATACATATAAGCGAACATAGAAAAAGACAAAATTTAATAATCTCTAAAAACATGTATATGAGCAAGAATAAGAAAAATGCCTATGAATGTATTAGAAATCGTGAAAAAAAAATATAAAAATATAAAAATATGTACATGTGTATATATTTATAAAAAATGTATAAGTATATGTATATACAATATAAAGTATATAAAAGTTAAAAAAACATATGTATATTATGGAAAATGTATAAATGTATGTTTTGAATTACAAAATATGAGAAATATATGTGTACTAAAATGTGTATGTATATTTATATATATATATATATATATATATATATATATATATATATATATATATAGATACATATTTGTAAAATAAAGAAAAAAAAGTATGCCTAAAAAAGATAGAAATATATGAATATGTACTTATTTACAAAAGTAAAAAAAAAAATTGAAAAAAATATAAAAAAAATGTTTGTATGTACACGAAAATAATAATTACTATATTAATAATAATAGTAAATAATAATAAACAAGTAATAATAAAATATAATAACAACAAATAAAAAAATTTAAATAGTGAAATAGTTTTAAAAAAAATGGATTAAATTGAACAAAAGACGAAAAAAGGGGCAAATTTGAAATAAATGAAAAAAACCAATTTGAATGTGCAGGAAACAATGGAGGACCAAAAGGGAAATTATCCCTGCCTTCCAAAACGCTGCGCAGATATGGGCCAGATTGAAACAAAAACAAAATATGCGGCTTAATTTTAAAAAATAACAAAAGGGCCTGATTGAAGCGCGTCGCAACTAGAGGGACTAATTGCGATTTACCACTCAGGGTCAGAATGAGCGGATTCCCCCAAAACGGCGCCGTTTTATTTTTATTATTAAAACCAGAAAATTTCCTAAAAAAAGAAACTATTTCATTTCATTTTTTCTAAAAAAATTTACAACAAAGGGGGGAAAACCTCTGCTAGGTTTTTAACCCCCCAGCCCTCCATGCCGCCGCCGCTCAAGCCATCCACGGCCTCCGACGACGCCCCAACCTCCGATTTCGACGGAGAAGGGACACTGCAACGGCACGTTGGCTCCGGCTATTAGGTGAGTTTTCCTTCTCCTTTTTTTATTTTTGTTTACAAAATAAAAACAATAATAATAATAGAAAATATACAAAAAAGAGAAACCCGATTCACCTTTATATTTTAGAAATTTCTCTGTGTTTTTTTGCTTCTATTTTCGTATTTTTTTACACCGAAAATTCCCCCTTTAATACAAAAGATCGGCTGTTTTATAGCCCAAAAAATAACCTATTTCCTTGTTTTTTGTTGTTTTACATTGTTTGGACTCTTTAAAATCCGTCTTGCAGGTGATCATGGAAGCACACGCGGGGAAGGCGCGCAAGGGGCGGCGACGAACGTGGCTGCTGTTGAAGGCGGCGGCTAGTGGTTTTCTTCTGCTTAGGGTGTCTGTTATTTTTTGTTTTTTGGGCTAGGTTTAGTTTGGGCTTAGGTTTAGTTTATTGGGTTTGTTTATTTGCTTGGGCCCGGGCATTATTGGGCTTGTACATATATGATATAATATTAGAGCTGATCATGGGTCGGGCTGGATCAATACAAAAAATCATGTCCATTTTCTAGGCCCGATCCCGGTCTACCTCGCCCGTATTAATTTTTTTAGATTATTTTTTATATAAAAATAAATAAAAAAATAATAGATTAAATAGATAAAAACATTAAAATAAATATTTCCCAATAAATTGAAAATACATATAAAAAATCTTTATACTTAAATAACACTAATATAGTTGCAACTCAACAAGCAAAATTATCAATAAAACAAGAGTTATACGATATCCAAAGTTTATCTTTTTACAAAGCAGCAAACATTATTTTGAAAATATTTGTGTTGTTCTATATTTTGATAAACCTTAAAAATTAGATACACATAATGAAAATTATAATATTTAAGCCCAAAACATCATAATTTTCGATATTTCGACTTACAACTTTAACCAAATCCACATTTGATCTTTATATCAAAATTTTGGCTTAATAACAATTTTGGCCACTAACATTTACATGTTTTGTCAAAATGACCTTAATTGTATTTTTTAGTCTTTTTTGGTCTTCAATCTTTATTCTTTTTTTTTCAAGTTGTTTTTTTAACAGATTCGATGAAAGTACCGTCAAAAAAGTTAACGGGATGATGTGAAATTTCATAAAATAATAAAATAAAATAAATAAATAATTACAAGTAAATAAAATAAAATAAATAAATAATTCATGAAGTCAAAAAAACAACTCTTAATTTAAAGAAAATCAATGCAATTATCTAAAACGAGTTTTAAAATGAATGCACATATTCAGTATGTTCGATTAGATTTATTAATCATCTTTTCGAGACCTCTCAGTAAACAAACACATGCATTTTGAAACTTTTTAACTAATTAAGTTTATTTTCTTTAAATTAAGAGTTATTATTTTTTTTTAATTTCATGTATGATTTATTTATTTTATTATTTTTCACATGTAATTATCTATTGAGTTACCTAAGTAATAAATTACATCTAATCAAAAATATTACATGTATGAAATTCCACGTCATCCCGTTAACTTTTTTAACGGTACTTTCATCAAATATTTTTAAAAAATAATTTAAAAAGAAAAGAATAAAAATTGATGGCAAAAAAAACTCAAAATACAATTAAGGTCATTTGATGAAATATATAAACGTTAATGGCTAAATTTATTATTAAACTTAAATTTTTATAAATTTATATTACATAATTTTTTTTAATCAGAATCTAATTTGGTTTAAGAGATCATTGTAAAGCCAATATTAAAGCTGAGAATCACCGGCGAAGCCAAAATTATTTTTAGGGGATTGGAAATTAAATTTTAAATTTTATAATAATAAAAGTATAATTTTATTATTTGAATAATTTATATTTTTATAATTTTTAAAAAATTAAATTAAATTATTATTATTTTCAGAAAGTATCGAAATGTAAGTTTATTTTTACCAATTTAAATTTTTAAAAAATTTAAAGAATGAATAAAAATCTTTCCATTCTAGGCATGGGAGCCCTCTGGCTACACCCAAATTCAGTAGCTTAAGGGTCCCTTGCAGACAATAGTATAGTACCAATCAGGAGAAACGACGTGATTTCCTTTTGTTTAGATGGTATAGTAATTCATTCGTTTCCAATTTCGAATGGATGCTGTTTTACTTTAGTAGATAATAGATTTAAAACCCTAGTAGTCGTGCTCAGTAGTCCTCTTTGTTTTTATTTCTTTCCCTTCTTCTTTTCAATTGAAAACCTTTAGTTGCTGTACTCAATAGCCAACGATATCGTTTACGGTGACCTTTCGTGTCGATTTCGACACCAAAGAAGAGATTTCCTCCTTCACATTGACTTCTACGGTTTAAATCTACTAGTAGTCGGCTTCAAATCTTCTAAAACAATAACTAAAACTTCGAACTACACTTTCTACAATGGTTTTTTTTAGAAAATATCACCGGTGCTGATCGACACGAAAACAACACCTTACAAAAATATTTTTTAAAAAATTTTAGTGAGTGCCGCCTAACATACTGGTGGCATCCAAAAAAATTTTTTTTTAAAAGTTTTCTCTATTAATTTTTTTAAAAAATAAAGGGCGATGCTGCCTAGTAAAGTGGCAGAATCCAAAATTTTTATTATTATTAAAAGGTTGTTGATTGGGTCCTCATTAGGGGCGGTGCTACTAGTGTGTCAGGAGCACTGACAGACACTATGGAAAACGAGTCATTTTCATACATAAGTTTTGACTTGGATTATTTTCGTAAATAATTAATTATTTTAGGCCTATTGGGTGAAAAAGCCTCAATTATAATTCTAATTTTCATGTTTCATATCAAAATCGATAACACTCTCCTTCCTTTCTTCGTGTATTTAATTGAGATGGTAGCTTGACAAAGAAAGGGAATGCAATTTTGTACCCTCATTTACAAGTGACTCCACTAAACTGAAATTTGAATTCAGACGTAGCAGATTCATTAAACATGCATGGTGTTACTAACACCTTTGATAAGCGTTTTAGGATATGGTTGAAACAGTACAAGGTGCGAGGTAGAGCAATTAAGCAGCAAATAAGTCACTATAACGATACATCGATTAATCATAAATCTTTCTAGCCATAAGGATAAGATCATTTTTTTTAGCACAGCAAGACCAGGTACGGCATCAAAGTCCAAATCTTCTTTATTCATCCCAGTTGGCATTTCCCAATCAAACTTGTAAAGATGATTAGCAATGACAAGCTCCACTTCTGCAACTCCTATATGCATTCCTGGGCAAACCCTTCTACCCGCACCAAACGGTAAGAACTCAAAGTTCAGTCCTTTGTAGTCAATGGAGTTGCCAAGGAACCTTTCAGGGCAAAACTCTTCTGGTTTTTCCAAACTTTGGGATCATCTTCATTTACAAATCCCTTTTTCCCAACCAAATCCCTTACTTCCGCTTGAGTTTTCTTTAAACATTCTGGGTTTTTCATCAAGGCACTCATGACCCAAATCACAGTGGCTGCGGCTGTGTCAGTTCCAGCAATAAACACGTTCTGCATAACAAAGAAAGTAAAAGAAAAAAAAGCCATGGTTATGTTATATATGTGCATAAAGTGTGAAGCTAATGATAAAAAAAAAAAAGTGAAGATGAGATGACCATAAGAATAGCTTTTATATGATCTATGGTAAGATCAAATGCAAACTCACGATCCATCCTTATTCGTAGTAACACGTCAATTAGGTCTTCTTTCTGTGGTATTAGCTATTCGGATCAAGATGTTCATCAATGAGTTGCAGGTAGAAGGTATCAAGTTCTTTGAAAGCTTTTTCAAGACGAGTGAGAAACCCAGTGAATCTATCCACCCAACCCATGAAAGGAAAATAGTCAGAGAAACTAAAGCATGACAACATGGCTTCAGTTTCTTTGAGCAGCTCATGGAACCTGCTTCTTTCAGCTCCATCATCATACCTCTTTCCGAAACCTATTCTGCAAATTATTGAACTTGAAAGGCACATCATTGCCTCACTCAAGTTGACAGGCTTAGAATCAACCGATAATTGGCTTATTTTTTCAACCAGGCGACCGATTTCGTCTTCTCGGATGGGACGATACTTTTGCACTCTGCTAAAGAGATGTACAGCACAAAGTTTCCTCGTCTCCTTCAAATAGTCCGTGTATGGTGAAAAAGCCAAATCCAAGGCGTTGTAAGATAATCTCATAGCATCACGTAGACTAGGCCTGCCGCAAAAGTCGAGGTCATGGGTTTTCAAAACCGCTTCAGCCATTTTTGCTGAAGAAACTACAAAGGTTGGCTTAAATCCAAATCGCAAGGACATAAGAGGACCATAGTTTTGAGAGAGTTTCCAAAGGAAAATATGGGGGAGGAGTGAGTTATCAAGCATCAGCATACGTAAGTGACCAATGAAGGGAGGACCTGGAGGGCCTGGGGGGAGATGATTAAAATTGTCATTGTTGCTAATGCTCTGTTTTAGCAGAATTATGAAGAGAAAGAAGGGGAGAGGTAGAAGAAATATCATGAATATTGTAATTGCCATTCTGTTCCACCAATCTGTTTGAAACTTGAGGGAAACATTTACAATTAGATGAGCATGTATTTAACATGCAGTATTCTGCATGAAGTTGACATTGTGCGACTCTTTCGGTGTTCATGGGCTTTGGTTAAGTGGTGGAGTAGATATCTTTTTTACTTATACTAATTCCTTTAATAAGGTTTGATGTGATTAATCAATCGATAATTAATTTAATTAAAATATTTTTATATAAAAAAAGCAACAAATATTAATATTTTTATTTTTCATATATTTTAATAAAATACTACTATGACAAAATTTAAGCTTAAAGTACATGAGTTTTAAACATAAATGCTATAATCTAGTCATTTATTTATATTCGTACTATTATAAAACATTTGATTGAATTTTAATATCATTTGATTTATTGACGTCAACTAAACATTAAGAAAATCAAAATTAAATTATAATAAACATATCAAATAAACGTAAAAATGTTATCTACTACAAAAAAAAAAATAATAATAAAAATAAAAATCACCATGTAAGCAAAAAGATGAAGGAAACTGGCTTGTCGGGTGATGATTATATAAAACTGGGATAACAGGTCATTTGATTTAATATTTTTTAATATTTTCATCTTGAAAAAAAAATCAAATTCAACATGATGTGCTGAAATTTAGGATAAAATGCTGAAATGACATTAAATTATTAGAAAATGATACAAATGACATATTCCAATCTCAAATAACCCTTTCTCATGGGTTATTAACTTAGTTTTAACCGAGATCAACCTTAAACCTTAAAAGTCAACTTGTTTTAAAAGGTTAAGATAAATATTAAAATTATAAATAAATTTTGGTTTAATAAGAAATTTGATACATTTTGATTTGGTGAAATTATACACATAAAATTTTGGTTGTAGTTCTGACCGCCTATAAACGTGTTATCATTTATAGTATAAATATCACACCAAAAATATATTGAATTAAATCGGTGGTGTCTGCAAGCGTACGGGTCAAATTGTAATATAGTTAAGTTTACAACGAAACACCGGTAAATATTTCGAGGATTGTACCCAAGGGATTGCAGATTGGAGAAACTATTATTAAATTAATTACAAAAAATAATTACTGATCTAATCGAGTCACGAATTAGTATTGTGAATCCAAATCAAAATATTAATTAAACTAATTAAATTACTTAACCTAAATTAACCTAATGGAATTTCTTATTCCTCGTGTCGACAATGTGAGACTCTAGCCTATGATCGATTAAATCCCTAATTATCTAATTAAATAATTAATTATCCTATATTGAGTTATTTATCACCCTTAGCTAAGAATGCCTTTCTGATCTAATATTCACTAAGGATTACCATCTAAGTCACCCTTTGGGTCTCTTCCTAGGCATACAGATACCCTTCCGGTCTCTCCGCTTGGAACAAGTTATACACGATAGGATACCCTTCCGGTTTCACTTGTATTAATATTCTACCAGGGGCGTCACTCCCTAATATACTAAGCACTCTTGAATAAACAAACAATTTCAGATGAAGAATCACTTAACAGATAAATTAGTCTAATACTCAAATCATGCAAGATATAAATAAAGCACAACAATCTATTCTAATATTCATACAACGATTAATTGGTTAGATTAATGGAAGATAAATAAAAGAATAGAAGATAAGAGATAAAAGAATGCTCATAAATATATATTGAAGCGCGGATCCAGAGCAATCTTCACTCACGATTGTCTTCACATCAAAATAGAAAAGTTCCAACTACACAAACATGAAAAGAAAAGAAAACTAAAAACTAACTAAAATTGTCACTGTCTAAAACTGCACACAATTCCGGTGACCCTAAGGTTGCTTATATAGGCAATGAGCTACTTAGTGACCATTCAACCTTAGATACATTTAGATACCAATTAATGCAATATTTTGATAATTCCTAGGGTCCAAATATGGAAATATCCCAAGAGTGTCGTTCAAGGACTCAGCTCCATTTTGGCCTGCCATCGTCGCATCATCATGACGTGGGAAGACTCCTCATCACAATGTTGACACCGTCAATTTCTTCCTAAGATCATCATGTCGTCATGATAAGAGGAAACTCCTCGTCACGATGTCGAGTGCTTTCTCGGCCTTGGCAACTTCGTTGTTCTATTGCGCTCCCTTGTCTCGTGTCTCGATCATCATCCATTGTATTCTTGGACCTGAATTGACATTCTACACACTTAAATAGCCCAATAGTCACTCACGAGGCTCGAGTCGGCCTTACGGGTCATCGAAACAGTAGAAAATGCGTAAAAACGCTTATTTTATTAATATTTAGTTACTAACCTCCTAATATTGAAAATATAATAATTAATATTAAAATACCAAGAAAGCAAACTCATTAAGTGCAGAAATGACCTAAAACAACAACTACATTTGATGTCAGGTCAAGTTCAAATGTATACATAAAATTTTGATTTTGATTCAATTATATACTTCTAAAGAAATAATACATCAATTTATTTTTATATTTGATAAATGTAATTTATTGCATATGCAATAATGGTAATTTATCGGTAATTGTATTAGTAATTTATGAAAAATAAATCAAATTAGAATTTCGTATATGAAATTATACAAAAAATCAAAATTTATGTATACCATTACACATTTGACCAAATTTCATATATTTATCCCAAAATATTAAAGTCATGGTAACCAATTCAATGGTGTAAAGGACTTAAAACCAAAATTGCAGGAAAAGTCTACCAAACTAATAAATATGCACAAAAGGTCTATTACTGTAAAATTCCAATTTTCTTATATCTACTCTCAAATTAGAACCTGGCAACTCATTCCCTTTCATTTATAAAAGAAAAATTGCAATGAAGAAAAGATGGGCCAAAAGCAATCAATCTCAATAATTGAACTATGAGCAGCCTTAAAAGTCACCTTGTGTTTTTTAATTTTTTTTATTTTTACAAAATGGTCTAACTTGTTTTAAAATGCTAACTTGTTAAGAAAATAAAGAAATTAAATTAATTTAAGTATTCATTTTATATAAAAATACAAATTTGTGTGTATATAGAATACATAAAAACTTAACATATTTTTGAAATATAAATAATTTTAACATAATTATATTTTATTTTTCATAATGTATTACTTATTAAAATATAAATATCTATACTATTAATAAAACCCATAACTAAGTTGCTGTCACGAGTCACCAGGCACTAACTCGATTAGGGAAAAAATATAAAAATGACATTACGTATTTAAAATAAGTTATATTATTTGAAGGTACTTTAATCTTTTTAATTTAAAAAATAATAAAATATATATATACATATGATGGGATTTGAACCCATGCCAAGTATATTAAAAAAACTTTAAAATTTTCACTCAATTAAAATTTTATTTTAATTTATTTATACATTTTAATTTTATTATGCACATTTTAATTGTATATCTATACTATTAATTAAACCTGTGACTAAGTTGATGCCACGGGTTAATCGGAAAATTACTTTAATGTTCCCTCACATATAAAATAGTTTATATTATTTGGGGGCACTTTTTTTTTTTTTTTTAGTTTAACAAAAACTAATAAAAATAAAGATATACATATGGTGAGATTTGAACTCACATGAATTGGATTGGTGAAATGCTAAATTTACCACTCAATCAAAACATCATTTTGATATATTTCATACATTTTTATTTTGATATGTAGTTAATTGAGTTGGTGTCACAAATAAACTTGACAGTAACTCATGATTGATGACAACACTATGATAAACAATTATAGTGCATTTAGTATTGTTAATTTGATGTATTTATGTGTTTAAATTTGGTTCACTCATAATTTAATCTAAGTCTTTTTTTTAATATTGTGCATATTTCATGTGTTATTATGATTAGTTAGTTTCAAACCATTTGTTTTATTATTTATTATATGTTATTTTTAAATACATATCTATATTGTATGTGTCATAATTTTCCCTTTATATAAATACAATTAATAATATTATTTATTTTATTTTATTTTAATTGTGAAATCCTCCCTCTTTTATTTTTTTAATTATATAATTAGGCGAGATAATACTTGACACGAAAAATTTATAGAAATTTTCCTTTAACTAAAGTTTTACCCTATTGAATTTTTTTGGTAAAGGTTTTAATGAGACAACTTATAGTAAGAGGTTGTGTGCTCTTTTTCTTTCATTAGATTTTTTTCACACGGAGTTTTTCCTATTAAGGTTTTAATGAAACATATTTTCGTTGATGGATGTTCATAGAAGAGTTCTGTAAATATTTCATAAGTGAATATTCTTCCAACTCTTATAACCCCAGTAATTATATAAATGACCTTTCAACTCCTAAAACTCTCATTATTTCATGTGTCCATTTCAAACAAAACAAAAAACTTAGTTGCCTAAGAGTGTGTTCGATAAATTGAAAATTGAAGTGTTGAAAAATTACGTACGGAATTTTGAATTTAAGAAGCACTGAATTTATATTATAAAATTCTTTAATACATTAGTCAAAATTAAGTACTGAATATAATTATTTTGTTTGATAATATATAGTAAATTTTGATTTTTGAAAATTCATTATTTCATTATTTTAATCTTCTTAATATGGTATTATTTATTTTTTTTTTGAATAGCTTTGGATAAAAGTTAAAGATAATTTTAATATTTTAATATTTAATAAAATGAGGAAATAATTTGTTTCAAAAATAAAAATTTTGAAAAATAGAATCAAATTAATATTTCCAGCATTAAGTGTAATTATCTACTTACTTATCCTATTCAATACTTTTTTGATTGAATCTTTTTTAAGTAAAAAGTTAATATAATTATCAAACACAACTAAAAAAAAATAAACACTCCTTAAATTATAATTAATTCCTATTTGCCTTAAAAATAAATCCCTACTTTGTTAGTGTTATACCTACACCACAAACCCCAATATTTGCCCATTGTGAAACCCAACACGTATTCTCTAGCGAAGTCGGCTCTTCAGCGAACCACACGTATCCAACTCGCTAAGTTGTGAACCTTAATCCGACAAACCTCATGTACTGCACACCTTCGCCAATCATATGTGAGGTACACATGAGAAAGCTTAGTCATTACTTACCAACTGTCCTAAGACGTCATATCCTAAGACGTTACATCACCAACACTACTAGAGGATTAAATCAAATCACCATGTCAATAGTTCCCAGGCACATAGATAGTCCTATTCCCCACTATAAAAGAGCCCATGCAATAGCTCATAGGACTCATGAACACCTCCTATATCATTTTTGTAACACCCCAAACTCAGTCTAGACGTTATGGCCGAATCCGGGAGTGTTGCGAAGAAGAGTTTTGAAATTGTTTTTATTTCGACAAAAACCTTATAAAGTTACTTGTTATAAAATGTCCAAATTTTACAAAACATATTAATTTACTTGTTTATTATCGAAACTTTCATGAGTTTATTCATTCACCAAAACATAATTTGCAGCGAAAATCTTAAAAGTCATTTTATTTAAGAATTTGCAAATCTAGATCGGCTAATTGTTCTCGAATAGCACTTGCTCCGGTAGAAATTTCGCGACTTCGAAATGTATCGAAACCTTGGGTAGTAAAAAAAAGTGGGATACTGTATTTCCAGGATTGAATTTCATATTCGAATGAACCTCGTAATCATAAGAAAGTAGGTTTTTTAGTGATGGGCCTAGCAAAAGAAAAATTAGGATAGGGCCCTGCGGGATCCCCCCCTCAAAATCAGACATGAGAGTTTCCTCTCATCCGGCTCAAGTAGTTACACCAAATAAAGATAAAGTAAAGGAGTTCTCGCTTTCAAATTCTAGAACCCCAAAAAAAGGTCTACTCTTTACTCAAGTTCCAAGAAACATTTCATTGATTGATTCTTCTTTATTGATTTATTGATTTAGATTTTCTTAATTCTTTATTCAATTCAAAATTAGGACATAAATGAGATGTGAAATTCTTGAGTAGTCTACTTCCCCTCGAATGCTGAATCCTCTTAAATTAAAATTAAAGGAGTGTCATAAGGGATTTACTTGTCTATGTATCCTTTCATTGCTAAGTCAAAGGATCGAGAAACTCAACAACGCCACTATTCTTGAACAACTTGGAGCCAGGCTTTCCTTTCGCACTATTACGGATACGAAAATAATGGAAAAAGTTGGATTCAATTGTCAACTGCTCTTATCGAAAATAGGATTGACTACGGATTCGAGCCATATACACATGGTTTCAAAAACCGTACGATTCTCCTGATCTAAATCAAGCAGGTTTTACATGAATAAGGTTTGCCTCAGCATGTTCTATTCGATACGAGTAGGAGAAGCGGTATTCTTAAAAAAATAGAAAAATTAGAACCAAGTCAAGATGATACGGATCAGCCCCTTCTTTTTGCGCCAAAGATCTTACCATTTCCCAGTTCGTGTTTCTAGAAAAACCTTTGTTTGCATAAAACTGTGATTTTCATAAATCGTTTCAACAACAATGAAGGATAGAAAACAATCAAAACCAAAACCAACAGTTAAAACCATACAGTCCAGAGAGTCCCAAAAATTACAACTTTCAAATAAATCCAAAATTTTAAAAATACTGAAACTTAAAGGCAGTTTTATCTAGTGGTCACCGCTGAGCCGTCATCGCACCGACCTACCTAAGTCCAAGGGTTACCTGTACATAACAGACAAATAGATGTGAGTTTTCATAAACTCAATGTGTAACCCAACAGAGATAGTCATGAAACATATAGAGAATCACATGTGCAGACAGATACAGATTTGGACCTAAGTCCTTAACAGATACAGATATCAGAATCAGATAAATAGAATCCTATCCCATCCTCTACACACCATCTCCGACCATCTCATCACACCATGTGAGGTTAAAAACACCCACCCATCCCTACACACCATATAGTGTCGATGCGACACATAACAGAATAATATGCAGTCAAGCTGCCAAAATATAGGCGAAAGGTCACCGTACAGATCATTTCCTTCGCATATACAACTCCCACCCCAAACACAGATACAGAATTAATAGATTTAACATGCTTAACATGCTCGTATACAGATAACATAATACTTAAACAGTACGATCAGACATACATATTCAATTTTCTACTCAGATCAGACTATCAGAATATCAGATCACATGAAAAAGGGTTTGATTAGCCCTTACCGACCCTATGGTAGGCTCACAGTCGATCGGATCGACCCATGAAACCTTAGGAAAAATTCTAGAATCTTAGGCCCACACGCCTAGATTGGCCTTAACTGTGTGGCCCACACGGCCTGACCCAAAACCCACATGCCCGTGTGGCATGTCCATGTGGGCCCATACGCCCAACCTGGCCTATCCCGTGTGGCCCACATGGCCACACCTTCACCGTCACATGGTTGTGTCTCGCACACGGCCTCACCTTCGACAGTCACACAGCTGTGTGTCGCACAAGGCCAGCCACACGCCCGTGTGGCATCGACAAACCAAATTTTTGGCTTTCGTCGAACCTCATTTTCTCGTGTTTTAGGTACACACCTATTATGGTTTTGATACGAAAGCAATCTCGAGCCCTTTCAAACATAAAAACTAGTACCCCAAACACCGATTTAGCAACCAAAATACAAATTCACGATAGGAATTCAACAATGCCCAAGAACTCACCGCCGACGATAAACCCCATTAACATGTACTAAGCCGTTGAAGTGTAATTTTTCGCCTCACAGCCTTCACCTAATCACAGATTTCATCGATTAATCACCAATTAATGGCTAACATTTAACATCGCTAACATCTCAAAAACCAAACGTTAACGACAAACGAAGTTCTACTTACCAAGCCGATTAAAGAACTTGACAATTCCAGTAGCATGATTGAATGACAGGCTCACGAACAAAATCGAAGAAAAACGAAGCAAAGATTTATAGAGAAGGGGAAAAATGTCAGAAAGGGAAAAGAAGGGAAAAGACAACTTCAGAAAATTGAAGAAACTAACGTCAGAGGGAATTTGCGAAGAGAGAGAAAAATAATAAAAATTAAAAACAAAAACAAATAGAATCCCACAATCCCCCAATTTTAGGCATAATCTCCTACTAACCCAATCCCAACTACCCACTCTCTTATCCACTTACATTGACTTCCAAACACATCCAAACTCTCTTAGACAACTGAGACAAAAATTAATATTTACGCTCACACAAGGATTCGAACACACGACCTCCAGCAAGCTAACTTCGATATGAGTTTACAAACAATATAACATAAGCCTACTCAACAGGAATAAGGCTAGGATAAAAAATAACAAAATTTGCCAAAAGTAATACTTAAACCTAAGGCCTCATATACACACACTCAGAACACCTAACCACTAAAGTAGATACATATTTTATATCAAAATTTACAGAAACAGAAATAAATTATTTAGGGCGTTACATTACTCCTCTCCTCCAAAACTTCTTACTAGAAAACCTCCTACTTCAGTGGCCAAAATAAAAGTTTCTGTATCAAATTGCACATTGAAATAAAGTTCATGTATAAATTTAAAATTTATCCCTAAATTTTTATTCAAAAATATGTATATACCTACTAAATGAAATTAACTTACAGATTTAGATACTTACCAAACTTCATCAATATTTTTTCTAATTTTCACACTTTCCTTCCATTCTTCATGTATTCAAATGAGATGGAAGCTTGACAAAGAGAGGGAATGCAATTGTGTACCCTCATTTACAAGTGACTCCACTAACTGAAATCTGAATTCAAACATAGCGGGTTCATTAAACTTGCATGGTGTTACTAAGACCTTTGATAAGCGTTTTAAGATATGGTTGAAACAGTACAAGGTGCGAGGTAGAGCAATTAAGTAGCAAATAAGTCACTATAAAGATGCATCGATTAATCATAAATCTTTCTAGCCATAAGGATAAGATCATTTTTTTTTAGCATAGCAAGACCAGGTACGGCATCAAAGTCCAAATCTTCTTTATTCATCCCAGTTGGCATTTCCCAATCAAACTTGTAAAGAAGATTAGCAAGGGCAAGCTCTACTTCTGCAACTCCTATACGCATTCCTGGGCAAACCCTTCTACCCGCACCAAACGGTAAGAACTCAAAGTTCAGTCCTTTGTAGTCAATGGAGTTGCCAAGGAACCTTTCAGGGCAAAACTCTTCTGGGTTTTTCCAAACTTTGGGATCTCTTCCTATTGCCCATGCATTCACATACACTAAGGTTTTAGCAGGTATTTGATACCCAGCTATGTTGCAGTTTCTGAGTGTTTCTCGTGGCAATAACATTGGAGCCGTTGGATGCAGTCTAAATGTTTCTTTTACTACAGCTTTTAGGTAAGTTAAAGCCTGAACGTCATCTTCATTTATAAATCCCTTTTTTCCAACCAAATCCCTTACTTCCGCTTGAGCTTTCTTCAAACATTTTGGGTTTTTCATCAGGGCACTCATGACCCAAATCACAGTGGCTGCGGTTGTGTTAGTTCCAGCAATAAACACGTTCTGCATAACAAAAAAAGTAAAAGAAAAAAAACAACCATGGTTATATTATATATGTGCATAAAGTGTGAAGCTAATGATAAAAAAAAAAAAAAGTGAAGATGAGATGACCATAAGAATAGCTTTTATATGATCTATGGTAAGATCAAATGGAAAATCACGATCCATCCTTATTCGTAGTAACACGTCAAGTAGGTCTTCTTCCTGTGGTATTAGCCTATTCGGATCGAGATGTTCATCAATGAGTTGTTGGTAGAAGGTATCAAGTTCTTTGAAAGCTTTTTCAAGACGAGTGAGAAACCCAGTGAATCTATCTACCCAACCCATGAAAGGAAAATAATCAGAGAAACTAAAGGATGACAACATGGCTTCACTTTCTTTGTGCACCTCATTGACCCTGCTTCTTTCAGCTCCATCATCGTATCTCTTTCCGAATCCTATTCTGCAAATTATTGAACGTGAAAGGCACATCATTGCCTCACTCAAGTTGACAGGCTGAGAATCAACCGATGATTGAAATATTTTTTCGACCAGGCGACCTACTTCGTCTTCTCGGATGGGACGATACTTTTGCACTCTGCTAAAGAGATGTACAGCACAAAGTTTCCTCATCTCCTTCAAATAGTCCGTGTATGGTGAAAAAGCCAAATCCAAGGCGTTGTAAGATAATCTTGTAGCACCACGTAGTCTAGGCCTGCTGCAAAAGTCGAGGTCATGGGTTTTCAAAACCGCTTCAGCCATTTTTGCTGAAGAAACTACAAGGGTTGGCTTAAATCCAAATCGCAAGGACATAAGAGGACCATAGTTTTGAGAGAGGTTCCAAAGGAAAATATGAGGGAGGAGTGAGTTATCAAGCATCAGCATATGTAAGTGACCAATGAAGGGAAGACCTGGAGGGCCTGGGGGAAGATGATTAAAATTGCCATTGTTGTTAATGCTATGTTTTAGCAGAATTATGAAGAGGAAGAAGGGGAGAGCTAGAAGAAATATCATAAATAGTACAATTGCCATTCTGTTCCACTCAATCTGTTTGAAACTTTAGGGAAAGATTTACAATTAGAATAGCATGTGTTTAACTCTTTGGCTTTCCATGGGAATTGGTTTATGTGGTGGATTAGAAATCCATTTTTACTATTATTAAATTTTTTATTAAGTTTGATGTCACTAAAAATTATTAAAATATTTTTTATATATAAAAGAGTAATAAATATTAATATAATGGTGTTTTTATATTTTTTATTAAAAAAAACAGATGAATTTTAAGCATGACTATTTTAATCAAAATTTCACATAATTTTAAGATAAAATTTTTATAAATATATCTTTCACATAAATATTTTTTCCAATAATGGGTGTTTCAACTCAACAATGACTTATATATCAAATAAAGGTAAAAATGTCATCTACTATAAAAGAAAAAGTAATTTAAAAAATAACCACGGTTGTAGGTAGAAATGTCGTTGGTCATTAATCTAGTTTTAACCAGGGTCAACATTAAATCTTAAAACTTAATTTGTTTTTAAATTTCAAAGATAAATATTAAAATTCCACATAAATTTTGATTGTAGTTCATGTGTATAAATAAAACTTTAATTTTGATTCATTACACTTTAAGTAAATAAATACATTAATTTCTTTTTATATTTGATAAATATAATTTATTTCATATGCAATAATAGTAATATATTAATAATTGTGTTAATAATTTATAAAAAAAGTAAATTAAATTAGAATTTTATATATAAAATTGTACAAAATCAAAAATCATATATTATTATAACCAAAATTCTTTATCTCAAAATGTTGAAGTCATGGTAACCAATTCAATGGTGTAAAGGAGCTAAAACCAAAATTGCACCAAAAGTCTACTAAACTAATAAATATGCACAAAAAGCCTATTAAGCTATTAGTTTAGTAATAAAATACTTGTTTAATTATTCACCAAAAAAAGTACTTGTTTAATTCCAATTTTCTTATATCTACTCTCAAATTGTAACCTGGCAACTCATTCCCTTTCACTTTTATATATATATATATGTAAGTGCAATTAAGGACAGTTGGGCCAAAAGCAAATAATCTCAATAATTGAACTATGGGCAGCCCTAAAAGTCACCTTGTGTTTTTTTTTTTTTAATTTTTTTAATTTTACAAAATGGTCTAACTTGTTTTTAAATGCTAACTATTTAAAAAAATAAAACGAATTAATTTAATTTTAAGTATTAATTTTATATAAAAATACAAATTTGTGTGTATATAGAATACATATAAATTATGATTTTTGTTTTAAAGTATTGGATATAATTATTTGTTTAATAATATATTAAATTTTGGTTTTTGAAATTTTATTATTTTATTATTTTAATTTTATTAATATGGTATTATTTATTTTATTTTGAATAGTATCGGATAAAAGTTAAGATAACCATTTGAATATTTTAATTTTTTAATAAAATGAGGAAATAATTTGTTTCAAAAATAAGATTTTGAAAAATAAAATCAAATTAATATTTTCAACATTAAATGATAAGTAACTATCTACTTACTTATTCTATTCAACACTTTTTTTTGGTTGAGTTTTTTTAAGTAAAAAGTTAATATGGTTATCAAACACAATTAAAAAGTTAAATGTTCAAAATTTCTATTTTCAATGAAATGAAAATTTTCAATGGTTTATTAAACACACATTAAATTAGAATTAATTCCCACTTCTCTCGAAAATAAATTCCCACTTCATTAGTGTTATACCTACATTGCAAACCCCAATACGTGTCCCCTATGAAACCCAACAAGTGTTTTTCAGCAAAGTCAACTCTTCAGCGAACCACATGTATCCAAATCACTAAGTTGTGAACCTTAATTCGACAAACCTCATCTACGACGCACCTTCGTCGAGCATATGTGAGGTACATGTGGGAAACCTCAGTTGTTGCTTACTAAATGTCGTAAGGGCTAAGACATCATATCCTAGGATGTTACATTACCACCACCACTAGAGGATTAAATTGGATCACCATGTCAGTAGTTCCTAGACACGTAAATAGTCTTGTTTGTTGGATCTGGTGCCCTAAGTGTAGTATTTTCGTCTAAGTACACTTGTAGTTTTTTGAACAGATTGATTAATAAAATTATTCATGAATTACATTAATACTTTATATTATTTTCCTTAAACGGTTTTTGCGCGCAAAGCAAAATAGAAACAACTGTTGCTCACTGGTTATCTAATGTTTAACTAATACTAAGCGGTATTACGTGGTCGGATCGTTATACAGAAGGACATGTAATAGTAGACGAACCTAAACATGTCCTTAGTCTAATTGGAAATGAGAAAACCAATTGAAAGACTAATATGTTGTCTATCAAGCCCAATTGGGGAGATGCTTTGTCTTGGGCATCAGAGCGAATGACTCCTAGAAGATATAGACAAAGATGTGACTGACTAGACTGACAGTACATCGGACAGAACCCAAGCAGAATAGGTCCTAAATCCGTTTATGGATTTATTCACTTGTGACGTTCACAGTGTGGCATACCTAAATCCTGAGTGGATGACGAACTATGTATGCGGGACTCATACACTTTAATATAAGTAAAAGCCTAAGTTTGAATAGATAAGGAACTGAAAGTTGGTGCGTTGGGTGTACAACTTCTACAGTATGTAGTGTCATTCACAATAGTGGAATTCATAGCCTGAGATATGGGTAAATGATATCATCTCATTGGCATTACATGGTTGATGAAAAGCAAACGTGTCCATGAGTCGTTCGTCTTTATGCTGAATGACTTGATTACTATTCGATAGTAATTAACTTTTCATGAAAGAAGATGTAATGGTTACCATGAGATAAAACAAAATCATATTGGGAGAACGAATATTATCCCAAAGAGGTCAAGGATATCTTATGAGCGTAACACACTTATAACAAGGTCATTAGATAAGCACTGAGTAGTTGCTTTCATAATGATATGTTGTTAGGGAGAGCTCAATCACGATACTATAGTGGAATAAATTTGTGACTAAATGAGTTTATAATTAATAGGCAAAACCTAGAATTTAATTATAAACCATTTGAGCCCTAATTACATATGTCCAATCGGTCCCTCCTCTGACTCGTTAAAACTCAAAATGAATTGCGTGTTTGAATAGAAATGAATGGAATGAATAGAAAAAAGAAATGAGAAACATTCAGGAATGATTATGGTTTTTTTCTGAAATGGAGAAATGGAATCATTTGGAAATGAATGTAGGTTTCCAAAGTGGAAATGGAAATGGAAATGATCAATTTGCAATTCTATATGAATTACTTAAAAATAATCGGATAAGTTTATTTTTTTTAGCTATTTTAAAGCTAAAAATGAAAATTAACCATTCGGTCATAGTGAACATGTTGAGTTGTCAAATATTAAACATATTTTCTCAAAATTTTACTAGTGGTAAAATTATCAAAAATTTATCGGGGGTAAATTTGTTAAAATTTTATTGGGGGTAAAATAGGGATGAGAAAAATGTTTAATATAGAATATTAAAATTTATTTTGGATGATAGAAAAACCGAATCGAGTTGAATCACATTACAGAGTATTGGGTCAAAAAATCTAGAAAGTACTCGTAATTGAACCCGATGTGAGAGAGGCCTCAAATCCCTTATTTAACATGAAGGGAGTGACAACCCTAGTAGGAATGCTATGGTGTGCTATTCACCCCACTCTTACTCTAAGTAGGAAGTTGTTTTTTATTTGAAATAAACCACTACAACTCAACAAGAGTTCTACCTTCTCTTCCTATAACTAGATGACACATGTAGAGCTATTTACACAACTTTGAGAGATTGTTACTCTGCCGAAAAGTATAGAGAATTTATTTTTAACTATTTAATATATTTTCCCAGAATAACAATTCTACCAGTTTCTATTAAGAAGAGAGAATTTTCGTTTCACCCCAAATAAAAGACAAAACTTTTTCTAGTTGTGTTTTGATTTAATTGGTTAAACCCACACTCGAAGCAGTTTGTGGTACGAGAATAGCGGAGAAGATCGTTGGTTGAAAGTCAAAAACAATGAACGTCTGCTAAGCCAAAAATACATGCATGAATTCGGTTAGAGTTTATTGTTATAAATATCACAAACTGGATCAGTTTTTAAAATTTTAATTTTTTGCTGTACAAGAAAACTGTTTTCAAATCAGATTTTCTCCAACACTATTCCTCACTATAAAAGAGCCCACACAATAGCTCATAGGGCTCATGAACACCCCCTATGCCTTCTTCCTCTCCTCCAAAGCTCTCTTACTAGAAAACCTCTTAATTTAGTGGCCCTCTGCCTCTCAACAAATGAATCATTACTCTAACCTACATCTCTCTTCCCTATTAATCTGACCGGTTAACAATTAGTGTGGTGAGTGTGTAGCACAATGGCCAATCCATATACCAGTAATCCTCTCAATACTGAGTTTGATCCTATCAATGATCCTCCAATTCAAGATATCTAAAGAGACACAACCCAAACCTAGATAACTCAAACTCAAGACCCCATACATGTGAAGCAAAACCTTAATTAATAAAATCAAACCAATCCTAACCTACACACCAACAAAATCCCTATCAATGTAACCCATATAAAGAATTCTATCAATACCCCCTTGTGGAATTATAATCCACCGACCCAACACCATACTAGAGCATCATCGATCGATCAAAGCTCATGGCATCACCAATCAAGAAATCAATAGTATGTTGACATGCAAGAGAGATTGAAAGATATGGAGGAATAACCATATTCACAGAAGAGAAGGTACGAAGAGTAGAAAAAAATCATTTAGGAGCAAATGGATAAGAAGAAGCAAGCAAAAAAAATTGATGAGCCAACATATCCAACAAATGTGTGATATATCATTAGAAAAAGTGGTTCCAATTGTTTTTTTACGAAGATAATGCAAAATGAATATGTCAACTAAAAGGAGGGTACATCAAAAGAGACAGAACGAAACATATTTCATCAAAATTCTTCTTCACTAGTGACCTTTGAAAGAAAGTATAGATGTTTAAAAAATTCATTCATGTGAAACTTTGACAGATTTGTTCACTAAGGCACTGTCAAATAACACATTTAAGAAGTCTCACTTGGTTTTAAGATAAAATTTTTATAAATATATGTTTTTACATAGACTTTTTTCAACTATGTCGTGGGTATGTCATGATCTAATATTTGTTTATTTATCTATATTCATACTATTATAAAATGTTTGGTTGAATTTAGTATCATTCGATTTATCGATATCAACTCAATAATGAAATGATGAAGAAAATCAAATTTTAATCATAATAAACTTATCAAGTAAAGGTAAAAATTTCATTTTAAAAAATGACTACACAAGCAAAAAGGGTGAAGGAAACTGGTTTATACCAGAATAGAAGGTTACAAGTTATGGTGCCCAGAAACGTGAAAGATAATTGTCAGTAGAGATATTACTTTTGATAAAACATCGTTGATTATGCCTAAAAGGGGATCACTGGGTCAAAACAACATCGAAAAGCTGAGTGTTTCGAGCAACGTAGAGCCGAAAACAAAGCAAATGATGACATCACGACATCACGGAGCATGACGTCGCAATGGCACGACGAATAGGGGCAACATCCTGACAAGAAGAATCGTCACGTTGCGATGTCACACAAAAATTTTGAAATCGACGTTTCCTCGAGGCAGCAGAAGGTTTTTGAGGCTTCTCTATCCCAACTAGAGACCCTTCAAAATTATAAGTTAGCTTAGGATAGAAAAAGGCAAGAGATCAAACCACTACAAAAATACTAGCATTGGTTTAGCCGACCCTTCAAATTATTCAGAGGTAGTTCGGGCTTTTAATTCCAGCAAGTGGCTCATTGCCATGGAAGAAGAGATGGAGTCTCTTTAAAAAAATGAGATACGACAGCTAGCTAAACCACCTACTAAAAAGAAAATAGTTGGTTGCAAGTGGGTGTTCAAAAAGAAAGAAAGTTCGGATCAAGGTGACACGAAATATAAGGCGAGGTTGGTCACAAAGGGCTACAATCAAGTGAAGGGAGTTGATTTTCATGATGTTTTCTCTCTAGTTGTGAAGCATACGTCCATTCGGGCACTGTTAGCTTTTATTGCATCAAACAATCTTGAGTTAGAGTAGTTATATGTGAAAACTACATTCCTTTATTGGGATTCAAATGAGGACATTTACATGAAACAACCTGAAGACTTCAAGAATGAAGGTAAGGAAGACTATGTTTATCTTCTTCAGAAATCATTATGCGGCTTGAAGCAGTCTTCTCGGCAGTGGTACCAAAAGTTTGATTCCTTCATTTTAGATATTGGTTTCGTTCAAAGTAAGTACGAAATTTGTGTTTATCTACAACGTTTAGATGATGGATCATTTATTTATTGTTTTATGTTGATGATATGTTAATTATGACTAAGGATCCATTCGAAATTGAACGACTTAAAAATCATACTTAACTCTAAGTTTGAGATAAACGATCTTGGTACAGCCAAGAAAATTTTAGGGATGGAAATTTCGAGAGATTGACACTCCGAAAAGCTATTCCTACCATAATAGAAATACATTGAAAGGATTCTCGAGCAGTTTGGAATGCAAGATTCTAAACCAGTTAGTACTCCCTTAGTCTAGTCAGTTATGTAGATTTAAATTATGCCGGAGACCTAGATAAAAGAAGATCTCTTACAAATTATCTGTTCACCTTCAAAAATTGCACTATTAGTTAGAAAGCCACCCTTTAAGCCATTGTGGCTCTATCGACTATCGAAGCTAAGTACATGGCAATCATAAAAGTTGTGAAAGAAGCCATTTAGTTGAAGGTCTATTCAGAGAGTTGATTGATAAAACAACAAAACTGTCATATATGGCGATAGTCAAAGTGTCATCCATCTCACTAAAAATCAAATACATCACAAAAGAACAAAGTATATAGATATTCGATGCCACTTTATTCGAGAGGTGACCGCTCAAGGAGATGTTCAGATTTAAAAAATTTACAAAGAGAACAATCCAACAAACATGATGACAAAGAGTCTTCCAATTTCCAATTTTGGGCATTGCTTAGACTTGGTAAGCAGTTGACAAAGATCGAGTTAGGTCTCTGGCGATGCTTGGTAAAAAAGGTGTTTCAGAAATATGAGTCAATGAGGAGATTTGTGGAGTGTATCTCGCATTTCGAACAAAATAGTGTTGATGTAGGGATGAGTTAGAGGTGACGTCCTGAAGACACGACACCGGCATCACGATGAGGAGATTCACCACGTCCTGACGAGGCAGTATGCCACGTCACGACGTGGCGATGTGTTCCCTACTGAACTAGGTTTTTTCTCCTAGTTAAACTCTGTTATATTTTCCCTGTCTAATTCTGATTATTCTAGGGATGTTTTAGTCATCTTATACCCGTTCAGGTTCTTTGCCATTTTAGTGAAGTTTTCTTTACCTGTGGTTTTTATCCTTTTCGAAGGAGTTTTCCACATAAAATATTTGTGTTTGCTCTTATCCACTTTTACTATCTCATTATTTATACGGGTCGATCCCCAACATAGGTGGATATGTTATTGGTGATTAAGCTAGTTTTAACCAGGACCAACCTTAAACCTTAAAAGTCAACTTATTTTAACAAGTTTGAAAATGTTATGGATAAATATTAAAACTATACATAAATTTTGATTCAATAAGTAATTTAATGTATGAATTTTGATTTGGTGCAATTATACATATAATTTGTTATTGTGGTTCAAATATATATAAAACTTTAATTTTGATTCACTTGTACACTTTTAAAGAAATAAATACATAAATTTTTGTTTATATTTATATTTGATAAATATAATTAATTGCATATACAATAATGGTACTATTTTGATAATAGTATCAGTGATTTATGAAAAAAGAGTCAAATTAAAATTTCCTATATAAAGTTACACATATTCAAAATTTATATATAACATTACACATTTAACCAAAATTACGCGAAAAAACTACTAAACTAGTAAACATGCAAAAAAAAAAAAAATTCCATTAAACTATTAGTGTAGTAATGAATAACTTGTTTAATTCCAATTTTCTTATATCTACTCTCAAATTGGGACCTGACAACTCATTCCGCTTCATTTATATATATAAAAAATGTTGCAATGAAGAAAAGATAGGCCAAAAGCAATCAATCTCAATATTTAAACTATAAAAAATAAATTACTCTTCTTTTCGTAGAAAATCTTAATTGCTGAATTTTTTTCAAATTAAAATTTTGTTTCATCGATAGTAATGTCAATTTTTGAGTTAATTGTTAATTATGGTTTTTTAACATTATTTTTCGTAATTTTATTTTATTTTAAATTTAAGTTCATATTATTATGATTTTACCCATAGTTTTGTAGTTTTTCTTTTATATTTTTCATGATTTTTATTTCGTCCATTTTGTTTTTTTCGAAAGTAGATGTGATTTTATTTTTTGTTTTTAATTTTTAATCAAGTTCTCACATATACGTGAGATTTGTCAATATAATGAGGAATATAGACTATCAAAGACTTGACCTTTTATGCATCATTGATACGATGGTCTCTTAGGGCTTTTGGTAGTTTTTTCTTGATTGGTAGTATTCATCGTCAAGTTAATTTGATGATGACAGGGTTAGGATGCAAATTTCAAGGACTTGATCAAGTTGATGCATCTTTGATATGTTTTTGAATTGTTCCAGCGATGCAATTACTGTCAGTTTGTCATTCTCTTTTCTTTTTCTTTTTTTGAAATTACTCTACAGACATGACATTTGTATATTAATTTGTAGTGATTTATTTATCGTTTACATTTTGCATCATGTTTTTATATTATTATTATTCATAATTCCTATTAAAAATAGTATTTAAAATTCACTTTGTGTTTTTTATTAAAAAAAAAGTATATGTTGTTTTAAAATGCTAACTAGTTCAACATAAAAAAAATTAACATAATTTTATATATATAAAAAAATTGTGTATAGAATACATATAAATTTAACATTTAAAAAGATAAATAATTTAAACATAATTATATTTTATTTTTCATAATATATCACTTATCTAAAATATAAGTATTCATATAAAGTTTTTTCTTACAAAAACTAATTTTTCAAAAATTATCATAAATTTTCAAATATAAAGTAAATTTCAATATGATAATATAAAGTGTAGTACATTCATTTTATATATTTGTATTTTGCGAACAAACTAATTTAATAAAAATATTCATTAATTACATTAATACTCATTGCATATTATTCTCAATATTTTTGCATGAAAAGCAAAATGGAAGCAAATATTGGCTCACTAGTTATCTAATATTTAACGAATACTAAGTGGTATTACGTGGTTAGATCGTAATACGGAAAGACGACTTACATTAGTAGATAAACCTAAACATGTCCTTAGTCTAATCGAAAATGAGCAAAGCGATTCAAAGACTAATATGTCATCTATCAATTCCAATTGGAGAGATGATTTTTCTTGAGCATTGGATTGGATAACTCTCAGAAGAAAGAGACATAAATGTGACTGACTACACTGACAGTACGTCGAACAATACCCAAGTAGAATAGACCCTAGATTTGTTTATGGATTAATTCACTCGTGACGTTCATAGTGTGGTATACCTAAATCCTGAATGGATGATAGACTATGTATGTATGACTTGTATACTTTGATGTAAGTAAAACTTCGAGTTCAAATAGATAATGAACTAAAAGCTGGTGCATTGGGTATACAACTTCTGCAATATATAGCATCGTTCACAATAGTGGAATTCATAGCCCAATTAATGGATAAATGATATCCTCCTATTGGCATTACATGATAGATGAAAAGTAAATGTTGTCACCCGTCGTTTGTCTTTGTGATGAATAACTTGATTACTATTTGATAGTAATTGGCTTTTCATGAAAAAAGATGCAATGGTTACCCTGAGATAAAATAAAATCATATTGAGAGAACAAATTCATCCCAAAGAGATTAAGGATATCCTATGAAGGTAACACACTTATGAAAATGTCATTGGATGAGTATTTATTAAGTAGCTTTCGTCATGGTATGTAATTAGGGAGAGCTCAATCACAATACTATAGTGGAATGACTTCGTGCCTAAATAAATTTATAATTAATAGGTGAAAAGCTGGAACTTAATTATAAATTTTTTGAGCCTAATTATATATGTCCAATCGATCCCCCTGCGCTAACTAGTTAAAACTAGAAATGAATTGCATATAGAACCAAATAAATAAAAATTAATGAAAATGATAAAGTTAGAAAAATGAGTCACATTCACAAATGAATGTATTTTCTCACCAAGTATAGAAATGGTTTGAGAATTAATTTAAGGGTTTTGAATTATTGTTTAATTTATTAAATAATTGAAGTTAAAAATTGGAATTAAATTAATTAGTCATTATAAATCAATTGAATAAGGAAATTAGATATATGTCCTCATAGATTCTTTTATGATAAAGTTATCATGACTTTAACAGAATTAAAATTGGATTGAGAAAATTATTTAATTGAGACATTAATTTAGTTTAATTAATTAATTAATTAATATTTATTTTACGAAATAGAAATCAAGTATTGGGTTGGATTAAATTAGACTCAATACATAAGAGACTTAATTCCCTTTATATGACATGTGAGAGGCGGCAACCCTAAGGGAATTTAAGAGAGTGCATGTGCATCACCCCCTTCTCTCCTAGTTAGACTAAGGGAGTGTTTTCTATTAAATAAATATTATTTGTATAAGTCTTATTTAACTAGGATTCTCCTATCTCTCTCTATAAATAGATGACACTGGTGAAGCTATTAAAAAATATAAAAAATTCATATATTGTTATTTTGTCAAAAAATAGTGGAAATTTATTTTCTTAGAATAAATTTTATTTTCTGGGAATTATAATTTCTATCGATTTCTATTGAGAGAATTACTTTCTTACTGAGAGCAATAAATTTGTTTCTTGTTTTGTATGTGGTCCATCTTGCTCGAGCCCACACTCGGCGCAATTCGAGGTACGACGATAATAGAGAAGATCGTTATTTTGAAAATCAAGAATGATTCAAATCCGTCTCGCACAAAGCACAAGCACTTTTCAATAAAAAATTATTATTATAAATATCACAAACTGGATTTAGAAAATTTTAAACTTCCACCGTTATTTATTTTCTCAACTGGATTTTTCCAACAGTTCACCCCCTCAAATTGCAAAGAATTGCTGCCCAGCCAATCGTCTCATTTTCTTGAAAAAAAAGTAGTATCCTTATTACATTTCAAGGTACGTTTTGATGGTGGCTTCCAAGACATATCAATGAAAGGAGGAGTTAGCTGTGGTGATTGCACCCTTTCAAAAGAATTGTTAGCATCCTCCCATTCCTGCAAGTAAGCATTAATAAACAATACAATATGAGATATAGGAACATCTTTTTGATGCCAGCAAAGAAGGTTAAGGTGAAACCAAATACTCTAGAGAATAGTCAGTATCCGATTACTATTATGCCCAAGCGTATTCTCTAATAGATACTTGACAAGCTTATTAACAAAAGCATGAGAAATATGAATGTTAGCATACTACCAAACCTGAAACGCTCATCTACACTTAAGAAACACATGCTCTAAGTCTTTTGTATCACCA
The DNA here is from genome assembly GCA_008044935.1 of Gossypium turneri. Lineage (NCBI taxonomy): Eukaryota > Viridiplantae > Streptophyta > Magnoliopsida > Malvales > Malvaceae > Gossypium > Gossypium turneri. The sequence continues at coordinate 9,490,008 of CP032580.1, read as the reverse complement.
TAAATGACATAGCTGGGCATGATAGACAACCCTTTCTCCAACAGACAAACCTTAGAAGTGAAATCTTTAACCTTTGGTGGCATCTTGTCATTCCAAAAATGATACTAGAGGCCCAATTACAGCCAACACGGCTTGCTTGCATGCATATTAAATGAGACCAAGTAAGCCAACTTAATTGAGTAAAGACCATTCTGAGTGTAGTGCTAGATAATGTTGTCACTAGGGTATCAGACAAAAGCACAATGATTTTGAGTACACGGTTAGCATCATAAGGCACCATGATTCCCTCAATCAAGTCAGTATCCCATAACTAACCATTCGCTACCAAAAGTGACTTCGCTTTTAAATCTTCAATGTTTGAGAGAAGAATAGAGTCCAAAAAATTATTATTTTCACTACGCTAAGGATCTTTATAAACTTCAATTGTGGCTTTATTACTGAAACGCCAATGGGTTCCTTTAACCAATAACTGTTTAGCGGCGAAAAGACTCTTCCAAACGAGAGAAGGGTTATTACATTCATTTGCATTACAAGAGGGAAAGTATTTAGCTTTGAAGATTCAAAATAAAAAAGTATTAGTTTCAGGTATATATCTCCAACCCTGTTTACCAAGCATCACCAAGTTACAACAATTAAGGTTACCAAATCTCATGCCCTTCGTATTTTTTAAGGACATAAAGATTATCTTAAGAAGCCCAATGTATTTTCCTCTGATCACCATCACTCGAACCCCACCAAAAGGAGTTTATCATTTCCTAAAGAGCATCATAAGTATTAAGCAGAAATAAAAACACACTCATACAATATACAATGAGAGATTATGCCATCATTTTTAACAAGGTTTCTTTTCCATGTCGCAAGAGGAGTTTATTCTTCCAGCTAAAATTACTTTTGATTAATATTTCCCTAATGAACAAAAACAAAAATACTTGCTCTATATTCCTTCCTACCTACCAAAGAAGGCAATCCTATATATCTACCATGGTCCAAATGTTGGCATCTAGTGCTTTTAGTGTAGTTTTTCATCATAATATATACATGTAATTTTTCTAATTGATTGGTTTAGCAAAATTCCATCATTCATATTATTATCATTTTTATTTTTTCTTAATGGTTTTTGCATGCAAATGAAAATGTATAAACAAATATTGGCTCACAGATTACCTTATGTTTAACTAATATTAAGTCAGATTATGTGGTTGGATCATAATGCGATAATACAACTTATATTAGCAGGTAATCTAAATGATTCATAATCTAATGAATCAAAAATTATCAAATCGATTCAAGGACTATTATGTTATCTATCAAGTCTAATTTAGGAGATACTTTGTCTTGGGTACCGAAGTGACTGACTTCCAGAAGATAAATGTTGACGCCATTTTTTTGATAAAACGGGGTCAACTTGGGTTTTGAAAAATGAAATCGGATACGGGAGTCGCCACCAATCTTTTTTGAAGAGGTGTGATCGGGTCACCTCGAAAAGTGGTTGTTTTTAATAAACAATTTGATTTTATTAAAACAACGATTTTGTTCCACGAAATTCAGAAAACGGGTTCGGGAGTCAGTTACGTACGAGGAAGGATTAGCACCCTCGTAACGCCCAAAATTGGTACCTAGTTGATTACTTAATGTCTTGGTGTCGAAAATTAAAAACTTGAAAAGAATTTAAAAAATACGATCCCTCTTTATATTGTGTTCTTTTAAAATTACTTAAATAAATCAAAATGAAAAATGCCTCCTAATCTCAAAGTAACAAGATGTCACATCCAGTAAGTTAGGACACGACACCTCGTATTTTTGAGAGTAAGCTTGCATTTTATTTTTATTTAAATTTCATTTATTTCAATTTTAAAAGGATATTCAGCTATTTAGGTTTAATGCGAGAAAAATCGAAACCCAGTAAGTTAGGGCACAATTTCTCGAATTTCTAAATATGGAACATTGCCTTCATTATTTTTTAGAAAAGAACCTCATCCTGAGAAAACAACATGTCATATCCAATGCGTTAGGACACAACATATCGAATTGTCGAGATAAGCTTTAATTTGGAATTTCTACGTTTAAATTGAAAAAGGGGTATTCAGTTACTTAAATTCAACAAGGAGAATTGAAGCCCAGTAAGTTAGAGCGCAATCCTCTTGAGAATCTTAGATACCGAGTAGTTGAAAACTTATGGATAAAACGATTTCAATATTTTTTCTAAACGGATGTAACGCATTGAATGGTAATGTGTTACGCAAAAGTATAATTTGAAAATAAAATATACGTTAACGAATCATGAATAATAAATAAACACAAACTAACATAGCGATAATAATCTCAAAATAAAATATACGTTAACGAATCATGAATAATAAATAAACACAAACTAACATAGCGATAATAATCTCAATCATACATGTCAAATATCGAAATCAAGATTTGAAATAAAACGAGCTAATTAATGCAAGCACAAGCCAAGTGTATAAGTTTTGAAATGACTAGAAAAATAAATGGTATGAAAGGAATAGAAATTGTGAATCAGTAAAGCATACACGTAGAATTTTTAACATAAGTAATATACAAAAATTTTGAAATGGATTAAAATGGAGTTTAACATAAAATAAATACTATGCGAAGTAAATTTTAGAGGAAATGTTCAAAATATTAATATATACATGTATTAAAACAAAAAAAAGAAATACGTATGGGGTGGATATAATATATAGTATACGTAAAAGTTGGAGTTAGTGAAGTATATTAAAATAAGATTTTTTAAAACTAGATATTTATAGATAAAAAAAATAGATGTAAGCAAATATATATACAACTATAGTAAAGAAAGGACTGAAACTTAATATATAATTTGATAAAAACTATGTATCATAAAATAAAGTCATTTTAAAGAAATAAATCCCATTTGATTGATATAACAATATGAAATAATAATAATGATATAAAACGTTAAAAAATGTAAATACATAATAATAAAAGAGTAAATAAATATAAATAAGTGTAATAATAATACCAATAATAATAACAATAATAACAGTACTAATAACGATAATAATAAATAAAAATAATGTTAAACTGTTAATTTTACAAGAAAAAAGGATAAAATAACACTGATAACAGGGAAGGACTAACTTAAACTCGAAAATAAAAGTTTGAGGCAAATCTGGAAATAAATGAAAAAAAAAAAGAGATCGCGCTGAACACGCGAACAACTGGGAAGGACCAAAATGGGAAATAATCCCAGCCTTCCAGAACGCTGCGTTTTGCGCGGACCAGATTGGAACAAAAATAAAATGCGTGGCCATATTTAAAGGGAACAAAAAGATCAATTTGAACTCAATATAGAGTACAGGGGACCATTTTCGCAAATATCCCCTCAGAGCCAAAACGCACGGATCCCCTGGCGGGTCGGGTCGTGCACGCGGATCTGAGGAGCTAAACGACGTCGTTTTAGGGCAATTGTATCCAGCCCTAAACGACGCCGTTTAGTCGGCCTTTAAAAGTCAGATTTTTTTGAAAAATTTCATTCCTCTCCCTTTTTTTAAAAAAAATGGGTTCTCTCTCAAACCATCTTTCCCCTTTTCTCAACAGCCCCCACATCCGGCCATGAAGCTCCCTCAACCTCCGACGCGCCACCACCGTGGCCGGCGGCCAATGCTGAAAGAATGGACCCTCTAGCAAGCTGCACGGTGTCCTTGAGAGCCAAGCTCTCTCAACCCGCGAGAACAAAAAAAACAGGGGAGGCTCTCGGCCCTTTGGACTCGATTTGAGCAACAGAGGAGAAGCCCTCCGACAACGCGGTCACGGCTAGAGGTGCTCATGGGCCGGGCCAGGCTCGCCCGAAATATGGGAGGGTTTGGGCAAAAATATAAGCCCGAAATATGGGCTTAGGAAAAAAACTAGGCCCGTTTAAAAAACGGGCCGGGCCTCGGGCACCACTTTTTTGGCCTGGGCCCGGCCCGGCCTGGCCTGAATATAATAAAAATATATTTTTTATTTTTTATTTTTAAAAATATTTTTAAAATAATTTTTTTAAAATTTTTTATTTTTAAAATATTTTTAAAATACTTTTTAAAATTTTTTAAAAAAATTTTGGTGTTTATTTAAAAATGGGCCGGGCCGAGCCCGGGCTTGGGAAATTTTCTCCGGGCCGGGCCTAGACAAAATTTCAAGCCCATATTTCGGGCCAGGCCAGGCCGGGCCTAGGACACTGGCCGAAATTTTATTTATGGGCCCGGCCCGAACCTGACGCAGCCCGGCCCATGAGCACCTCTAGTCACTGCTGTCTCCGGTGAACCCTTTTTTTCTTGTTTTTATTTTATTAGTTAGTATGTTAAAAAAGAAAATAAAATAAAAGGAATCGACGAGAAAGTAAAAAAACTTCTTCGAATCTGTTCTCTTTTTTTTTTATTTGAATGTTTGTCCAAAAAGCCAGAAAAAATACAAATTGCCCCATTCGGCCCTTTATAGTCGATTTAAAAAAGAAATTAAATCTATTCTTTTGTCGTTTTCTATTTGTTTTTCTGCCTTTGTATGTTGTTTACTCTTGCAGGTGTCAGATGCGTTGGTGCAGGCGACGGCAGAGGTGTGCGAGTAGGTCGGCGTGCGCTGGAGGCGTGGCAGAGGTGTGCGGCGCTAGGGCTTGGGGGAGGCAACTAGGTTTTGCTAAAAATTTTAGTTTGTGGGCTTGTTGGGTTAGGGTTAAGTTTGGGCCATATTGGGCCCGGTGTAAATGGACTGTGGACTGTTTATTAATTTTTGTTGTGGTCTTATTGGGCCCCGGGCAAAAGTGGGCCACTACAATAAAGACATAGGTGTGATTGTCTTGACTAACAATACTTTGGAAAAGATCCAATATGAATCCATCCTAGATCAATTTATGGATTTATTCGCTTATGACGTTCATAGTGTGTCCTACCTCAATCTTGAGTAAGTGACTGACTATGCATGCATGACTCGTATACTTTGATCTATTGAAAACTTGAGTTCAATTAGTAATACAGCCAAAAGCTCATACATTGGGTATTGGTATTGGGTTGAGAAAATAATTTAATTGAGTAAATTAACTAAATTTATTTTAAATAAATAAATAATATTTTGGGAATAGAAAATTGGTTATTCAGTTGGATAATTATATGAGTTGGTTTAAAGTCTAAATAACACATAATTGAACTTAATACATGAAAGGCCCAATAAGCCCACATACACATAGGGGTAGGCAGCACACTAGGATAATACCTAGTGTGGGTGCAGCCCACTACATGTGGAGTTCTAGTGGAACACTATTTTCTATTTAAATATTATTATTTGTCTTTTCTTATTCTAGAACTCTTGTGATTTTTCTCTATAAATAAACACTATGGGATAAACTAAAATATATCATTCTTGAGTGTAGTTACTCTATCAAAATTTAGTAAGATTTATTCGAAAATAAATTCTAATTTTTTTAGAACTCAAATTTGGTTCCTTAGTCCATAGAGAGAATTAATTTTCTCCACTAGAATCGGTTGGTGAATTTATGTCCCGCTCTCTAAGCAAACCGAGGGTTCAGAAATAGTGGAGAAGATCATGCTGGTGGAAAATCAAGAAACGACTAAGTCTGTTCAGCCTAAAAACACAGGTACTAATTTGGTAAATGTTTGTTTCTTTAAATAACACAAAGGCTCAATTTTTAGAAATTTTTTAATTTTTCGTTGTGTAACAAAATCATTTTCTAAACTAAATTTTTCCAACTAGAGTAACTCACCCCGAATAAAACTTTTTGTTTGAACTAAACATGATGCTTAATTTTTGGAAGTTAACTACCTGACCTGATACATCTTTAAAAGAGAGAATACTTTTAACTGTCTGACATTTTGAATCCAAAGCTTTGGCGGGAAGGAAGCTATCATCGGCAAATAATAAAAGAGAAACAGATGAACTACCTTATCAAATAGAAGTGCCATGTACTTGTCCTCTCACCTCTGCTTGTCGCAAAGGAAAGCTAAGATCTTCCGTGCAAAGAATAAAAATATAAGGGGTCCCCATTCTTAAGTCTACACTTTGGAGGAATCGACCCAACATCATTAGCAATAAATGAGATAAAGTAATTTATTGTCATTACACATAACATCATCCGATTCAATCACTTCTCCTCAACATAAACTGTCTATAGCTCCAATAAACTCTATCATAAGCTTTGCGAATGTTCAATTTCAAAGATACCTCGCTAGTTTTACCATGGCCCTTATTCTTCATGTGGTGAATGATTTCAAAAGCCACAAGAATGTTATCAATAATAAGCTATCATGGTAAAGGTTTTCTCTCGTTGAGTTTTTCTGGTTAAGGTTTTTAACAAGACAACTTATAATGAGAAAATGTGTATTCTTTTTCTTTCATTAAATTTTTATCCCACATGATTTTTCCAAATAAGGTTTTAAGAGATACATTTTCGCTAATGGATATCCAAGAGAGAGTGTTGTAAATATTTTATAAGTGGATGTCCTTTCAACTCTCACAACCCCAAAATTTATATGGATGATTTTTCAACTCCTAGAACTCTAATGGAACTTATCAAAAGCCTTAATTTTCATATTTATGTATTTGTAACTTATGGTGATTGCTAAAAAGTTGTTAAAGCAGAGCTTTTCATCTACCAAATGGCATGATTTTTCTCTATTTAGTTTGCTCTTTGTGGCACGATTTTGTTTGTTTTTCTTTTTTTTTTTTTATGTTTCTTCAAAAAGCTCTTATTTGTTTTTTTATGTTTTTTGATTGCCTTCGTCTTTTTCTATAGAAAATGAAATGGCGAATCTAAATCTTGATGAAGGTGAAGTGGAAGCCTGGGTATTCAATGAGGAAATCGGGTTGTCCAAATCAATATTTGAGTATTGTATAGTGGAATGTTTTTTAACAGAGAGTGTAGTCTATTTCCAGGCAATGAGAAATGCCATAGCGAATTTATGGCATCCCTTAGGTGGTGTTGCCATTTTGGATCTAAGAGAGAAAAGATATTTATTCAAGTTTTATAACCAGTTGGACTTAGACTGGGTAATAAACGGTGCCCCATGGACCTTCAACAACCATCTTCTGGTATTTAATTAGTTGAAAGAAGACGAGGGTCCGTTAAGAGTGGCACTGATTTTTTTGGGTTCAAATTCATGACCTTCTACCAGGGTTTTTTAAAGGGTATTGCCAAGAAATTTGGAATTTCATTAGAGAGTTTGTGGATTATTACACAAAACAACCAAATTGTGGTTATAAAAGTTATTTACGATTTCGGGTCAAGATTGTTGTTCAAAAGCCTCTAAAGCGTTGGAAGAAAATTATGCTCACCTCTACAAAATTTACCTATTCTATATTTCAATATGAGAGGTTAACTCTTCTAACGCCCCAAAATTTTTAATTTCGTTATTGTGAAAATATGACATAAATATTTGTCAGCTTTAGTGGTTATGTGTTCTGAGAGTGTTTGGGAGGCCCCAAGTTCAAGCCTTTGCTTGGGAAAATTTTGGTATTTTGAATGAATTAGGCCTTACTCTTGTTCAATAGGCTTTTATTTGATTGTTGGGTAAATTGCATTAGAATGAGCTTGCTGGTTTGGTGGTTAAATGATATGCTATTATGGTGGAGGTCTTATGTTTAAATCCCTATGTAGACAAAGGTATTTTTTTTTGCTCAGATTTTGGGATAGAGTTGTGTAATAGGGGGATTCTGAGTAGTGGATGTGTAGTGGGAATTAGGGGAGAAGATTAAGGGATTTTGGGAGTTATCGGGATTTTATTTTATTTTTTTCCCATAACCGAATTTTGACTCTCTTTTCCAAAAAAAATTCTGCCGTCCATTCTTCTCCCTCTCCTCTTGCCAAAATTCTCTGAGTTTTTCCATCTTTCTCTTCTTTTTCTTCTTCTTGATTTTTCCCTAATCCATTTATTTTCCTTCGTTTTTGCACGCGGTTAGTGCTCGCTTAGTTTCAGTAAGTGTTTCTCTTCGTTTCTGTCATGAATCTCTTAGCGACTAAAGTGGTAATGTTTTTTTCTCTACGATTTGGGCGTAGGGGGAGGTTCGGACTGGTGAATTTAGTGTTCTCATCTTAAAGATAGTTAAACGGAGGGTTATCATTGGTGGTAAGTTGGGTTTCTGTTCGTTCTTGGTTGTCAATTCACTGGTAAATCTGTTAAATTAATGTTGAGTATCTTGATTATAGGCTTTGGAGTGCTCGAGGACTGTTTTAGCGTCAAACTAAACCAGGTGTATACTCGAAACGCAAAAAAAAAAAAAAGATTCAGCGAAAAGCCAAAATTGCTTCCTATTTGGACAGCAGCAGTAGGCTAAATTTGAAAAATCTCCATAAATTGTGGAAATCGAATTAGAGAATGAATAAAATATGGAATTAAATATTATTGAGTCTAGTTTCTCATAGAAGAAACAATGTAAGTAATGGAATTGTAAATTATGAGGTATAATAAACTTTGTGAGACAAGGTCAGAATGAATTCGGGTTCCCATGTTCTGACTTTGGAAAATCATCAAAAATTGGAGATAAATAACTAGGGGTTAAATTTTACATTTGTAAATTATGGATGAGTCTATTTTCAATAGAAACAAATGGAAACATCATCCAAATTTTGTACTAAGAAATACTTAATTTTTAGCAAAGAAGGGACAAAGCTATCAGATAGCAGAACAGGGGTAAGTTTGAAGATTTTACTGTAATTATTGGTTGAATCAAAAATTCTAAAAATTTTATGGTAGAAAATTATTTGAGTCTAGTTTCAAATACATTAAGCGGATCTTAATTCGGAAATCTGTAGCTCAAGATATAAATAATTTAGTAACAGTGACTCAAGTAGAACAGCTTTGAAGAAAAATATAAGTAAATAGTGAAATTATATATGAATAATTAACTAGCACGGGTTACATTAAAAATGGATCACGTGGCCAAGGCCAATTTGGGCCGAGTGGGCCATATGGACGTGTGAGCCCATTTTTCTGAAAAGTTCTATAAGGTTGCACGGGTCGCCCAAGTCGACCGTGGACCTACTGTAGGGTCGGTAAGCTTTACTTAGACCCCTATATGTGTGATCTGTCTGTCTGATTTCTATACTGAGCATGACTTATGATATATGAATGTATGTACTATTAATTGCATAATGGCATGACATATTTTGTATGTTGCATTACATCGGGATTGGTTGATAATATTTGGAGGAAGTGTCTGAAAGACTATTAAGCCTGTTATCTGGCAGCTCAGTTGTAACCTTCTGATTATGTGCCGCATTTCGGTGCAGCATGGTGTGTAGGGATGGGTGGGTTGATTTAATCCCCACATGGTGTGTAGGGTTGGACGGAGATGGTGTGTAGAGGCTGGTGGGTAGGATTCTGATTTACTTTATCTACATTCTGTATTTGATATGGGCCAAAGCCCTAATGTATTTCTAAGACTGTATCTGAATGGGCTAAGGCCCAAACTGATTCTGTGATGGGCATAGGCCCCAGACTGTATTTAACTAAATTATGTTGATTATCTGTATGCATGTTTTCTGTGGGGATTACACACTGAGTTTGCGAAAACTCACCCTTTCTCTGTTTAATCTGTACAGGTAATCCCCAAACTTGATGGGTCGGTGCAGCGGAGGACTCGACGGTGGCCACACGTAAATTTTAGACTGTTTTCTATTAATGCCTCGAATTTTTTACTTATTTGGGGATTTTCATGTATCTTCTGGACTATGGATAGGTTGGCTTTAAATTTGAGACTTTATACTATTTTTTATGGATTTTTTTAAAAACTGCAACTCCACAAAACACAATTTTTTCGTAAAAACTAAGGTTTTTCGTAAAGAGAAATGATTTTCTCTAAATTAATTGGTTACAAAAGCTTCCGCTAAGAAACAAGTTTTAAAACAAATCAACTAGTTTTTTTTTCGAATTAAATAAAAGTTAACTTACTATAACGGTTTTTAAACTCGACAATCTTGTCTTCAAATCCTTTTCCATGTGACATCACCAGATTCGGCCATAACGTCTAGGCCGGGCTTGGGGTGTTACAACTTTATTTTGCTTTTTGTGTGGTTGTCTTAGGCACAGCAAAAACTTCTATCATATTCGATTAATGACTAGTGGGAAGGATATTGAGTTAGGCCGGGATCTGTTTTTGAGAGCGTCGGCAAGGAAGGCTACCACTAGCACTATCGTTTGGTTACGGGAGGATGGAAACAATGTTTTTTTGGGAAAAAATCTGGATTAGGCGATCAAAAGAGTAATTTTTAGCGTGAAAAGTAATTTAAACAGTAAACAGATTGGACGCACAAATTTTATCCAATTTGAGGCTTAAATTTGAAAGGAAAATCAATTTTGATTGAGGATCAACATATGGAATATTCAAGTGGGGCAAAGTCAATGATGATGGAACAAGATACAGAGAAAAACCCTTTGGTGAATATTGAAGGAAAAAATAGACCACGTGTCTAGGTTCATGCTCCAAATGTTTTCGATTCTTTTGATTCAATGGTGTGTAGTGATGAGCAAACGTCAATTGCTCAACAAAGGATATTGGCGGCCGTCAGCAGACAAGCCAACCAAAAGTAATGAAGCACTTGTGTTGGAATGAACTTGGATTAGGGAGTTCATAGGCAATAAGAAGACTTCAGCACACACTGAAGATTTATAATCCTCAAATTGTCTTCTTCATAGAGACAAAAATTAATTCAAGACAAATGGAGAAAACTCGACAAAAATGTGGTTTTTTAAATTGGATTGATGTAGCTACTAATGGCACTCTAGGTGGTTTTTGTATAGGGTGGAATACGAACAATATCATAACTATTAGAAGTTTTTCAATAAATCATATTGATTGAAATGTGCAGAAAAATGGTAACAATATGAATTGGTGACTTATAGGGTTTTATGGTTTGCCCAATGTGCAATTTAATGAGGATTCTTAGAATCTTTTAAAAGATCTTGGAAGAGACCAAGGTTTACCGTGGATGGTTTGAAGTGACTTCAATGAGATCCTTTATTCGTTTGCAAAAAAAGGAGGATTACCACGAAAAGAAGGACAAATGAGAAGTTTTCATGAAACTCTAACCGACTGTCAATTAGAGGATTTAGGATATATGAGGCATTGGTTTACATGAGAGAGGAGGAATTGATTAGAGAATAATATTCGACAAAGATTTGGATAGGGGAGTTGTAAACTCGGCGTGGTGTTTGGCTTTCCCAAATTTCTAAGTCAAGCATCTACCGCATTCGTTTTCTAATCACTGTTCATTGCTCATATATACCAATCAAGAGGAACAGAGACCGAAGAAATGTAGTTTTAAGTTTAAAGCATAGTAGACTCAGGAGGAATCATGTGACGAAGATATTAGACGATTGTGGGAAGGCAGCCAAGAAAGTATACCAGATCGCTATAATAACATTAGAAAGGGCTTGCAAAAATGGACGAATGGGTTAAGAAAAAAAAGAAAATGGACTTTCAGTGAGGCCTTACGTGTGATTAGACCAGTTGAATGGGGTAGAGCGTGATGATGACATAATTGGGGAGCTGATTGATACAAAGTTGCTTTTGAACATGGAGATTAATAAAGAGGAGCTTTATTGGAAGTAAAGGACACGTGCAAATTGGTTAAATCTTAGTGATCGAAACACGGCTTTTTTCCATATATTCACTTCTCAATGGCGAAGAACAAATCAAATTCAGGGCAACAAATCAAATTCAGGGTTTGAGAGGATTGAATGACCAAATTGTTACCAATAAGGAGGATTTGGCCAAGATTGCAAAAGACTACTTCCAAGGATTATTGACGACCAAAGGTACTAGTAATATTGAATGCATATTGGCAAGTGTAGCGCAAAGTATTTTGGACAACATAAATCAAATCCTTACGACGGAATATATTTTGGAGGAGATTTATATGGCTTTGAAAGATACCGAGAGTTTATTGTCTACATGCACTGTTTTTCAAAAGATATTGGCATATCATGGGTTAGGAAATTGGTCAATTTTGTCTGAATGTTCTTAATAGAGGTACTTCTTTGGAATCTATTAATTCTACATAGATTGTGCTTATTCCAAAATTGAGCATTCTGATAATCTGTTACATTTTAGACACATCAGTTTATGTATTGTAACTTATAAAATAATTTCAAAAATAGTTGCAAACCGTTTCTAAAAAGTGTTAGATGAATCTAAAAGCACTTTTATCCCAGGAAGGTTGATTCCAAATAACGTATTGATGGCTTACAAAATTCTCCATGCTTTCAATTAACGCATGATGGGAAGGAAAGGCTACATGGCACTCAAATTGGATATGAGTAAAGCCTATGACAGAGTTGAATAGGCTTTTTTACAAGATATGATGTTAAGAATGGGTTTTGCAGTATCATGGGTGAATTTTATTATGCAATGTGTTACCACAGTATCTTATTTGATTTCAATAAACAGGGAGAAAGGTGCATCATTAGAATCGAAAAGAGGTCTTCAATAGGGGGATCTGTTCAGCCCTTATTTTTTTCTTAATTTGTAGTGAAGGGCTTTAATCTCTGATGTAATTGGCAAAGGAAGAAGGCTTACTAAGGGATGGAAAAGCATGTCGAAGGGGACCGGAAGTTACTCTCTTACTTTTTACAAACGATTGCATCATTTTTGGTGAAACAACTGAAGGAAGTGTTAGTGCCTTGAAGGAGATTCTAAAAGAATACGAGGTATACTCTAGATTGTGCATTAATTTTGATAAGTAGCTTTTATTTTTTAGTTCAAATGTTACTAAAAATGTCAGATATTTGGTGTCACAAATGTTGAAGGTTCGGTTCTTCTCAGACCCAGAAAAGTATTTTAGGCTTCCAAACATGGTTGATAGGAAAAACAAAATGGCTTTTCAAGTGTTGAAAGATAGACTAATTAAAAGAATCAATAGTTGGTGTGTTAAACCCCTCTCCCAATGTGTAAAAGAGGTGTTCATTACTAGTATCCTACAGGCCATACCAACTTATTCAATGTCATGTTTCTTAATGCATGCTTCTCTTTGTACGGCTATGGAACACATTACAAGTAGATTTTGGTGGCAAAACTTTAAATGGAAAAGAGGCATACATTGGTGTGAATGCAAGAATCTATGTAAGTTAAAGGAGGATGGGGGTTTGGGGTTTAAGAATGTAGCAAAGTTTAATGTTTATTTGCTTACGAAGTAAGATTGGCGTTCGGCTAATAACCCAAATTATCTATTGATGCATACGTTAAAGGTAAAATATTACCTAGAGACTACCTTTATTAGATCAACTTTAGAGAATAATCCATCCTATGCTTGGAAGATTATTTGGGCCACCAAATGTTGCTGCAAGAGGGGACGCATTGGCAAGTGGGGGCAGGGACCAAAGTCTCAATTTGGAATGATGTGTGGTTATCGGGATCTGTGGATTTTAAAGTTTACAATAGTGCTAGAATTAGTGATCTGAATGCAATCCCGAAACTAATTGATCAAGGACAAAGATGCTGGAAGAGAGATCTTATTACTAGATATTTTTCCTCGAAAAAAGCTGAGCACATCCTTTGTATTCCGTTATCCTGACACCCTCAGGAAGATAGGATGGTTTGACGGAGTGAGGCAACTAGTTAGCATGCAGTTTGGAGTGGTTACAAATGATTATTATAGGGAGGGGATACATCTAAGCCTAAACACTACAATAATGATTGCACTATTTTCTACAAGAAACTGTGGTCGACAGATTGGCCATAAAAAATAAATATTACAATATAGAAGCTCTTTAGTAACTACATTCCAACATATAGCAATCTCCACTATAGAAGGCTTCGAATTTTAGTAGTCTACCTTGATGCTCGGATTGTTAAAAGCTGGACTGCAATGCAACATGGAACCAGCAGCCTCCTACTGTCAAGTTCAGCAGCAGCAAAGCAACTGGAAGTACAGCATTGAAGCCTGATCGAATGCAACAGTTGCATAATTGATTTTATTTTAATGCAATCTTGTTTAGTTACAAATTTGTGTAAGAAAGTTAGTAGGATTAGTCTTTGATGTAATGGCTGATTGGTCAGCTACTTTTGTGCGTCATTTTAGCTATAATCTAGTATTGTATTAGTTGGAGCGTTAAACAATTAGGTAACTGTCAAGCTATTTTTGTAACTCCTTTATATTTCAAAATTTGAATGAAAAATATATGGTTGTTTAGTTACATTTGCTGTGTGTTCAAGTTCTATTGTTGTTTTTCATTTCTTTTTCTTTTGCTTCGATTCTTTCATTGATTTTACTTTGCAAATCTGTTGGTGCTGCTGCCAAAGTTCCAACAAATGGTATCAGAGCCTGAGTCTTTGAGGGGCCTCTGTTACTGGTTGTATTTTGTAAAAACAGCAAAGCTTAAAAAGGAAAATCGAAGACTTGAATTCAGTCTAGCAAAATGAGTTTCACTCCACCTCCACCACCTGTGTTCACTGGTGAAAATTATCATATCTGGATAGTTAAAATGAAGACATACCTTCAGGCACATGATTTGTGGAGTGTGATCGAAAATGATGCTGAACCACCTCCACTGAGAGCCAATCCCACCATTGCTCAAATGAGGCAGCATGCTGAGGAGCGAGCCAAGAAGCACAAGGCTATCGCCTGTTTGTAGAATGGTGTGTCTGATGTGATTTTCACTCGCATCATGGCCTGTGATTCACCTAAACAGGCATGGGAGAAGCTGAAGGAGGAGTTCATAGGGACTGACAAAATGAGGCTGTAGCAAGTGATCATCTTAGGAGAGACTTTGAGAATTTGAAGATGAAAGAGTTTGAAACCATCAAGCAGTACTCAGACAGGATAATGGCCATTGTCAACAGCATAAGGCTCCTTGGAGTGGACTTCACTGAGAGCAAAGTTGTTGAAAAAGTCATTACAACTCTCCCTAAAAAATTCAAGTCAAAAATCTCTTCACTTGAGGACTCGAGGGACTTATCAGCCATCTCATTGTCTGAGCTGATAAACTCCCTATATGCACTTGAGCAAAGGAGAGCAAATAGGCAGGAAGAAAATCCTGAAGCTGCTTTCTAGGCAAAAGCCAATGAAGGCTCAAGTTCGAATTTGAAAAGTAAGAAGCCTTGGCACAACAGAAGAGACAAACCAAGAAAAGATGAAGGAAAAGGGGTGCTTCCACCATGTACTCACTGCAAGAAGATAACACATTCAGAGAAGTATTGCTGGTATAGGCCAGACATCTAATGCAGGAAATGCAAACAGTTTGGTCATGTGGAGAATGTGTGCAAAGGCAAGGCAAAGGAGGCTGCTCAGCAACAAGCTCGACCTGCTGAGGATCTGCAAGCTCAGGAGGAGCATGTGTTTACAGTATCCTGCTTTGTTGGCACAACAAAAGCCAGCAGTGATTGGCTGGTAGACAGTGGTTGTTCACATCACATGGCATCTGATGCAAAGTTGTTCAAGGACCTTGACAGAACATTCACCTTAAAGATCAGAATTGGAGATGGGAAGCTGATTGAGGCCAAAGGTAAGGGCAATGTACTGGTAAGCACTGGTTCAGGTAACAAACTAATCACTGATGTGCTCTTTGTACCTGACATAGATTAGAATCTGCTTAGTGTGGGCCAATTAGTGGAAAAAGGCTATACTCTGGTCTTTAAGAATGATTGCTGCATTGTTCAAGACTTGCATGGTCAGGAATTAGTTACAGTGGCCATGACTGATAGGTGCTTCATGCTGGATGTAAGTCGAGTAGAAAGAAAGGCATACACCAGCCTTGCTGTTAGCACTGACTTATGGCATAGGAGATTAGGCCATGCTAACTTCAGATCCCTTGATCTGTTGCATAGGCTAAATTTGGTTGAAGACATGTCTAAAATTGAAGCTAGTAGGACAGTTTGTGAGGTTTGTCAGCTTGGTAAGCAGGCTAGATTGCCTTTTCCTGCTGACAGTGCTTAGAGAGCTTAAGAAAGGCTTGAATTGGTGCATTCTAATGTTTGTGGTCCTATGAAAACACCTTCAATCAGTGACAATAAGTACTTTGTCCCGTTTATAGATGATTTAACAAGGCTTTGTTGGATTTATTTTTTGAGGCAGAAGTCAAAAGTGTTTGAGGCCTTTTGCAAGTTTAAAGCACTTGTTGAGAACCAATCTGGTTGTAAAATTAGAGCCTTGAGGACTGATAATGGCTCTGAATATATGTCTGAAAAATTTCAAAAGCTGTGTAAAAGTGCTGGAATTCATCATCAGCTCACAACTGTCTATACTCCTCAAAAGAATAGAGTATGTGAGAGAAAAAATAGAACAGTGCTGGACATGGCCAGATGACTGTTGTTTCAAAGCAAGCTTCCAAGTCAATTTTTGGCTTTGGCAGTCAACACCTCAGTATACCTACTCAACAGATTGCCAACTCGAGCAGTCAAGGACAAAACTCCTTTTGAAGCTTGGCATGGAATCAAACCAGTGGTGACACACTTGAAAGTATTTGGTTGTGTGTGTTATGCTCATGTTCTAGTGGAAAAAGAGAACCAAGCTCGAGAGCAGAGCTATTCCAGGAATTTTTGTTGCTATAGCAGTAACAAGAAGGGCTATAGAGTGTATAATCCATCAACAAAGAAAGTTTTACTCAGCAGAGATGTGAAGTTTGATGAAGAGAGGGTATGGAGCTGGAATGGTGCTGAAGCAGGCTTGTTTGAAGAAAATCAGTTGGACTTGGTTACTGAACCTACAGAAGAAGGGCCAAATGTTGATGCTGTTGATGATGTACCGGTGAGAGGCACCAGAACCTTAGCTGATGTTTATCAAAGGTGCAATGTTACTGTAGTTGAGCCTACTGACTATGAGGAGGCTGCCAATAATAGGAACGGGATAAAAGCAATGGAAGCTGAATTGGAGATGATTAATAAGAATCAGACATGGGAATTAGTGAACAGACCAGACCATAAGAAGGTCATAGGTGTTAAATGGGTGTATAGAGCCAAATACAATGCTGATGGCTCATTGAACAAGCACAAGGCTAGGCTTGTGGTAAAGGGCTACAATCAGCAATATGGAGTTGACTTTATGGAGACATTTGCTCCAAGAGCAAGGTTGGACACAATCAAGCTTCTATTTGCCTTAGCTGCTCAGAAACAGTGGAAGGTTCACCAATTGGATGTGAAATTAGCATTTTTAAATGGCTTTCTCAAAGAGGAGATCTTTATCGAGCAACCAGATGGATTTAAGGTTGTTGGACATGAAAACAAGGTGTACAGGCTGAGAAAGGCTCTTTATGGCCTGAAGCAGGCACCAAGGGCCTAGTATGACAGGGTTGACACCTACCTGTCCAAGCTCGGGTTTGAGAAAAGTGTCAGTGAGCCTACACTTTATGTAAAGAAGTCTGAATGTGAGACTTTACTGATTGTTTCCTTGTATGTGGATGATCTGTTAGTGACAGGGAGCAAAAAGGAGCTCATTGATGAGTTCAAGGTCCAAATGCAACAAGTGTTTGATATGACTAACTTGGGGATCATGACTTACTTCCTTGGTATGGAAGTGCATCAAACTGATCGAGGCATCTTCATCAGCCAACACACATTTGCTTCAAAGATCCTTGGTAAATTTTGCATGCAGAACTGTAAAACAGTCAGCACACCTGTGGCTCAAGGTGAAAAACTGACTAGAAATGGAGACCAAGAAAGGGTTGATGAAAGGCACTATCGAAGCCTAGTAGGTTGCCTGTTGTATCTGATAACAACTAGGCCAGATATTATGTTTGGTGTTAGTCTGCTATCGAGGTTTATGCATTTCTGTAATGAGACTCACTTGAAGGCAGCAAAGAGGGTCCTTAGATATATTAAAGGGACTGCAAACTTTGGTGTGATGTTTGAAAGTGGAAAAGAACTGAGACTTGAAGGATATTCAGATAATGACTGGGTAGGCTCTCTCGATGACATGAAGAGTACCCCTGGCTACTTCTTCACACTTGGATCGAGTGTGTTTTGTTGGAGTTCGAAGAAGCAACAGACTGTTGCTCAGTCCACAGCTGAAGCAGAGTACATTGCAGTTGCAGCAGCTGTTAATCAGGCCATATGGCTCAGAAAACTCCTTCAAGACCTTAATGAAAATCAACTGAAGCAACTGAGATTTGGGTGGACAATCAATCAGCAGTTGCTATAGCTAAAAACCCTGTGTTCCATGGTAAGACTAAGCACTTTAAGATTAAACTTCATTTTGTTCGAGAGGCTGAGCAAATAAAAGAAGTCAGCCTAGTTTATTGCAGCTCAGGGGCACAATTGGCTGACATGTTGACTAAGCCCTTAGGAGCTACTCGATTTGAAGCTTTAAGAAGTGTAATTGGTATGTGTTGCATACAGTCCAAGGAGGAGTGTTGAAAGTTAGACTGTAATGCAACATGGAACCAGCAGCCTCTTACTGCCAAGTTCAGCAGCAGCAAAGCAACTGGAAGTACAGCATTGAAGCCTGATCGAATGCAACAGTTGCATAGTTGATTTTATTTTAATGCAATCTTGTTTAGTTACAAATTTGTGTAAGAAAGTTAGTAGGATTAGTCTTTGATGTAATGGCTGATTGGTCAGCTACTTTTGTGCATCATTTTAGCTATAATCTAGTCTTGTATTAGTTGGAGCAGTTAAACAATTAGGTAACTGTCAAGCTATTTTTGTAACTCCTTTATATTTCAAAATTTGAATGAAAAATATATGGTTGTTCAGTTACATTTGCTGTGTATTCAAGTTCTATTGTTGTTTTTCATTTCTTTTTCTTTTGCTTCGATTCTTTCATTGATTTTGCTTTGCAAATCTGTTGGTGCTGCTGCCAAAGTTCCAACACGGATGGAACTGAAATGACAGAGCATGTTTTTCGAGATTGCACCACTGTAAAAGACATATGGCAATAGTTAGAGATAACATGGAATCAGGAAGTATTACAGATTAGATTTAGAGACTAGTTAATGGGTATCGTGTCTACCATTTCAACACGCAAGTGTAGAAAGGTGTTTTGTGCTTTTTGGGTCATCTGGACAGTAAGGAATAAAGAGGTGCATTAGGGGATTAAAAAATCTTCCTATGAATCAGCCTTTTTCGTACAGGCATATCTCAGGGAAATAGATGATATAGATAGACACTCACCTGGTCAAGAGATTATGGTGGAAAGGTGGTGCCGACCAGATCTAGATTTTATTAAAATAAACTTCGATGCAGCTTTCAATAATCACACAACAGAATCATGTTCGGGTTTGGTATGTAGGAATTCAAATGGGCAGGTGTTGGGTTCAAGAATCGTACATATACCTTCTCCTTTTGCTGCTAAAGCATTGGCCTATCTTTAGGCAGTACAAATGAGACTCAATCTGGGATATCGAAAAGTGATAATTGAAGGGGATTCCCATTCGATTATCAGGAAATTACAAATAGAACAAGATGATATATCTGTTATACGCACCTATATCAAGGACTTGAAAGAGCACACATCCTTGCTACATAAGGGATAAAAAGATGGGAGGTCACTTATTTGGAGGGAGTGATTCCTGATTTTGCAGTAGAAAAAAAGGAGTGCGACAGAAGATGGTGAGGAAAGCTGATCACGTAAAGAAAGTGAGGTGCCAGAATAACTGTGATGAAGACTGTTGGAGTTTTATTTTTGTTCATCTCTGATTCATGCTTTCTCTAGAAGAAAGAATGATTATCCCATCTTGCGTCTTACTATTCTCCCATCTTGGATCTTACTATAATCTCTTTTAGTTTCATAACATTTACTAGTTTCTTTTCTCAATTTAATTTACGTAGGACATGTGTCCACTTCGAACAAAATAGAAAACTTATTTATCTAAATTAAAATTAGTTCCCACATTAATGTCTTTAATTAATTTATAATAATAACACATACACCTTTAAACGTATTATTTATAAGAAATAATAATATAAACTTATTATTTAAAAAATTCCTTAAGCGGAAATAGGTATAATTACTAAGCCAGCATAC
The DNA here is from genome assembly GCA_008044935.1 of Gossypium turneri. NCBI lineage: Eukaryota > Viridiplantae > Streptophyta > Magnoliopsida > Malvales > Malvaceae > Gossypium > Gossypium turneri. The sequence goes on along the minus strand of CP032580.1, from coordinate 9,470,078 downwards.
AAGCAAATGTTTGAACCAATCTCCCAATAATAAACTTTTAGATACATAATTTAAAATAAAATAGTTCCATAATTTTTCGAACCAATTGAGTAATGTTAACAAATCTTTTAAATACATCATTTAAAAATAATTAAATTTAGTCGATTGAGTCTCAGTTCTATTGGTATAAGTATGGTTGTCAATGCAGGAAGATGTGGGTTCGAGTACGATGAAGCGCATTACCCTTCTACTTATGAGTTGGAAAGGGGTTATGGGTAGGTCTAGGCATTGTGTCAAAAAGACTGATATGATCAGATGTTAAAAATAATAATTAAATTTGAAAGATTAAAGGAAATCTTTTTAGAAATAATTTTATTTTTTAAATTCTTTCTAGCGGGTCGGTTACCTATCTTAAGAATAAAAAATATATCATTGTTAGCTCGAAACAATTACTTAGAAATAAGCTTGGTGCTTGGAAGGAGTGACAAAGGAGTGAGCACTGCGTGAAACCAAAAATAAGCAACAGGCACAAAGTTTGTTTACGCAACTTGGTTTTCCTATGTCTACGAAGCCTAACTCAGTGAAAAGCATCTATTATCTTCAAACTCTTACACAGTGATTCTAATTCTATCACACACCCGTGACAATTTTCTCACTTGTATATTTGAATACTAAAACCCTCACCACTAATTTCACCCTGTGAATTCAGTAAGTAAAACCACAACACAAGTTTTACTATCAATATGCACTCACAAAATATAGTTCCTCACTTGATCAATTTTAGTGCTTTCAATTATAAGTACATAACCCTATACAAGCCTCTCAATTATATTAAATTGTTCGAGACTTACAAACATAGAGAAGATCTATCACAATCCCACTAAAAAAGTAATAAGATAAGCTAAATACAATGTAATACGAACAAGTAATGTAAACATGGACTCTTAGCAGTTAAGCAATCAAAATTTCAATCCAATCCAATACCCACAATACAAAGGATTAGATGGGTGATCTGACTTGATCCAATCTCCAAAATATGTTTTCCCAAGTTATATGATCTTTAATTATGTGCTAAATATCATCCACATAATCAACACAATCCATATATGTTATTCAATAATTGTCAACATCGCAAATCTGAAAGTTGTCTTAAACAGCTCCAGCTCCATTGACACTCAATTACCAATTCCATATTTTTCAACAACCATATATCATGTATAATAAATTAAAAAAAAAAACTTGAGAACTCTCAAATAGATTGGTACATATTTTTAAATTAGGATAAATATCAAAAGTATACATGAACTTTGATTCAATGTACAATGTCGTATATGAACTCTGATTTTGTGCGATTTTATACATGGAATTTTGATTTGATTTGATTTTCACAAATCACAACAAAATTATCAAATTAGCACAATTATACATTGATATTTACATGGACAAATAATTATATTAATTCGGTATGAAAATGAATGTATGTATTCATTTTGTTAAATGTGTACTATTGAATTAAAATTAATGTTTCATACACATATGAACCAAAATTCAAATTCCATGTCTATAATTGTACCAAAATCAAAGTGCATGTATAAATTTGATATTTATCTCTTTAAAATTTGATTAAAAATAAATATATAATTATTCAAAATATATATATCTTCAAAAATAAATTTTAAATTGAATCCAGTTGTACTATATTGATGGGGTGTTCACCTACTTTAAGAATAACCCGAGTTCATATTACAGTTGTAAAAAAATAACATTTAAATTAAAATCTAAAATTTAAAATTAAAAAATTGGGTGCAAACTACCCACATTTCATTTCACAAAATAAAAATTTTGGAAACGATAAGGCACAAACTCCAAACATATCTAACAAAAAGCCACATAAAGGAGATATTTTTCAATTAATGGTATATAGATACATGTAACCCAATAGCACTGATAATGGTACTTCATTCAGTCTTTCCTTGTTTGCTCATCTAAATGGCAAGCTTTCATTTTCCTTTAAATTAAAAAAATCTTTAATAATAAAACAAAATAAGGTGATTGAAAAAGAGTAGGATAAGTAAACTCTGCCTCTCAAGTTTCAAACAAATTTGAGCAGATAATTAGAATGGAAATAGCACTGTTTATGAATATCTTGCTCCTATCTCTCCCTTTCTTCCTCTTCATAACTCTCCTGAAACGTAGCATTAGCAACCATGGCGATTGCAATCATCTTCCCCCAGGCCCTCCAAGTCTTCCCTTGATTGGTCACTTACATATGTTGATGTTTGGTAACTCAGACCTCCTCCATATTTTCCTTTGGAAACTCTCTAAACAATATGGTTCTCTCCTGTCCTTACGACTTGGATTTAGGCCAACCCTTGTAGTTTCTTCAGCAAAAATGGCTAAAGAGGTTATGAAAACTCTTGACCTCGACTTCTGCAGCAGGCCTAATCTATGTGCTATTCGCAAATTATCTTACAATACATCGGATTTGTCTTTTTCACCATACAGTGAGTCCTGGAAGGAGATTAGGAAAATTTGTGTTATACATCTGTTCAGCAGAGTGCGAAAGTATCGTTCCATTCGAGAAGACGAAGTTGCTCACCTGGTTGAGAAAATATGTCGATTATCCGTTGATTCTAAGCCTGTCAACTTGAGTGAGGCAATGGTGTGCTTTTCCTATTCAATAATTTCAAGAGTGGGCTTCGGTAAGACTTACGATGAAGAAGGAGCTGAAGGAAGTAGGTTACATGGGCTGATTAAAGAAAGTGTCGCCATGTTTACAAGCTTTAGTTTTTCTGACTGTTTTCCTTTCATGGGTTGGGTTGATAGATTCACTGGGTTTCACGCTCGTCTTGAAAAATTTTTCATAGAACTTGATACCTTCTATCAACAACTCATTGATGAACATCTTAATCCGAATAGGCTAAAACCAGAGCAAGAGGACATACTCGATGTGCTATTACAGACATGGAAGGACCGTGATTTTCTATTTGATCTTACCCTAGATCACATAAAAGCTGTTATTATGGTTATTTCATCTTCACCCAAAGCGTTTATTATTAGCTTCACGCTTTATGTATCATAACTTTGATTTTTTTAACTTTTGCAGGATGTTCTTTTTGCTGGAACGGAGACAACTGCGGTTACTGTGATTTGGGTCATGAGCTTCTTGATGAAAAATCCAGAGTGTTTGAAGAAAGCTCAAGAGGAAGTAAGGGATTTGATTGGGAAAAATGGATTTCTAAACGAAGATGATGTTCAAGCTTTAACTTACCTAAAGGCTGTGGTAAAAGAAACATTCAGATTGCAACCAACACTTCCATTGTTGCTACCACGAGAAACACTTCGAAAATGCTGCATAGGTGGGTACCAAGTACCTGCCAATACCTTGGTGTATGTGAATGCATGGGCAATAGGAAGAGACCCTGAAGCTTGGAGAAACCCTGAAGAATTTTATCCTGAAAGGTTCATTGGCAGCTCTATTGACTACAAAGGGCTAAACTTTGAGCTCATACCATTTGGTGCGGGTAGAAGGGTTTGCCCTGGAATGCATATGGCAGTTGCAGCAGTGGAGCTTGCTCTTGCTAATCTTCTTTACAAGTTTGATTGGGAAATGCCGACCGAAATGAACAAGGAAAACTTAAACTTTGATGGCACGCCTGGTTTAGTTACGCACAAAAAAGATGCTCTTATCCTTGTAGCTGGGAAGATTAATGATTAATCAGTGTATCATTATAGTAACTTATTTGATGCTTATTGCTCTAGTTTCTACATTGTACAGTTTCATCTTGAACACTTATCAAACGTTAGTAACACCTCGCTTGTTTAATTAACCTGCAATTACTGCTATGTTTGTCAAGCTACCATCTCATTTGAATATATACATATTGCAAAAAGCAATTAATATATATCTGCAAATATACAAATATATGTTATCCATTAACCATTATTATCCTTACATATATAGTACTATGAAGGAATATTGTATTTCTCAGTTGGTGTGTGGTACAATTAACAAACACTAGTTTTCATTCTTTAATCGCACAGGTTAGTTGTATGTATTACATATACGAATGAAATAATGCATTCTTACAAATATGCACATAGCTTACAAGATTAAGCATTAAACTAGGTTCAAACCAAAACATTATTCACAAGAAACACATAGACAAACACCTAAGTTCATGCCACAATATCGAGTTACAAAATGAGCAAAAGTTTACTGAGGTGATAGGTGAATAGTATGAGCTTCAAGGCGATCCGAACGACACGATCCGCAAACCGACAATCTACAGAAAAAGGAAAAACACTGGGTAAGCATTTCGAATACTTAATAAGCCCATATAAAACTTACTCAACTTACCTTAACATTTTAACAATTAGGTAAATGTACTACATTGAAATTAAGCTTAAAATTCCTTTTGCATCACATTCCTCTATATGCAATTCAATAAACACATCAATGGTTAGTTCAATTCCATAGCACAAGTTTATATCACAATCATATAGATGCATAAATTTCCATCACATAACATATATAAACTACTTTATATTTAAAACTTTAACATGTATAATTCTATTTACATATGTATTCATTTCTATTTTCACCCAGAGAACTCTAGTAAATTGAACTCGGATACACGAGATTGATTTAATTACATATGTTGACATTACCGGGCTACTAACACTAGCTTAGTACGATGCTATTAACATTAGCTTCAGAGAACTGTAACATATGTTGGATCTCAAGTCATCGAATCAATTTCCCATTTTTCTTTTTTGTATCATTTCAAACCCTATAACCATATACACACTTTTCATATATCGAATAGTAATTCATATACATCTTAACTTTGTAACATCATCATATACACATCTTCCAATATTATAACAATTTCACATCATTCGATACCATATATTTCATAATTTACAATTTAGTTCATTCGATGCCAAAGATCATTGAAATTACAATTAACCTAAATTAATAAACACTATTGTAACAAGCCAAATTCTTCCGGCCCAAACCCAAATAAAACAAACCAAAAACAGTTAAAACAAAAAATAAATAAAAGTCCATTAACACTCCAAATTACAAGCCTAAAACCCAATCTACTAACCTAAACCCCAAGCCCAAATACAAAAAAAAACCCTAAAGGCCAATAGCCAACTATCCTAAACTAAACAGGAAAAAAAAAAACCCTAAAAGTCCTTATGCCTCTAGTCGCCGCCCTCACCACATCAGCAAGCATGCCGTCTAAGGCCTGACACCTCCTCGTCCTTGCCACCATCGCCCGCAAAAAACAGAGAAATAGAGACAAAGAAGCAGAGAAAAGAAAGAAAAAATATTATTATTTTGTAATATATTTCGGCTATAAAAGCCGAAAAAAGATTGTAACAAAAAAAATTGGCAGAGAATACAAAAAAACAACCAAGTTAAAAAAATGTGGTTCTTTTATTTAATCTACTATTTTATTTTGCTTTTTTTCATAAAAAGCATATAAAATAATAAACAAGGTTTAAAAAAAACTTACCTCATCGCTTCATCTTCCACCACCGTCGTTGATGGCTTTCTGCCAATTCGAAGGGTCTATGAACCCATTAGGGTTCGTCAATGGCCTCAACAGAGAAGAGGAAAATAGAATACAACAAATAAAAAACAACAAAGTTTTTAAAAAAAAAAAAAAACAAAGGTAGTCAATCTTTTTTTTATACCTTTTTATTTCATAAAATATAAAAATAAAAATATATATATTTAAATTTTTTACCTGTTAAGCGCCTTCGTAGAATCCCTTCCTCCGACTCAAAAAGCCTCGGAACCCCTAGGGTTCCGTTAAGGGCCTCGTCGGAGAAGGGAGAAACCGAAAGGTTTCTTTTCCTTCGACTGAACCTCGACTAAATTTTTAGGGATTTAAACCCAAAATCTGTATTCTACTCGAAAAGAGGGTCAAAAGGGCCTATTTTGGGGAACTCTGGCCACCGGAGGCGGCAATCTCCGTCGTCGATGACCGATGGCCACGGTGGAGACCCACCATCTCATGGCTGGACAGAAAGGGGGTTGAGAGAGTAGAAAGAGTTTTTTTTTTTTTAAAAAAAAGGTTACAAATGATTTTTTTTAAAGATTTTTTTGACTTATATAAGCCCCTTAAAACAGCGCCATTTTGGGTTTGGCTTCAGACGCCAAAACGGCGTCATTTCAAGCCTAATCCAAATATCCGACCTGGCCCTTCCTAGGATCTGCGTGTTTTTGAATGGAGGGGCTAATTGCCATTTTGGTTCTTCCACCTTTTTGCCCCATTTTAATCTTGTCCTATTTCTTTTTTATTTATTTTAATTTTACCCCTTTCAATTTATTTTCTTACATTTTAGTCCCTTGACCTACTGTGACCCACTGAGGGTGACACGTGTATTGGGGTTGGGGAAAATAGCACACTAGGTGCCTATATTTTTCCACTTTGTTTTAATTTAATCCTTTATTTATTTTTTTCTTGCAATTTGGACTTTAAAATGTTTTAGGGTTTCAATTTAGTCCTTATTTTTTATTCGGTCCCTTTACTTTATGTTATTTAAATTCCAGCATGTTTAAATTTTTATTTATTATTTTTCCCTTTAAATTACAAAATTTACATTTTACCCTCAAATTTCCCAATTATTTCCTTTTAGTCTTTTATTTACTTCTTTGTTTTTTTTTTTAATTTGCACTTTAAATTTAGTCCTCTATTCATTTTATTCAGTATATTTATTTCTTTTAAATTCCCTGCACTTTTAATCTTTGTTATTTATATTTTTGCCCCTTCAAATTGTATAATTTGTTATTTGGTCCTTAAATATTATTATTAGCACGAATTAACATGTTTTTATAACATTATTATTAGTTATGATATATTGCATTATTTATGTTCTTATGACATCATATATAACATTTAAAGATACTCGTGTATCTCATATAGGGTATTATGTTCGAATAAGTCCATAGTATGTCATATTAGAAGCTTCATTTTCATACATTGTATATTTGGCAATTTGAACCAAGGCAGTGTTCTTTAATTAGGGGATTCAAGAAATTGTGCCTCTAACTTACGGAGTACGATTTTCTCTTTGAACCGAAATAATCAAACTTTCATCCTCTTTTTTAAAAAATAAATTTTAAAAATACATAAGATTTGGGAAATAATTAAACGACGAGCGTTCTTATTTTCGAGAATTCGAGGTTTTGGGTCCCAACTTACAGGACATGACTTTTCATCTTAATCGGCCCGAAATGAGAAAACCTCCTCATTAAAAATTCAATTTAGATAGTGACATTTTCAGTGCCATCAAATAACATCATGTAAAAAGGGATCTCATTTTAAATTCTCTTCGGATTCTCAATTTTTGACGTCAAGATATTAAGTAATCAACTAGGTACCAATTTTGGGCATTATGAGGGTGCTAATCATTCCTCATACGTAACTGACTCCCGAACCCATTTCCTGAATTTTGTAGACCGAAAATCATCTTTTTAGTAAATCTAACATTTTATTAAAATGACCAAGTTTTGAGGTGGTCTAATCACACCTAATTAAAAAGATTGGTAGCGACTCCATTTTCGTTTTAAAATAACAAGTCGATTTCCAAAAAGGTTTCGCCAATTATAATATAATTCAAACATAACATAAAATAACATAGTTAGTTCCATATGAGCTTACCTGGAAAAACAGCAAGCAAACAAGGTGTTAAGGACTAATCTACAATTTCTCCTTTTTTTCGATTATCTTTCAATTGATTCAAAATTTGATCTATAATAATTTATTACAATTTATCATTTCTAAACATCTATTAACAATCTACTATAACCATAAATCAGTTAAATTTCTTTTTTTAATTTTTTAAATTTTGCATTTTATTCATTTAGTCCCTAAAATCGAAATAGCTATAACTTTCAAATTTGAGCCTCGATTTTGAAATCAATCTCAATTCCATTCTTCTACAGCCCTCTAATCACTATATTTATAGAAATTTCACACAAAATTCAAAATTATTACATTTTAGTCCCTAAGTTCAAAACTAACATTTTTCACTTTACAAACTCGTTATTTTTCAAATCTAAGTTTAAAATTAAACTATTTAACACTAAAACTTCAAGCATTCATCAATTGCATCATTTATAAACTTTAACAATTTCGGAAAGTAATACTTGAGTTAACTAAATCAAACTTTAATGATATCAAAAACATAAATTTTACTAAAAATGAACTTTTAATTCACTTACATGGGCAGAAGACCTTAAAAACAAAACAATGGCTTCTTCTTTTTCTTCCTCCTACAATCAGTGGGGGATGATGGGAAAATAAAAGAGGGTGACTTTCATTTTAATATTTTATGTTTATTTTATTCTTTTAACTTATTATATTTTTAATTTTATTTTATCAAATCCTCCAACCACCCGTCCACTAACATATAAAATGGCTTATTTTCCATTTTGTACCATGGTTTAATTACTACTTTAGTCATTTAGCAATTACAAATCTATAGCAATTAACTTTTGTTGTTTTTATGATTTAGTCATTGTACTCTAATTAGCTATCTAAACGGCAAAATTAATGGGCCAAACTTCAATTAAATTTTATACTAACCTCGTAAATATTATATTTAATATTTATGGACTGGCTCGTCGAAAATGGGGTTCTGAAACTACTGTTTCTGACACCACTGACTTTCAGGTCGAAACACTTGTACCTTAACTAACTATCCAATTAACAAAATCGTCAAACCAAAATTTATTATAATACTCAAATTAACTCACAAATATAATTAATAATATTTACGAATTTTATCATCGGAGAACTGGATTTCGAAACCACTAAAAATAGGTTGTTATAATATAATATTAAAAGTGTATGATTATATAAATATTGTTTTTTATACTGTATAAATATTGTTTAAATTTTAAAAATTGTATGAAATTTTAAAAAGTTTTTTTTAGGTAATATGATTTCTTATTTTTAAAAATAAAAAAGTATATTTTTATATTAATATAAGCTTTTAACAGTATTTGAATGAAAAATAAAGGTTTGCATATTTTCAAATTAATTATAAATAAATTTTTATATTTATTATAATTTTTAATGAGTTAGAAATTCGAATCAGAATTTAGAAACAAAACAACTAAATTTAGAAGAATATTGGGTGCATACTAAGCACGTTACATTTCACAAAATAGAAAATTTTCAAAGGGGTACTATAATAAATATCGATAATAGCAATAGAATGATCGCAAAGTAATAAGAGAAAAATAAGAATATATAAATTTTATGTAAAAATCCTTTCGGATTACAGATAAAAAAAAGTTAATTAATATTAAAAAAACTAATATATATTAGGCGCATTGGCATATACCCACAAACTCTAATCATTTCTAGGGGTGTTCATTCGGTTAACCGACCGGTTAACCGACCCGAAATTACTATAACCGAATTAACCGACCTTTTAAAAATTTTATCCGTTAACCGAACCGATTTTTTTTAAAAAAAATTAACCGAACCGAAATTTTTTCGGTTAATAAGGTCGGTTAACCGAATTAACCGAAAATTATGTATTTTTTATTTTTGGTTAAAAATTACCCGAATTACCCGAATTACTCGAATTAACCAAATTAACCGAATTAACTGAATTAACCGAATTAACCGAATTACCGAAAAATACCCGAATTATCCGAATTTTTTATTTTTTATTTTTAAAATTTAAAAAATTTATAAATTATTAATGTAAATTGGGTTTTAGACTTTAGTAAATTGGGTTGGTAAATTGGGTAGTCTTTTAGTTTTAGTTTTATTGGATTGGATAATTGGGTAAACTTTAGTTCTAGTTTTATTGGGTTGGGTAATTGGGTTTGGGCTGGGTTGGATAATTTTATTTATTAATTTTTTCGGTTAACCGACCAATTTCGGTTAACCGACCGGTTTCGAACCGAATTAACCGTTAACCGAAAAATCATAAAAAAATTAACCGACCCCCAACCGAAAAAATTCGGTTAACCGACCGATTAACCGAATTCAGTCGGTTATCCGAATTTTTTCGGTTTTACCCGAATTATGCACACCCCTAATCATTTCTAATAAAGTGGTGGACATAGATACATCTAACCCAATAGCACTAATAATGATACTTCTTTTAACTCATTCTCCTAAAACATTGTATTAGCCATAATGTCAATTTTATTCTCCATTCAGTCTTTTCTTGTTTGCTCATCTAAATGACAAGCTTTCATTTTCTTTAAACTTAAAAAGTCTTAGAGTAATAAAATGATTGAAAAAGAGTAGGATAAGTGGACTCTTCAAGTTTCAAACAAATTTGAGCAGATAATTAGAATGGCAATAGCTCTGTTTATATTCATCTTTCTTCTAGCTCTTCCTTTCTTCCTCTTCATAACTCTCCTGAAACGTAGCATTAGCAACCATGGCGATTGCAACCATCTTCCCCCAGGCCCTCCAAGTCTTCCCTTGATTGGTCACTTACATATGTTGATGTTTGATAAGTCAGACCTCCTTCATATTTTCCTTTGGAAACTCTCTAAACAATATGGTTCTCTCCTGTCCTTACGATTTGGATGTAGGCCAACCCTTGTAGTTTCTTCAGCAAAAATGGCTAAAGAGGTTATGAAAACTCGTGACCTCGACTTCTGCAGCAGGCCTACTCTATGTGCTATTCGCAAATTATCTTACAATGTCTCGGATTTGTCTTTTTCACCGTACAGTGAGTATTGGAAGGAGATTAGGAAAATTTGTGTTGTACATCTGTTCAGCAGAGTGCAAAAGTACCGTTCCATTCGAGAAGACGAAGTTGCTCGCCTGGTTGAGAAAATATGTCGATTATCCGTTGATTCTAAGCCTGTCAACTTGAGTGAGGCAATGGTGTGCTTTTCCTATTCAATAATTTCAAGAGTGGGCTTCGGTAAGAGGTACGATGAAGAAGGAGCTGAAGGAAGTAGGTTACATGGGCTGCTTAAAGAAAGTCAAGCCATGTTTACAAGCTTTAGTTTTTCTGACTATTTTCCTTTCATGGGCTGGGTCGATAGATTCACTGGGTTTCACGCTCGTCTTGAAAATCTCTTCAAAGAACTTGATACCTTCTATCAGCAACTCATTGATGAACATCTTAATCCGAATAGGCTAAAACCAGAGCAAGAGGACATACTCGATGTGTTATTACAGACATGGAAGGATCGTGATTTTCTATTTGATCTTACCTTAGATCACATAAAAGCTATTATTATGGTTATTTCATCTTCATCCGAAACGTTTATTATTAGCTTCACGCTTTATTTATGTATAACTTTGATTTTTTAACTTTGCAGGATGTGCTTTTTGCTGGAACAGAGACAACAGCGGTTACCGTGATTTGGGTCATGAGCTTCTTGATGAAAAATCCAGGGTGTTTGAAGAAAGCTCAAGAGGAAGTAAGGGATTTGATTGGGAAAAAAGGATTTCTAAATGAAGATGATGTTCAAGCTTTAACTTACCTAAAGGCTGTGGTAAAAGAAACATTCAGATTGCAACCAGCAGTTCCATTGTTGCTACCACGAGAAACACTTCGAAAATGCTGCACAGGTGGGTACCAAGTACCTGCCAATACCTTGGTGTATGTGAATGCATGGGCAATAGGAAGAGACCCTGAAGCTTGGAGAAACCCTGAAGAATTTTGTCCTGAAAGGTTCACTGGCAGCTCTATTGACTACAAAGGGCTAAACTTTGAGCTCATACCGTTCGGTGCGGGTAGAAGGGTTTGCCCTGGAATGAATATGGCAGTTGCAGCAGTGGAGCTTGCTCTTGCTAATCTTCTTTACAAGTTTGATTGGGAAATGCCGACCAAAATGAACAAGGCAAACTTAAACTTTGATGCCACGCCTGGTATAGTTATACACAAAAAAGATGCTCTTATCCTTGTGGCTAGGAAGATTAATGATTAATCAATGTATGGTTATAGTAACTTATTTGATGCTCTTATCCTTTAGTTGTATATATTAAATATTATATATTATTTTTTTAAAAAAATTCATTTTCACAAATATTATATAGTAATATATTCTAATACATATATATAAATATTATATATTATATATTTTTAAAATATTATTTTTTATTACCGTAAAAATACTATATACCATATAGTATTAAAAGTTTATCATTGTATAAATATTGTTTAAATTTTTAAAAATTGTATAAATAATGTCTTATAAATTCTATATAATTTTTTTAAAAAAAAATTAGATAATATGTTTCTAAACTATTATTGCTTATTTTAAAAAATAAAAATAAAAAAGTAAAATTGTATACTAATTATAAGCTTTAACAGTATTTCAATGAAAAATAAAGGTTTGCATATTTTCAAATTGATTATAAGTAAATTTTTATATTTATTATAATTTTTGTAATGAGTTGAAATTAGAATCAGAATTTCTTATAATTAAAAAAGTACATTACCATAATTTATAATGAAATCAAAGTTCAAATTTTTAGAAATTTAATTTGTGAAACAAATTTTAAAAGATAAAAATAAAACCTACTATGAGCTTCATTAAAGTATAGGTTCTTTTTAGAATTTGTAAAAATTAAAATTTATATATCTAATCTTAAATTTAAATTAAATAATACGCATTTTATGATAATTTTAAATTTAATGAAATAATAAAAAGTAAAATTTTAAACAAAATTTAAATTAAATTATAATGATAATGATAGTTTTTTTAAAAAAACTTAATGATGACAAATTTAAATATTAAGATAAATCATATTTATCTTGATGATAATTTTATATATTTTAAAAATAGATAATAATATAGATAATATTCCGTAAATATTTAATTTAATTTTTATTTAATTTTTCTAAATTTTTATTATCGATAATCTACTGGGTCGGGGAAATGGTCTGTCCGTTGGTGCAGTTTGCAGAAATCTCTTTGGTCATATGAATTTAGTAGTGTTCCAGTGAACTTCGAATTGATATTGGAGGGTGCTGAGCGACGCCTCTGGAGATAAGATCTTGGTTAAGTTTTTCTGCAAGATTTTCCCATTCTTTCATGATCCTTTACATGATGTTCTTATCATTGATCATCATCGTCCCATGGCTGCTACTCTTTTGCTTCGACTTGGATCGATAGTAATAATAATGGCCCGAGAAAGCAACAATTTTTTCATGGATACGACGAACATCATGAAGACATGATTTTGACCCTTAGTGATTTTAATCAAAATTTTTTGATAAAACGTAAAAGATATTGGCTAATGGACGTAAAAAAACTGGAACGAATTGAAAGAGTTTCAATGGCAGTGCGAAGGAATTTTCACATCAATGGTAATGGCAGCGACAGAGTGATGCAGAGAGGCAGAGGGAAGGATAACTCAGAGTCTCTCACGACTTTTCCTCATGATGGGATCTTATCCACAACTAGCACCACAAGATTATTATCAGGACCCGTCGATTCTCTTACCGACTTTAATCCCTTATCCTATTCTTGGTTGGTTTGGGATGTAATATTTATTTATTTTTATAAAATATTAAAAATAGGTATGGGATTACATAATTTAAACCGCCTTAAACAAGTGTTTCGCAAGAATTTTAATCACTATTTAATTAAAATGAAATAATATTTGATATACCGTTAATAAATAATAACATGATAATTCACCATTAAATAAAAAAATAGAGAAAGACTTATAAATAAATAGTAAAAATTTTATTTAAACTTGATTAAATATTAATTATAACTACTATAACTAAATACTAATATGTCTTAAGTCTAGGGTTTAGGGTTTAAATTTTCGATTTAAAATTTAAGGTTTTAGTATTTATTTATATAATTAACTAGTTAATTAAAATATATTAAATTATTTTTATTTTCATTTTAAAATTAAGGAATATTGTGAAAAAAATTATATTAATTCATAAAAACATTTTTATTTTTTAAACAATATTTTACATATTGTAAAAGTATTGTATTCTAGTACTATATATTATACTTTTGCACTCAAATCTAAAGCACATATAAACACCACGAAAAGGTGACTATGTGTCATAACACTACTAAGTGTCGTTCTAGAAAGGTCATAACCTCAAAAAGTCATAAAGTGCCTTGTTTCAGAAAAGTCCTGTCCTTTTGGTGGATAAGTGCATTGTATTGTAATCACTGGCATTCTTTGCAAAATCTTAACAATTTGGTGACTAAGTGCAATGTATTGGAATCACCATTCATTTGTAAAATCTTTGTTTGCACTGTATTGAAATCACCATTCATTTGCAAAATCATTGTATTGGAATCAAGGGTTATTTGTAAAATCTTAGTATTGTATTGGAATAACCATCGTGTAATGACTCGATTTCTAGTGGTGTCAGAAATTACAGTTTTGAGACTTCATTTCCGTAAACCGAGTTTGTAAATATTAAATAGAGATATTTATGGAGTTAGTATATAAATTAATTGAAATTCGATTAAGTAATTTAGTCGAAATTGTAGTTAATTAGATCCCAATGGCTAAATTGTAAAAGCTTAATCGCTATAGATTTTTAATTAGGTAAAGACTTGGGGACTTAAATTACAATTATATCATGGACTAAAATGGTTAATAAATCATCTTAAAATAAAAGTTACTGGAAGATGATGATTGATGCCACTAATTTAGTTTAATTATGATTAATTTTAATTAAAACATCATTAAAATTAAGATTAATTAAATTATAATTCTAATATATATATATGAAATTAGTGGAAGGAGAGATGCAATTCCATCTTCTTCAATTGGCTAAAACAAAGAAACAAAAGGGAGGACACAGCCCAATTTTTAGATTAAGATTAATTTAATCCTAATCTATATATATATATATATATATATATATATATATATATATATATATATATATATATATGAAATTAGTGTAAAGAGAGAGGCAATTTCATCTTCTCCAACTGGCCAAAACAAAGAAATAAAAGGGAGGGCATTTGTAACAGCCCATTTTTTAGTGGCATCGAAAAAGGCGATTTTGGAGCCCCATTTTCGTAAATCAGGTCCATAAATATTTACGAAGTTAGTATAAAAGTATATTGATGTTTGACCCATCAATTTTTTATATTAATAGTTAATTTAGGTGTAGGGATTAGATTGTAAAAGTCCAATTACTACAGGTTTTTAATTAGCCAAAGAATTAGGGACTTAAATTGTAATTAGCCAAAGGTTCAAAATGGTAATTAAATCATTTTGTAACATGAATTAGTGTTTGATGATGGAAGATTCCACTAATTTCTAATTAATGGTTAATTAAGCTAGTTAAAACATGATTAGTTTAATTAAACTAAGTTAATTAAGCATTAAACATGGTATAAAAGAGAAAATTAGTGGAGTTGTCATCACTTTCATCTTTTTTACCGTCCAAAACTTAAAAACCTAAAGAAAAAGCCATCTTTTAAGGTTTTACATTTAGTCCTTGATTGGTAACCATTTCCAAGTCCTTTTCTTGTATTTTTTATGTTTTTGAGGTCATGTGAGCTTGATTTAGCTAACCCATGTACCAATTTGTAAAATTTTTGAAGTTCTTGAAAGTTTTCATTATTGATTTCTTGAATAATTTGATGTTAAATTGATAGATTTTAAGCTTAGATTGTGAAAAGGACTAGATTGTAATGTTTAATTATTAGTTTTGTACATAAGGGCTAAATTGAATAAAATGTAAAATTGTTGTCAAATTTTAGTATAAATAGATAGTAGAGGGTCTCTAATGAATGTAATTGAATTTGATTTTTAATCGAGGCTCAAATTTAAAAGTTATGGTTATTTTGATTTTAGAGACTAAATTGAATAAAATGTAAAAATTTAGGGGTTTCAAAAAATGAAATTATACAGGTTCATTCATGTCATGGAATAATGTATAAATATTTGGTATTGATCGATTGAACGGAATACTTGTATAGATCAAGAATTGAATCAAACTGGAAGTAATCAAGGAAAAGTCAAAATTGTTGATTAGTCCCTGAAGAATCAACTTATTTGGTGTTTTAGCCAGGTAAGTTCATGGTATTTATTTACTTAGGTTGTTAAGTATTTGATTGGTATATATATACGTTTGATTGTGAATTTATTGGTATGAAAGGTGAGAATTGGAGTAAATTGAAAAGTGATGGTCATATGTGTAATATATGCCCGTGTGAACTTATTTAAGGTTAGGATACGATTGGCATGCCAATAGGGTCTTGTACACAAGTTTAGCGCAGACGAGTAACCTAATATGTAGTTTTAAAGGTTTAGCCCGGATAGGTAACCTGACAAGTATATATATATTTAGCTCAAACGAGCAACTGGTGTGGTGTAGTTACCTGTGTATCTGAGTCTGTTTACTAGGGTTCAACCGGCGAAACAATTAAGGTGAAAATGAAAAATTGAAATGGGATGAAATGAACTTGTTGTTTAAAAGGAGAATGTTGAATTGAGCATGAACAATGTATTGGAATAACGTCTTGGACATGTATGCAATTATATTATCCCTTGATTGATTGAGCATGAGATTAGTTATACAAAATGACATGAATTGCCTTGTAACATATTTGTGTAATCACAATAAGGATTCGATCAATGTATGCTAAGATTTAATTAAATCAATTTACATTTTCATTATTCAAATGCCAATCTCACACACTAGCTCATTTAATAACCATCTGAAACATTCCCGTGTGGAAGTGCCTGAGTTCAAAAGGCCATGTGGAGGTCTACATGCCCGTGTGCAAGCTGCACACACCCGTGTAGAAGAGACACACGCCCGTGTGACCGAGTTACATGGCTATGTGAGTAGTCCGTGTAACTCACTGTCCAAAAGTGTCAAAATAATGTGCAGAGTAGACACAGCCATGTGGAAATCTCACACGCCCGTGTGGCTAAAGGACACAACCGTGTGTCCCAGGCACACGCTCGTCTGAAAATCGACAAAAATCCCCAAATCATAGCCACACAGTCGTGTGGTACCAAAAATTACCCAAAACCCTAATTCCCAAAGTCACACACGCCCATGTGGCCACGAAACCACACCGAAACAGACCATAAATCGTGAATTTGCATCAACAAAGCAATCCCTAATTACTAAATGTTCAAAAACACACCTGATTTGCAATTCCAAACACAACAAATAATTGGAATGCCTCAATCCCACCACTTCTGAAAACTAGCAAACCAATCACACTCGATTAACAATAATTTGAATCATTACAATGATCCAACTACGAATTAATCTAAAACTCAACAGGAACCGTTAACCCACATTTAAACTTACCCAATTCAAACCCTATTAGACGAAAATGTGAGGACAATGATATGTGGAAACGGAAGAAACAAGAAGAAACAAAAGTATAATGGTTCAAAAAAATAACAAAAAAACGAGAGAGAATGGAGGAGGTAACAAAAAGAAAATAAATGTGCAAGAGAGGGAGAAGAGAATAGAGTAACGTGGAAAAGGATTTTGGGATAACTCCCCATTTCAGATTAAAAAAATAAAATAAAATAAATAAGTATTGAAACTTTAAACAAAACTAAAATAAATTAACCCCTCTAAAACACTCACAAGGATTCAAACACAAGACCCAAAGATGAATTTCCACACCGACAACCACCAAACCAGCAGGCTCATTGTAACACTAAAACATGACAATAAACTCAATTTCTCAACCTACTCACTGACCCTAACCACAAACCTCAAAACTTCAAACCCCGAATTTCAGGATGTTACACGAACAATTGATCCAATTTCATTTTACAATCAATTCATATATCATAATCTCATTTCAATTCATCTTCACTTCATATATGTATGATATCACATAGCATGGTTCATGCCATATGCATATCACATATCATATATCAATTATATCACTATTTTATACTATATTCAATTTAGTCCAATTTTTAGACATTCAATTTCATTCAATACGAATAGTTTCATATGACAATATAAGCTTACCTCGATAGTTAACCATGCAATCAAAATGCAAATGTATGTATATAACAATCTCGAGTCATAAAAAAATAAACCGATAGGTTAACTACTCGTCAATGACTCTCAACTTTCCTTACTCTTGCGACAGCTTGACATCGTATTTAGCTACGTTCAATATTTCAATAAATAAAATAATACCAGTTTACACCCAATTCACATCTAAATACATAATACCCACTCATATTTTACATTTTATTCAATTTAGTCCCTATACTCAAATTATGCATATTTTTCGATAAATAGCATCAAATCAAAATATGATTTCACATTCTTTCATTAGGGACTCTATACTTTCTATTTACAACATAATCTCATGATAGTTTTCAATTTATTCAATTTAGTCCCTAATGTTTCAAAATTATCTAATAAGCTTAATTAGCTTTACAAGTTAGTCCTTATCATGATCTAAGCTTATTAACTATCAAATACAATCCCAATTCATCAATGTCTCTATAACGACAACTTGCAAAAAGCTTAAAAATTCAATAAATTGATACATGGGCTAGCTAAATCAAACTCTCATGATCATAAATCTATAAAAAATTGATGAAAATAACTTGATTACCTTGGTAATTTTGGTATGGTCGAATGAATGAAAAACTTTGAGTTTTTCCTTCTTTTCTTTCTTTCTTCATCTTCAACCTTCAATCAAGTCAATCCAACCCAGTTTAGACCCAATTTTATTAATCAGCCATCTTCCAATATATACACAAAAAATTTAAAACATCAAGACATAAATAAAAATGGCTCTCATATCAATTGTTAGAAAATCTATAAAGATATTAGATACCTCTAATATTTTATATAAGATATAAACATACTCATATATATTAAAACATGAAAAATTAACTAAAAGTGGAATATAAATTTAATCTCTAGTCATCGATGTTTATTTTATGTATCGGTTCTTATATACTCTTAACGACTCGCTTTGATGGTATATGTTTTTACGAATTGCTAAGCATAGGGACCTTTTCATAGCTTTTATATATATGGGCATGTATATGCACATTTTCTCATAACAAGACGTATTGTATTCATACATTTTATGCTTATTTTAAGTGAAGCATTAGCATGTTCAATAAATGCATGAGTTATTGAATAAACTTAAGCATGATATGTAAATTTTGGTTACACCATACCATCATTAATAATGTTTTTTATTAACATAACTTAAATAAAAAATAAGGGTAACATTTGAGAGTTTTATATATACTTAACACTTAAAAAGAAGAAAAAAACTTACAGCTTTTGGTAAATTTTGGGGAGTTATGGACTTAGGTACGGCAGCGGCCGGCCAACGATTACAGCGACGTTTATGGTAGTTGGTGTTGAAAGCTGGATTTTCTGATAGTTGTTCTTTATGTATGAACAGTAGAGACATGAAAGAGATGAAGAGAGAATGCACTACATAAGAGAGAAACAAATGGTGCAACCACAATTATGGTCGTTGACCAGAAATTGAAAAAAGAAGAAGTTATAATTTATGGGTTTAGGAGCAATAGACGTTCAAAAAAAAAGAAAAAAGAGATGGACATGAAAAAGAGAGAAGGGTACATGAGAGAATGGAGAGGGAAAACAAAATGGATGATTGTATAATAATTATTTAATAATATTAATTTTAAATTTTAAATAATTAATAATTATATTTTTTTAAAATTGTAAATCTGTTCTTATTAAATTATTTTAAAAATAAATTATATATAATTATTGTTCTTTTAAAAATAACATTTCTATTAGCTTTAAGAAATTATATAAATTATTATTTGTTTTGTTCCAAGGGTAAAAAAGATAATTTATAATTATTACTGAACTATTCCGTAACACTATTCGTATCAATCAAACAATAATTTATTATTCTTTAATTATCTTACTAAACGTAGTATTATCTATTACTTCTCTATTCCATTCTCACGTAATTCTTGTATCTTCTACAAATCCTCAAAATTTCATTTTTCTTCTCTTCCTATGATTTTTTTATGTTCCTTTTATAGCATATTTGGTTTGTAAGTTCTAAATTTATTTATCTACGTTTCCTATAATTGTCGATAAGTATTGTTTGCTTTAAACACCAACAAAGTTCTTTTGGTATTTAGTTTATTTTTTTATACAATATTTAGAACTACTTATAATTTTTCTTCAAATTTTTTTAAAAAAAAAGAACAAACGTGCTTAAACCCATGGTCTCCTACACTGATAACATTGTTGATACCAACTAAGTTAGGACTCAATTGACCCACTTGGTTGACCTTATCAATGAATGATAAATTGGTTATCATTTGGCAATTCGCGTATTTTTTTTTGTATTTTTCATATTCATTTTATTGTTTATGCTCGAGATTTATGATTACTCTTCTCAACAATGTTATCTTTAAGATCATGTGTTTCTTTTTTTCATCATATTTAAAATGTTTTATCTATATAACTATATATAAAAGGAAGGACCAAACACGTGTAGAGTCCCTATTTTTTCATTTTATATGAAAATAATTAAATATCATTTTTATCCCTCTATTATATCTACAATTAAGATGTATATACAATTTGGTCCCTATTTTTTTTATATTGTTTCCTCCTACTTACACTTGGCACACCCAAACCATGGTACCTTTCTTTTTTTTCTTTTTATTTTATTAAAATGATTAAATTTCAATGTTGATGTCTCTAATTTATCTAAATTTGAGATTTAATCTCAATACTTTGATCTTTAACGTAATTTGGTCCCTATATTCTTATAATGTTATTAATCAGTTAAATAGTTAATATCATCAACTTTTCGTTTAAAACATTACGTTGTTATATATAATTTGAATACATTAAGAGTCTTAGAAACTAACACGTGGTTTCCAATTTCTTTTAAGTTTGCGTACGTCTTACCTTTTCTTTATGCAGTTTAGGAAAAATGATTAAATTTCAATTTTGGTCTCACTCTTACGCCTAAATTTGAAATTTAACTTCTACACTTCAATTTCTAATGTAATTTGATCATTGTATTTTTATATTGTTATTAATTAGTCCAAATAGTTAATATCATTAATTTTTCAATTAAAATATTACGTGATTATATATAATTTGAATGCCCTAAGGGTCTTAGAGACAGATAAGTAGCTTTCTATTTCTTTTAGGTTTGCCTTGCTGTATTTTTTTTACATTATAAGACAATGATCAAACTTTAGTTTAAACATTATATTATTCTGAAACTTTAGGTTTAATCTATATACTTTATTTTTTGACAGAATTTGATCTTTTTACTTTTATAATGTCATTAGTTAGTCAAATATTTAATGTTATTAACTATTTCAATAAAACTGTTGACGCCAAATTTTTCTTAGGAACAATATTCTAACACGAGTTCGAATGAATGTTTTTAAGAAAAAAAATCCATATAAACATTTTCAATGTTATTTTTGTTGTTACATGATTACTAAGTGATTTTTTTTTAATTTTAAAATGTCATATTAGTGAATTTAATAGAAGAACTTTAACCGAGGTAATAATTGGTTTTAAAATTTTTAAATCCAAAAAGTAGAAAATCTAAATTTCTGAAAAAGATTAGAATATATTTATATTTAATTTTGTTCTTCGTATTTTGACACAAATAAATAATCAACCTAACACGGAGCGAGGGAATGATACTAATATATAAATAGATGCATTGTTAATTCCAGTAATTATATAGCTTTTGATATGTTTGTGTATACATTTCTCTGATGTTTTCAATTAAACAGATATATCTTAGTTTTTGAAGGTTCGCACCATGTGTGGACCATTATTGTTTAGCTAGGTGATGGACATGTGAGATGTTTATGGTGGTTGAAAGATAATACGTCTTCAGGTCTATCTTGGCATGTGGTGTCTTCAGTTCCAAGCCAGCTCATGCTGTGCATTGTAATTATGTGTTTTATGGCTATGTTTCTATGCTCAGAGGTTCGGCTTTGCTGCAGGTTTTAGGTTTGTGGTGATAAAAACACGTGACATGTGACATGTTTATGGTAGTTGAAAGGTCAGATGCCTTCTGGTTTATGGTGCTTAGCAAATTGCAAGTGAAAGACCAATTTATCATTGCTCAGAGGTTAGGCCTTACTTCGGCTTTTAGGGTTGTTGTGCTGATGAACATGTGAGATGTCTCCAAATAAACCAAAGATGCAGGTGAATGCCTACAACACTAATAATTGCACACATTCACATATAACTTACATAAAATCCAAGAGTAAAGGTGATGACAATGCCTGAATAAGACATCACAGCCAAAAATCCACCGGATGCTCCATTATACATCATGCACATTATCCTCTAACCCCCATCTACCATCGATGTCACCATCTAAGAACTGAAAAGGGACATGATGACATAAAATCAATATGTATGCATGTACGACAAATGTCATCTTCAAACAAAATACAAAGCTACATGCAAATACATGTTTCAAATTTCTTTTTTTTATATATATTTAAGGAGTAATATTGGCTTTTAAGTTGGTAATTTTGGTTTAAAATTTTTTTTAAATTTAAATTAGACTCTGAATTTAATAATTGTTCCGTATTGAGATTAAACTTTTTTTATCCAAGTTAGACTCTAAACTTAACAATTGTTCTCACATTGAGACTTAAACTTTTTTTGTCTAAGTTAGTCCTTGAAAACCCTAAAGTTTAAGTCCTAATGTGAAAACAATTGCCAACTTTAAAGACTAACTTTGATAATAATAAAAAATTTAAACCCCAATGTGGGAACAGTTGCTTAGTTCAAATCTCAATGTGAGAATAATTGCCAAGTTCAAGCCTTATTCGGACAAAAATAATTAAGTCTCAATGTAAGAAAAGTTGTCAAGTTCAATCCCCTATAGTGATTTAATTCAATAATATTTGATGCATTGTCGATGTATAATTCTCAAGCACCATTAGTGAATAATAACATAACACATTATCATTAAATTAAACAAAAAATATGGATGACTTGTAAATAAATACTAATAATTTTATTTGAACATAATTAAGCGCTAAAATAATTATTATAAATAAATATTAAATACTCTCGAATTTAGGGTTTGAATTTAAGGGTTTAAGATTTCAAATTTAAAATTTAAGATTTTAATATTTATTTAAATTAATCATTATTTAATTATGATTAAATTAAATTATCAGTATTTATTTATAAATTTATTTGTTATTTATTATTTTATTTAATAATAAGATATCATTTATTATTTACTCATATTTTATGAGATTTATACAGTGCATCAAATATTTAAGAAATATAAAAAGTGTGGATGAAAGGACCTACTTTCTCTCATGTTTCAAAAGAAGTTACAATGGCAATAGCACTGTTTGTGAGTATCTTTCTTCTAGCTCTTCCCTTCTTGTTGTTCGTTCTCCTAAAACATAGGATTAGCAACAATGGCAGTTTTAATCGTCTTCCCCCAAGCCCTCCAAGTCTTCCTTTGATTGGTCACTTACATATGTTGATGTTTGATAACTCAGCCCCTCATCTTTTTCTTTATAAACTCTCCCAAAAATACGGTCCCCTCATGTTTCTTAGATTTGGATTTAGGCCAACCCTTGTGGTTTCTTCGGCAAAAATGGCTGAAGAGGTTATGAAAACCCATGACCTCGACTTCTGCAGCAGGCCTAATCTATGTGCTGCACGCAAATTATCTTACAATGCTTCTGACTTGTCTTTTTCACCATACAATCACTACTGGCGTGAGATGAGGAAAGTTTGTGTTGTACATCTCTTTAGCAGAGTGCAAAAGTATCGACATATCCGAGAAGACGAAGTTGCACGCCTTATTGAGAAAATATGCCAATTCTCCATTGATTCTAAGCCTATCAACTTGAGTGAGGCAATAATGTGCTTTTCCAGTTTAATAATTTGTAGAGTAGGCTTCGGCAAGAGGTATGACGAACAAGGAATTGAAAGAAGCAGGTTCCATAGGCTGCTTAAAGAAAGTCAAGCCATACTTTCAAGCTTTTGTTTTACTGACTATTTTCCTTTCATGGGTTGGGCGGATAGATTTATGGGTTTTCTTAATCGTCTTGAAACAACTTTTAAAGAATTCGATAGCTTCTTTCAAGAACTCATTGACGAACATCTTGATTCAAATAAACTAAAATCAGAGCAAGAGGACATAGTTGATGTGTTACTACGGATAAGGACGGATCATAATTTTTCATTTGATCCTACCATAGATCACATAAAAGCTATTCTTATGGTCATTTCCTTTTCCCTCAAAACTTCTATCGTTAACTTCACAGTTTACGTATATACAACCTTATTTTCTTTTACTTTTCCTTTTTATGCAGGATATATTTATTGCTGGAACAGACACAGCTGCGGCTACTATGATCTGGGTCATGAGCTTCTTGATGAAAAACCCAAAGTGTTTGAAGAAAGCTCAAGTAGAAGTGAGGGATTTGGTTGGGGAAAAAGGGTTTGTAAATGAAGATGATGTTCAAGGTTTAATATACCTAAAAGCTGTAATAAAAGAGACATTCAGATTGCAACCAGTAGCTCCATTGTTACTACCACGAGAAACACGTCGAAAGTGCAGCATCGGTGGGTACGAAGTCCCTGCCAAAACCTTAGTTTATGTGAATGCATGGGCAATAGGAAGAGAGCCTGAAGCTTGGGAAAATCCACAAGACTTTCGTCCTGAAAGGTTTATCGGTAGCTCTATTGACTACAAAGGGCTAAACTTTGAGCTCATACCATTTGGTGCGGGTAGAAGGGTTTGCCCTGGAATGCACATGGGAGTTGCAGAAGTGGAGCTTGGCCTTGCTAATCTTTTGTACAAGTTTGATTGGGAAATGCCGAATGGGATGAACAGGGAAGACTTAGATTTTGATGCCGTACATGGTCTCACTACACACAAGAAAAATGCTCTTATCCTTCAGGCTAAGGAGATTAATAATTAGTCCTATGATTTAGTCATTAAAATTTAAAATTTTAATTTTATTTATTAGAAATTAATTTTTGTGGTAGATGGAATTTTAATTATTAAATCATTTTAAAATTCGTGGACATTTCTTCTCGCAATAATAAAGAATGTTATCTCTGGAACTCAAATATAATTTTTTTTATTACGGTTTTTTATAATGTAATAATTATATAAAATTTTAAAAATTATATCAAAATTATATATATATATATATATATACAGTATATAAAATAGTTGATTAAGTTGATATCACAAATCAACTCGACACCAACTTAACTGTAAAATTATTGAAATATCTTTATTTTAAAGGATAATCAATATTATTATAATGGTATTTTTGTCTTTTCATAATTTTATATAATATTCAAATAAAATAACTGAAAAACATTATTTGGGAATCGAACACAAAACCAAAAAATTCATATGAAAATCTCTTACCACTCCACCAATAACTATTTGTTAAAATAATTTTATAAATATTTTTAATATAAAATATTTCATTCGCTCACATCGTAAGTGTGATAAATTCTAGTATAAATTTAAAAGAGTCCGAAAATTATTCAAACTAAATTAGATCGGCACTGACCAGTGATGACCGATATTGACTTGTGTTGATCAAGCATTAATCAAGCATTCATCAATCAAAACCAATCAAATTAAAATATATTTTGATTTTTTTAAAATATATTTTTTGAACTATTTAAATTTATCTAATTATTTATTGTATATAATTCATATATTATAAAAAAAGTAATTTTTTAATTATTTAATTTTAAATTATTAGAATTGGTTAATGGTTTTTTTGTAATATTTTAGTTATCGACTATTATTTTTAATTTCAAAACCATATTTTTGTGTAAATATATTATATTTAAATATAAAATGTGATTTAATTAAATATTTTTCATATAGCATATAATTAATTTATGCACTACACAAATATGCAAACTAATTTTATTTTGGCACAATGATATCAGACTAATTCTAAAAAAGTTGAACACCTGATTAATAAAGTACAACGTAAGATTAATATGTAGACTAGTTTTATGTGTGTATAAATGAATGGGTGAGAAAATAATGATACACCAACTATATGGACAAAAGAAATAAAAGAAATAATATAAAATTGCATAAACAATAATATTTTGAAAAAAGAATTAATTAGTATTAGTTTATGGCATACCTACATTGTTGGTGAAAAAACTATGCATAAAAATATTTTTATAATTTTTTTTTTATACCAAGTGAAGTTTTGGTTGAAATGGTGAAGTTAAACCTTAACGTTCATATGTACTAAGTTCAAATCTTATCTCAGTATTATTTTATATTAAATTTGTTACTTTGTAAATTTAATGGTATCTTAATAATTTTTAAATTAAATTGGTGTTAAGTTGACTCGTGACAATAATTTAATCAAAAACTTAATATAAGTATAGATAGATATAAATTCATAAGGTAAAGAAGAAAATGTTAATAATTTTATTAATAGTTAGGCGTTATATAAATTTGATTTATTTTTGCTGATTGAGTTAGTGTTAAATTAAACTCAGCAAGAGGTTTTTTTATAATTAGATTATGTCACACTCACAATATGAGTGAAAATAATTATATAATATATTTATTAAAAATTGGCATAAAAACTGAATTTCGCTTTGATTGAAATAATAAAATTGGGAGTGTGTATGTTATAAATAAATCTTATTGTAAGCAAGCATTTCTTATTATTATTGATTTTATATAAAAAAACCAAAAAATACTCACAAATTAATATTTATTACTTTATTATAATAAGCACATTTTGATAATTTAATAATTAAGTTGGGAAGTGGAAGTTAATCTGAAATTTGCATGTTCCTCAAAGGGTTCAGCAGTACTCATTTGGCTTCTATTACACAACCGACTCCTCTCCAATTTGGAACGGTGCAGAAGGGGAATGGCTGATGGCCATTTTTGCGGCATATATGGGAGTGGGGTTGAAACACTATTGCACGCCGTGAGAGATTGTTTGGTAGCTCGAAATGTTTGGGTAAAATTTGTACCACCAGACAAGTTGGATATTTTCTTTTCCATGAATTTAAAAAAATGGTTGATAACAAATCTTTTAGATTTCAACAAGGCTATTGTTTAAGGTGTCTGTTGGAACACTTTATTTGGGATTATAACTTGGAGAATATGGAAACGACGAAACAGCTCGCTCTTCAATGGACAATTTGGTGAGGTTTCGATTGAGGTGGCTGGAATTATAGCCTTCGCGAATTTAGTCACATTGGCGAACGATAGGAGAAATTAGCAAAATGACCCGGCAAGGTCTTTTAATTGTTGGCAATCACCGCCCAACGACTGGTGCAAATTGAATATGGATGGATCAAGGCACTTAATAACTGGTCAAGCCTCTGCTGGAGGTTTGTTTTGGGATCATCGAGGTAAATGAGTTATTGGTTACGATCAGAATATAGGCGTTTGTTCTACACTTGATGCGGAACTATGGGAAATCATGGATGGATTGGGTATAGCTTGGAAAAGAGGTGTAAAGCAATTACTGGTGGAAAGTGATTGTTTAGCTGCGCAGTTAATATGCTTAATGGTCAGATAGATGAGACAGAAGGGAGTCTGGCACGAATCGTCAGAAAGCTGTTAGTAAGGGATTGACATGTGAAGGTGATGATTACTCCATATACAGCAAATATGGCTGTTGATTCCATGGCAACATTAGGAAGAAATGTTTCTCTTGGTTTGAAAATTTACGATGTTCTCCGAGATGATTGAGATGGAGATTCTACAAGATAGCATTAGTGTCAAATATAGTTCATGTTATGGCTAAATGTATTTAGCATCTTTATCTACCAAAAAAACTAAGTTGAGATCTAATTATGGATGTCATCAACTCAATAAAAATATTTTATATATGGTATAGATATAGATATAGACATAGATAACTAAAATTATAAAGAAAAAAGATACAGAATATAAAAGAAGATACATACTAGATTTGGCTCAAAACTCAGCATATTATTTAATGATTTAACTTTTTAAGTATGTTTGATCTATAATAATAATAAACACATATAGAATATTTTCAATGAAATAGTGTGAAAAATAATAAGTAGATAAGGAGTTATTTATCACTTAATGTAAAAACTTTTGGCATAATGCAAAAAATAAATCCTAAGGTTTGACTGTTTGCTCACTTTGACCCTTTTATCTTTTTTTTTTTGAGCACTTTAACCCTTAACAGCATGTTTGGTTCGCTGTAATGGGTATGCGATTACCCATCTATTCCGCGTGCCTCATCTAATCCGGCGTTTGGTTCGCTGTAATGCCTATTACGGGCGTATTACATTACCAGCCTATTCCCCAAAATCTCTGCTTTTGTATTCCCTTCCCAAAACAACGATTAGCTATTACGGACGTCTTCCCAATTTCTATGCCCTGTTTTACACTCCCAGTCTTCTTCAACGATTAGCTATTATGCCGTTTTCAAGGTATTCATTTTCATTTTCTTTCATTCCTAGAAAACCCCTTTTCTCTCATTTGTTTCTTCTTACCAAGAATCGAAGGGGAAACAGTTGGGAAGAAAGGAATTGGAAGGGAAGTTATTAACTTTTTTATTTTTAATTATTGTTCTCTCAGGAATTTTAGTCTTCTCCTTTCTGGAATTAAGGTTTTGCTTTGGGGATTTTAGATGCTATCTTTTGGTTACCTTCCATGTTGGATTTCTGCTCTTTTTGCCTCCATGGGGTCAGTTTTTTTTTTTCTTCATCTCTTCTTATATTGTTTATTTGAGTTGGATATTTATCACATCAGTCCTCTTACTCTTAGCCTTCTTGGATTATAAGACGGGAGTTTTAATGTTTTGTTTGTGTAGCTTTTTAAGTTTGCTTTTGTTAGTATGGGATTTTGGGTTTATTATTATTTTTATTTTTTTTTTGTGCTTACTTGTGTGATCAAAGCTATAAGATGAGATGTATGTGGGAGTTTTCGATTTTGGATCATTCCTTGCTTGAAGTTCTGGGTTGCTGATTGCATGACACAAGCGTTTTTGTTTCGAGATATAGATAATAGGTCTTATTAATTGCCTTTGACTGAGAGATGCTTTGGGAAGAAACCTTGTTGTTCATTTGTTGTATTTTCAGAGCTTATTTACATACTCTTTACCTTACCCTTGGTGGGAACATTCAAGGCTAAGTACAAAGCACTTTTTGGTGCTGCCTAATTACAATTTTGAGGCAGTTTCTTTTATCTACTGTGATTGGATATGGATGTGCAAAATATAGTGGTTAGATATGTACAACATGTCATGTAGATTCGGCAATATATATCGGTTTGAGGGCTCATAAGGTTTCTGCAATTAAGTTGTAGGTTAAGGGGTTGGACTGGTACTTGTGGCTTGCGGTTGCGGTTGCTTTTAGTGCCCAAACAAATTCAATCCTTGACATGCTGGTTATTGTGACTTGTGGTTTACTTTTAGTGCCAAAACAAATTTAATTCTTGACATGCTGGTAGTTGTGGCTTGCGGTTGCTTTTAGTGCCAAAACATAGCAACTTTTCTGTAATTGATTATGTGTTCAATGTCACACATTTTGAAGCTTCATTTTCTTTGATTATTTTGAACCTCAGTTTCATATGCTTATTTCAGATGTATGGTTGCCAAGTTAATGGCTTTGTTTTCCTTGTACAAGATCCAACATCGAGTTGTTATAGTTGATTCCAATCATATATGCGATTAATCCTGGTTTTTAACAGAGCAGTGGTTGTCTTGGATGTGAATGCTAAGGTAATTATTGTATCGTTGTTACGGTTTTACTGGTATTCACCTCCTAACCTATTTGTGTGTGCTGAAACTATCGCTGTCTGATGTACCTGTAATGCACAAAAACAAATGTGAAATAACTATCTTTAGAGTGTTTTTGAACCGTTTTCAAAAGCATACCGAAGTAAATAAGAAATTTTTTTATGTTAAATGGTGCACAATGCTCTATATTTCTCTTCTCTTTCTGGTGTTGTAAGCATTGTTGTTAAAATCATTGTTTTTTCTTTCTATTGGAAGGACAATGAAGGTCAAACCCCATTGCACTATGCTATTATGTGTGAGAGGGAAGACATTGCCAAATTTCTTGTAAAACAAAATGCAGACAAAGATACGAAGGATAGCGATGGCAACTCTCCAGTCGACCTATGTGACTCAGATTGGCCTTGGTTGCAACATGCGGGCAAAGCGGAATGACATGTGCTTTATTCCCAAGTTTGGTTTCAGTTAAAAAGTACTTGAAAAAAATTTCTCATGGATGTAAATTTGGCGTTTTGGGCCAACAATCTAAGGACGTCAACTTTATCTTTTTTATTGTAGTTTTTATCAAAATTAAGCATGGTGGCGTTAATGTTTAATATTTTTTAAAATTTTTCTAATTCTTTTTCATTGCTTTTTCTCCTTAAATTGTTTTATTTATAAATTTATTATTCTAATAAATAAATGTCATGTTAAAAAATGAGAAAAATAGATATTCATTTATTTATAAATATTTTTATAATTTTGTATGTATTTTTATCGAAAAATAAATGTTTAAATTTTTTAGTTTTTAATTTTTATTTTTGAATTTTAAGAATAAAGGTTAAATTGATATAATATGTAAAATTGAAGGTTAAGTTTATTGAATTTTTTAAAGTTAGGACCAGATTAATAGAATTTGTAAGTATTGTAGTATTATATATTATGATTTTAGTAAATTCATATAAGAATATTTAATATTAAGAATTTTATTAAATTATATATTTTTATTAAATTATATTTAATAGTAATTATGTTAAAATTATATTTTATAGCATTATATATTATGTTTTTAATAAATTCATATAAGAATATTTAATATTAATAATTTTATTAAATTATATATTTTTATTAAATTATATTTAATAATAATTATGTTAAAATATGATTAAATTATTTATTATTTATATTAATAATCTTATTAAAATTTAATAACAATAACAATAATTATCAACTTAAAAAAATTTCTGCTAAGGGTATTTTAGTCATTTTAGTTTTTTTCCTTATGCTATTACACCTCTATTCCATTCAACCAAACACAAGAATACTATTACGCCTCTATTCCATTACAGCAAACCAAACAAAAGGACTACCTATTACGTCTCTATTCCATTACTCTTCTATTCAATTACGCCTCTATTCCATTACAGCGAACCAAACGCACCCTAATGCTTATTTTTTTTGTCAAATTAATCTATTTTTAACGGACATGTTAATGTGGTAACGATGAACATTAACCGCTGGTGTGGCAGTCTAAATTAAATACTATTTTGTCAGCAAACCAAACTGATAAACGACCTCAAAGTTCGGTTCACATGTCTCAAACCCGGTTCACATTTCTGTTCTTTTTCATCATCTTCTTCTTCATCACAGTGATTCATTCACAGTCCATACACCACAATGAACGAACCCTTCTTCTCAACGTTAAGCAGCAAGTGGGCAATCCACCGTCCATTTCTTCATGGAACTCATCATCTTCGCCTTGTGATTGGCCGGAGATAACCTGCACCGTCGGTTCCGTCATCAAACTCATACCTCGTTGACAAAAACATCATGACAACGACTCCGCCGTGGATATGTGACCTCAAAGACCTCACTTTCCTCGACCTTTCCTTGAATTTCATCCCTGGGGAATTCCCTATTACGCTTTACAATTGTTTAAAGCTTCAATACCTAAACATTTCTCAAAATTATTTTGTTGGTGAAATCCCCGATGAGATTCACTGATTATCAACTCTTGTTTCCCTTGATATTAATAGTAATCAATTTTTTGGGAATATTCCACCCAGTATTGGGATATTACCACTGTTGCAAACGTTATATTTACACCAAAACCTTGTCAATGGAACATTTCCTAAAGAAATGGGTGATTTGTCCAATCTTGAAACTCTGGGTCTGGCTTATAATGACTATTCCGCCATGGAAAAACCTTGGGAATTTAGTTTCTTAAAGAAATGGGTGTATTTATGGATGACGATAACCAATTTGATTGGTGAAATCCCGAAAAGTTTCGACAATCTTTTGAGTTTAGTGCATTTGGATTTGTCGACAAACAATTTGGCTTTTACGTTTTATTTTTTTAATTGTTTTTTTAATGAATAAAATTTTTTCAATTATTTTTAATTTTAATTGTGTGAAGTTAAACGTTAGGGATTATTTTTGATATTATGCCAAAAAAATTCATTTATTTCAACAAACTTTTTTCATTTTTTATTCTTTTAACATAAATCCTTTAAGGGTAAACTACACCCATGGTCACTTTTGTTTACCTTAGGTTACGTTTTAGTCACTTATGTTTGAAATGTTACGTTTTAGTCATTTTCGTTATCATGTTGTAACATTTTAGTCACTGAGCCATTAATCGTCGTTAATGGTGTAACGGTAAGCTGACGTGGCACGTTAAATCATCATTTTAAACAAAATTTTAGGTTAAAAAATACAATTGATCCCATATTTTTTCGTTTTAAGTAATTTAATTTTTTTCTTTTATGTTCTTTAAACTTTCCTCTTTTTTCCATTTTCTTTTGTTTCTCCCTCTGTTTTCATACCTTTCCCATTTCTTTTAACATATTAGGAAGTCGATTTGGCAGTGAAAAAAGAAGTAGGAAGTCAACTGCCATCATTTGCCTATAACCAAAACCCATAAACCCATACTATGCTTATTTCTTCACTACCAATTCGACTTCCTCGTATGTTAAAAGAAATAAAGAAGGTAGGAAAACAGAGGGAAAAGCAGAAGAGAATGGAAAATAAAGAAAAAAAAAAAGAAAGAAAGTTTAAAGAACATAAAAGAATTAAATTGCTCAAAACGAAAAATTATGGGGACCAATTGTATAATTTAACCTAAAGTTTTTGTTTGAAATGATAATTTAACGTGCCACGTCAGATTACCATTACACCATTAACGACAATTAATGGCTCAGTGACTAAAATGTTACAACACGATAACATAAGTGACTAAAACGTAACATTTCAAACATAAGTGACTGAAATGTAACCTAAGGTAAACAAAAGTGACCATGGGTGTATTTTACCCATCCTTTAAATACTTAAAAAGTAAATTTATTAAACCGTGTCAAATAACACTACATAATTTTTCAATTTATCAAACATAAAATTAAGGACTAAAGTAAAAACAATGGTATAGTTCAGGACTAAATTAAGCATTAAGCCTAAAAAATTTGAAAACCCTAATAGCTCTTCTTTTCTTCTCTTTCCCACCACTATTTTCTTCTCCATTCAGCGGCCGCTCCCTCCAAAAAGAAAATACTCGTTGTCGCTACCGTCGCCGCCGTCGTTTGTCTTTCCTTCTCCCTTCTTCTCCTTTCACCCCTTGTTTTTTCTTCTGTCGACGTTGCGGAAACTACCGCCGTCGGTAAAGCCAGTCTGTCGGCGGCGACCTTGACCTCCCCTTTCCCGCCATTCATTTGTTCGAGCTTCATTTGCACATCATTTTCCATTCAAGTTTCAGAAATTCAAGAGGTTTCGTGGGTTTTGAATTCCTTTTACCAGCAGTGTAATCTAACTTGGTAATTGCTTTTCTAAGATTCCATCGCTTTGCTTGTAGCGTAGTTTTTACAATTATGTACTCCATTTCTTTTCTACATAAATTGAAACTTTTGTTCTTAATAAATTGCAGATCCTGTCCTTCCCCTTCCTTGAATATGAAGGAAGCAGGGTTGAAACTATTATCATTTCCACCGGATAGCCCTCCACTTTCCATCATCTCCGCCGCTAAGATTGCGGGAATTGATTTACCTATTCAGACTTCATCCTCTGCGTCTTCACCCACTTTGTCTTTCTCTAATGGGTACGTTCTTTTAGCTTTCTTTTTAGTTTTCATTTCATTTTTAGGATTTTGGACTTGGGATTTAGGTTTTAAGTTATTTGATTTTTGTTTTTAAAATGTTTATCCATTCTGTTCCTTTGCAATAATTAGGCTCAAGTTGCATGGAAATTATGTAATTCTTCGTTATATTGGTCGTCTGGCTCCCATTCCTAATTTCTATGGTGACAATGCTTTCCATGCTGCCCAAGTATGTTCCTTTAATTCGCTGCATATATTCTGTTTTCTCACTATTTTTCCTTTTAGGTTTTATAGATAAAATAGTGTTATTTTGAGTTTGTTTCTATGGCGTTTCTCTATAATAATATATTTTCATTTGTTTTCTCAGATTGATGAGTGGCTGGAGTACACTCCTACCATTTCGTGTGGTTCAGAATTTGAGAATGCTTGTGGATACATGGAGGTATATTTGGAGAAACGTACCTTTTTCGTTTCTCATTATTTCTCCATTGCTGACATAGCTATATGGTCAGGTCTTGCTGGTAAAGTTAAAGCTTCATCCTTCTTGTTATCTTACGTAGAGCTATTTTGTTAAACCTACTTTCGCCTTTTACAATGTATGCATTGTATCTTATTTTTCAGTATATTCCCTGACCATTGACCAAAAATGACATGCCGCTTTTTTTTCTTATCATTTGCCTTTCTGAAAGTGGCTTAAACTAACTAGCCTGTAACTGATTCTATCTTCTATTCCTATATACTGAACTGCATTTTGCTCAAGGTAGTCTCTTAATGCTTTCCATCTATACATGCCTAACAAATATGACAAATTTTCTGTACTCTATAGGAACTGGGCAGAGATGGGAAAGCATAAGGAAGTCGAACAAGTACCCAAACCTTGTTCGTTGGTACAATTCTATTTCTGCAGAATACAGCAATCCCTTGGTGGAAGTTACCGCTTTGTATGTTGGCAAAAAAGGATTGGGAAAACCAGTGGCAGCTAAATCGAAAGAGGTAAAGAATGTGACCGGGGATAGTTCTGATAAGGCTAAAGCCGGTAGCCGGTCTTCCTCCGAAATAGATCTTCCTGATGCTGAGATGGGAAAGGTGCGGTTGAGATTTGCTCCTGAACCAAGCGGTTTTCTTCATATAGGGCACGCTAAAGCAGCTCTGTTAAATCAATACTTTGCTCAAAGGTACCACGGTGAAGTAATCTTACGCTTTGATGATACAAATCCCACAAAAGAAAGCAACGAGTTTGTAGAAAATCTTATAAAAGATGTTGAGACATTGGGTATCAAGTATCAAAAGATCACCTATACTTCAGATTACTTTTCAAAGTTAATGGCTTTGGCTGAAAAGTTGATAAAAGAGGGGAAAGCCTATGTGGATGATACCCCACGTGAGCAAATGCAGAAAGAAAGGATGGATGGCATTGAATCAAAATGTAGGAGCAACAGCGTTGAGGAAAATCTGAAGTTGTGGAAGGAAATGATTGCTGGCTCTGAAAGGGGATTGCAATGCTGCCTTCGTGGGAAGTTAGATATGCAAGACCCAAATAAATCTCTTAGGGATCCCGTGTACTACCGCTGCAATCCAGTTCCCCACCATCGAATTGGATCCAAGTACAAAATATACCCAACTTATGATTTTGCTTGTCCGTTTGTTGATGCTGAAGAAGGTATAACACATGCACTCCGATCTAGTGAGTATCATGATCGCAATGCTCAATACCATAGGATTCAAGAGGATATGGGAATGCGAAAGGTACATATATATGAGTTTAGTCGATTGAACATGGTCTATACACTTCTCAGCAAGCGTAAACTACTCTGGTTTGTGCAAAACGGTAAAGTAGACGGATGGGATGATCCCCGTTTCCCAACTGTCCAAGGAATTGTTCGCCGAGGTCTGAAAATAGAGGCCTTGATTCAATTCATCTTGGAACAAGTAAGTTTGCATGGCTATTTTCTTGATACA
Source organism: Gossypium turneri (assembly GCA_008044935.1). Lineage (NCBI taxonomy): Eukaryota > Viridiplantae > Streptophyta > Magnoliopsida > Malvales > Malvaceae > Gossypium > Gossypium turneri. The sequence goes on along the minus strand of CP032580.1, from coordinate 9,434,351 downwards.
AATCAAAACCTTTGATTGATTTTTTCCTTGTTATAGGCTTAGCTTAGCCTTTGTTTCATCTTCTCATACAATTTTGAATCTGCATTCTTTCTCCTAATAGCTTCATTTGCATTGTGTGACTCAATGTTCTTTGGAGTGTCATAGTTTGCTTTAGAATATAAGCTTTGTTTCCAAGGAGTACTAATTTTTTTCATCCTTTCGTTCCAGGGGGCATCCAAAAATCTCAATCTTATGGAATGGGACAAACTTTGGACCCTTAATAAGAAGATCATTGATCCTGTTTGTCCTAGGCATACAGCAGTGATTGAAGAACGACGTTTGTTATTGACCTTAACTAATGGTCCTGATAAGCCATTTGTTCGCATTATCCCTAGGCATAAGAAATATGATGGTGCTGGAGAGAAGGCAACTACATACACAAAGAGGATATGGTTAGACTATGCTGATGCAGAGTGCATCTCAGTGGATGAGGAGGTAACCTTAATGGATTGGGGAAATGCCATCGTGAAAGAAATCATTAAGGATCAGGATGGAAACATAACCCAGTTAGTAGGAGTTTTGCATCTTGAAGGATCTGTCAAGACAACAAAGTTGAAGCTCACGTGGCTAGCAGAAACAAATGAACTGGTTAACCTTTCCTTGGTGGAGTTTGACTATCTAATAACAAAGAAGAAGGTATTGTCTTGCATTTTCCAAAATTAATAATCTGTTGTTGCATTACATTGAATCGGCATTAAAATATAAATTCAATAACCCTTTCAATGTATTAGATAGAATTTACAAGCCCAAACTTGATTTTATTCAATAATATGAGGCAATAATGCTAGAGAATAAAAGTATATTTTTTTAGCCATTGGGTTAAGGCTATGAATGTATCAACGTATTACCCTATTTTGGATACATTCTAACAGTTTGTGAGTTTCAAAATTTTAGTTGAAAGGAGAGAAAAACCCTCTAATACATTACTTGTATTGGATACCTCTACTGGGGTTCATGTAACATGGAATTGCACAAAGCTAAATACAGGAATATTGTTCCCATGTGTGTGGAGATTTCAGAAGTAGTAGTAATGATTGCTACTCTAACTTCCTCTCAGGGTTGTTTCTCTTCCAATTTTATGCCAAAAACCATAGATGTTAATGTTTATGCATGAACTGTAATCATGCATATGTACCTGTTTGTATATGTTACTTGGACTCTGGTAAGAGTGTCTAATAGGAAAATGTTTTTGACATGATTATATTCAATTTTTTAACAGTTTTCTATGTACTGTGAGGGTACTTTGAGGGTCATATCACCATATTGATATCTAGATATGGGCTGGACCTCAAGAAAAATGAAGAGTTGTAGCAACATAGCTGTTTGTAATCTCATATGCATTCAACATGGCTGCACTGTAAATCATTTGCGGAATTTGTAGAAACTAACCTTACAGTTAATGTTATTTGTTGACAATCATGTGCTAAAAGTTGAACCCAAATATTTATCGGAGTCTTTCTTCTGGATTGTGGGATATTCTCTGGGGTTTTGCATGGGTGGGGGTTTCATATACTGTAGTCCTTTGTCTGGCCAGGGTGATTTGGTGCCTAGTCAAAGCTTATGGTGGTTAGTAAGAACTTTATGGATTTTGGTTTATCTGTTGTGAATGCAGCTGGAAGAAGGAGAGGATTTCCTAGATGCACTAAACCCATGTACGAAAAAGGAGATCGCAGCCATCGGAGATTCCAACATGCACAATTTAAAGCAAGGAGAGATATTGCAGCTGGAGAGGAAAGGCTACTACAGATGTGATGTGCCCTTTACTAGACCTTCAAAGCCTGTGGTTTTGTTTGCAATTCCTGATGGCAGGCAGCAGAGTGTGATGAAGTAAGCATTTTACACTATCTTTCATTTTGATCCTTTAAGTGACTCCAATAGAAGATTTGAGCCCTTGCTATTCTCACATTTTTGGCTAACATTTAGTTTGTTCTTGTTTGATACTGTCATCATGAACAAAAAAGTGTGTTCTGAGTAATAATATTACATGACACTTCCCTTTTCAGTTCAACAGGTTATGTGTAAAAGATTTTCTGATATATAGGCTTTACCTTGATTTTGTGTTGATCTATAATTGGATTTTAGCAATCTTATCTGAATAATTGTTTGGTAATCGGTATATTGACAATACGAGCGAAATTAAAAAGTCCATTTTGTTTTACACTCTGAAAGTTACATGAATGAAGTTATTTGTATATCTTTTCTTTTTTGAAAAGTCATTTCGGAGTGAAATTTGGTCGAAAATATTTATCAAAATATCAATTACCTAATAATATTTTTATCAATTATTGTTTTCGATACGCATGCACTAATGCCTTAGATTGGAATTTTTTATTATTATTATTATATATGTATGATATAAAATAAAGAATTAATACAAGTTTAAACTTAAAATTAAAAAGATAAGTAAAAACTCTTGTAAAAAATAGATTTTTTTCAAAATAAGTGAATTTTTTTTCTTTTTGTTAAAAATAAGTCATCAATTGAATTAGTTATAAATTAATTCCATGTGAAAAAAAAATAGTACTCAGTACCAAGCATAGCATTAGTGGCTATATTAAAAAGGTTTAATATAACATTGGTAATTGAACTTCACAATTTTTCTTAATTTGGTACCTTGTTTTTTCAATTTGGTACTTTTAACTTGATGTTTTTTTTTCTAATTTGGTACTTCAAACTTTTTTTGAGTTCAATTTGATACTTGAACTTGACACTCTTTCTTAATTTTGTACCTAAGTTTTTTTAGGTTCAATTTGGTACTAAACTTGTTAAATGTTATACTATAACATTTAACAAATTACCCTTAAAATGCTAACGGTGTTAAAGAATTTGTATACAGTAATGCTCTATGAATTAATATTGAATAAGAAAAACGAATTTTAAAAACCCAAAATAAAAATTTATTATTTTAAATTGATAAAATGAAATAAATAAATTAAACCAAAAGTAATTGAATATTTAAAATACGAAAATAAAATAGCATGTCATCTGTCACATCTAGATCATACACTGATTATTTTTCTACCTCATAAAAATAATATTATTAATATATTAGAGTAACTTGTATAACGTTTGACAAGTTCAGATATCAAATTAGACAAAAGAAGAAGAAGAAGAAGAAAAATTGAGTATCAAATTAAGAAAAAAAAAAGTAAAATTCCAATCCTAAATTAACCCAAAATATATTAAGTAACAAATGAAAAAAAAAGTCAATTTCATTTATCAAATATTATATTAAACCTATTAAAAACACCAAATCATATTCAAAAAATGCGCAAATTATATTTACATAAATCAATTATGTCACACTTAAACACATTATGAAGTATAGTAAGAAAAAAGAATTATTATCTAATTTGATATAAAAATGGACAGACAATCCAATGAGAAACCAGTGGTGGAGCCAAGGGGTGCTAGCAGGTCCGGTCTCCTTAAAATAGAAAAATTTTCATTTAGGCCCTTTATAATTTATAAAATTTTAAAGTAGTAATGGTAAAATTACACTTTGGCCCTCCCAAAAAAATAAAAAAAATGATTTAATTCTTTTAATATTATAAATATATAGACTATTAAAATAGTAAAATTACATTTTATTATCGTAAAAATATATAATTTAATTCCGATCCTAAAACAATTATTACTTTTATCATGCATTGTTGGCCCAATTAAGATGTTTGTCATCTTCATAGCTTCCACCCTATTATATAGCATCACAAATTCTTAAATTATAATACCATTTCTTTATACCATGCAATTTTGTCAAGGTTCTATGCCTAAGCATACCAAACTCTAATTGAGATGCAACATTTCAAAATAATTTTTACATGTTTTTTCTTTCGGATCTATCTCCTTATTCAATCAATTTTTGTGTAAGATTTTTCAGTTCTTACCGTTGTGCTTAGTTCTTAAAACCTTAAGAGCACGCAACAAAATCATCAAATTGTATAATGACAGTAACAAGATTAATAACAGACCAAAAATACTTACATTTTAAATATTTGAATTAAATTGAAATTATTTTTATTATTTAATTAAAAGGGCTTTGGTTTAAGGTTTTTGTAATGTTTGGGTAATATTATATTAAATATAATATATATATATATATATATATATATATATATATATATCTTTTCTAAATGTCAAATTAAGGTATTTTGTGTTAGAAAATTTGAGATTGATCTTGAAAATAGATGTAGAGTCTATTTAAGATTTAGAGTTGTTGGGTTATTATAATATATATATATACATCGTGTCAAGATCATTATAATGTCATCTATGTCAGCTTTTAAGATTTTCCAGTTGATTTAGTATTTTGACTAGACATTTACATGTTGAAAAATAATTTAGAAAAAAAATGTCTTATTTAGCTAGCGGAATTTTTTTTTTAAAGAAATTTTTATCATGATACCTAAAGTAATAAATTTGATCAAATTAAGTATATGTGTTTCGGTGCTCGTGAGAGTGTTCAGAACGCAAAGGGATTCTAAGAGATGCTTGGATTTTTTATCAACTCGAATTAAAGACCAAAATCTTCAAGCTTTCAAATGAATGATCTTATTCACTATTCTCAAACTTTCAAATGCTTAAAAAGTTAGTTTTAACTTAAATAGCCGAACATTGGATGAAAACTAAGACTTCCGAGAGGGTAAAATTTAAAATCCCTATATGTCTGTGCCAAACCAAAAATTTAACTTCTAGACTTGAATTATAGTTACTGGAGGACTACAATTATAACTCTCACAAATCTATAATCAAAACTCAAGAAAATTAGTCAAATAAAATTTTCACTATATTTTCATAGAGTTTTCTCAAGTACTTGTTTTTATATTCTTTAATTTCAAATACAACATCGTACTTATAGAAGGATATATGCTAGAGTTATATTCTTATTTGAAGTACATTAATTAAATAATTTGGAAAAGTTCAAGTTAAGCTAAGACTACTTAGGACACAAAGCTGGTGACTCCACAAGGGATGAGCTCCCTATCTTGCGACACACACTACCCCTAATGGTTTATTAGGCTAACTTAGTTATATACGAGTTTACTTTTAAGTCAAATCTTCATTCAAGTAAGAAAGGTAAACTAAACCTCAGCCATCAGGCTTATCTCATGCACCGAGCCTAAAGCTCCGCCACATCAGAGTTAAGCATACCTTCAGAATGTAAACCATCGGAAATACATGCTGGAATAGTAGAATAGACGAATTCGCATGAAACAAGGCTCGTGCAGGCTTGTGAGCGGCCCGATTGGAAGACCGTCGAAGCTAGCAAAACGTGAGACTTTGAAAATACGTCTGCAAGAAATGACAATCCTCTAAAAGAACTCCAAATTCTGAAAAGTTTGGCGAAGCCGTACAAAGAGCAGAAAATATCTCCATACAATCACCTTCAAGAATCACTTGCAAATATCCCTCCGATTTGAGCCAAGATAGAGCCTCCCGAACCGTAAACACCTCAGCTAGCCGAGGGTACAATAACGCTGGACAGGAACCCAAGAAAGCCTTGACAAATGACCCTTGAGCATCCCGCAACACATTAGCAAACTCAGTCTGCTGTTGAGCAGAATCGACATTACATTTAAAGGCTCTCGCTAGAGGTGGTGACCATGAACCGACAGCATCTTGCCGCAAGGAGGGCGGCAATTGCACTTGACCGTGACCCACATGTGAAGCATGTCAGTCGGATCAAAACCGAGTGGCAAAGGCGAGGATTTGAGGGCCATCCGTAACCGCATTCTTCCAAAGGACCAAGTTTCGAAAATACCACAAACTCCACCAGATAATAGCAACATTTTCAATATAGCCGCTGTTGGAACCATGTAACAAAGCAGAAAGCCACTGAATAACCCCCGAAACAGGCAAAACAACACCCGCCAACCCCCAAATAGCCACCACTATCGGACAAGAAAGAAAAACATGGTCAACATTCTCTTGCCCTCCACAACGCACACAACTAGTCAGAACCATGCAGCCCCTTTCGGCTAATCGACAACGAGGCGGCAAGGCCACAAAGACAGCGCCAAACAAAATCTTTGACTTTGGAGGGAGGGTAGAATTCCATAATTTAAGCCATGGCCCATCGACGACAACATAACGGGTACTCTCAAACATATTAAAGGCGAGACGGTAGGCAGACTTAACGGTGTAAATACCATGCTTCTCATAATGCCAAATAAGCCTATCACGAGTGTGGAATAAACTAACCGGTATTTGAAGAGTACGAATGATGTCTGATGGAACCATCAAGCCGTCGATAATATCAACGTCCCAAGCAGAACCAATCAGTTGAAGAAGGTCCGTCACACGCAACGACTCCAAACCAGGAAGTGAACTCGATGCGACATAAAAATTATCATCATCATCATCAAGCTAAGGATCATGGTAAACTGAGATGTCGTTGCCATCACCCACTTGCCACCTAAAGCCACAAGCGAGCAAACCCTTGGCCGCACAAATACTCCTCCATACAAACGAGGGATTATGACCCTCCCACAAAGACCAAAAATCACCCATTGGAAACTATCTACTCTTGAAAATCCTACTAGGGAGAGAGTCCAGGTTGAAAATCAGACGCCAACCTTGCTTGCCTAGCAAAGCCAAATTAAAACAGTGAAGGTCCCTTGTAACTCCCCGAATTTCCAAAAATTTCGGGCAACTATCGCAAGGTTTACTGAAAATTAAAATTTTTGAAATGAGAATTTTTATACTGGAAATTTATTATTATTACTACTTAATTTTCGAAGTTTAGAAATTATCGGATATTAATTTAAACCAATGATTGTTTTGAGAGATGAGAAATTAGAAGTTTTAATAGTTTAAGCTCTAATTTGAATAATGAAAAAATTAGGAAGGGTCAAAGTTGTGATTAACCCAAGGGGGCCAATGGTCAATTACCCTAACCCCAATTTGTAGTAAAATCACGTCCTCTAAAACTACAAGTCCTTCCCACCAAAATTTTCCATTTACTTCTTTTCTCTCTTTCTCTCCATTCTGCCTCCAACCTCTTTCTTCCAATCCAAAACCTCGCTGCCATTGCACCATTGATGATGCTTTTAATTGTTCTCTTTTTCTTTTATTATTATTTCCTTTCTTTATTTTCGTTTTCAATCGCGATGTTGAAGCAGGCCCTTTTTATATTTAACTCTTTTAAAAAACTTATAAAATATAATATAATAAAACAATTCATTAAAATAATACATTTGATGACATTAAGTATGTTTCTAACAAAAATTAAGAAGTTTATATTTTTCATTCAATCTACTCCTATATTATCAACTACAAAAACACAAAAAAAAGAGTTCTACAAGCATTTTGAGATGCAAAATCATTAATGATAACATTAACATTAATGTTTTCCAAGAAATCCTTCCCAATTTTTTATTTTAAAATTAGTTACTACTAATAAAAGGGACAAAACTTAAAATTGCGCATGAATTTTGGTCTAATGTATAATGTTATACATGAAATATCATATTAGTGAACTTATTAGAAAAATTGGACAGAGTTAACAATTGAATCCGAATTTTAAAACACGAAATAAAAAGGATTAAATTTCAAATATAAAAAAAAATATAAAGATTTAAAGCCATATTTTAAGCTATTATATATGTAGTATCTATTTTAGTTACACCTAGGTCACCGTCGTAAAATCTCGTAGATTAGATTCTTTTCTTTTTTTTTAGATTTTTATATAAAAAACTAATTATAAGTGGATATGGCATGATGGTTATCACAATAAATCATAATTTTCGATCTTAATGCGTCGAAAAATATAAATTTTGTATTCAAGTAAGAAAAAAAATATTCATACTATTACTATTTAAGAATTTTACTTAATGATGAATTAATCCAACCTCAATTTAATTGTGAATTTATTTAAAAAGAGAATTATTTTATATATTGTTACAGGAGTAAAAAAAAATTTGTATCGATTGATGTCATTTGTTTTTAGAGTATAATAAAATAATAATTAAAAAAAATACTTGGCATTAGTTTAGGAGAAATGATTGTATGAGACAGGGATATTATCCATTTCCAATAGTTTTATGCCACATTAGTAATTTTATCCTGAATTTCAAGATTTTAATTTGAATTTGATTTTTTTCAAGATGAAAATGCTGATGTGGCATAAAATTACTGGAAAATAGATACAGATGACATGGCGACACTGTTTCATTCAATCCTTTCCCTTAGTTTAGATCTGCTTGTTGAATTTTTTACTCCATTAATATTGGAAGGAATAACTACCCTATTAAAAATCTATTATTTTTACCAAACAACAAATAATATTTAAGAATCTTTTTATCTGAAATAAATATTATTTTAAATATATTTTTTATCTCTTGAGTTCCTTTTATCATTAATGAAATAAACATTATTTGAGTCCTAGGCGGCTACACCTCAAACCAGCCCCCAGGGCCAGTCCTGTTTCAAGTTTGCTCGAGTCCATTCAAGCTTGCGGGTGAGTTTGATAGAACAAAACTATCTATTGTGCAAGTTGGCTAATTCCTATAGTTATATGGTAGGGGTAACTGTTTGATTTCGATAGATACGTTGATTAATTGTTTTAATTATTATTTATTTTTTTAATTACTTATAAGTGACAGACTAAATTTATTTATGTTATAAGTGTTAGCATCGCTGAGAGATTTTAATGGAATTATTTACAATATTTCAATTCACGGTTTGCTAGCTGAAGTTAAATTAGTTCAAATCTTCTGATTTGTTTTTATAATTAATTTGATTTAGAATAATTAAATAATGTGTAATTTTAAGATTAAAATAATTATTTGTTATGAAAATGATAATTTAGAATTATTTTTATTCGATTTGTTATATTGAAGCGAAAAAGTTAGACAATTTTCGAAATAAAATTCGTTGTAAATTAATTTTTCTAAGCAGCGAACATTTAAAAACTCGGTTTGTGATCCTTACGTTTTAAATTATTAAATGTTGTAGTTAAATTATAGTTTAGTGATTCATGTATTTGGAATTTACCTCATCATTTCTGAAAATTATTGTTAATCTATCAATTTAATAATTGATTAAATGCTCGGTAAAGCTAATTGAAAATTCTTCGAATATAGCCTACATGCTGTAGATTGTAGGGGCCTCCATCATTGCTTATTGTTTATTGTGTGTATTGCTTTGAGCGTTCGAAAGTACGCATTTGATGTGATAGTTGATCATTGATAAAGTCATGTTTATCACGCAATGGAGTATTGTCATTGTTGACACTTGCGCTTTTTTCATCAATCGTTTGGTGTTCGGTTGGACACTCGTATGTTCGAATGTTTTCCTTCTTGTGTTAATTGGACAAAATGAACCTTGAGAATTTAATCTAAACACTATCATTATTTATCAAATGTCTTGAAAGTGTTTCATTGTTATTTTGAATATTATTTTGTGACTGTTCTATGCATTTATTGTGTCTATGAAGATTGCTATATTGAGTGTGACTTCCATTACTCGAATTATTGAATAATATATACTATATATGTTTGTATGATTGTATCTGACTAGAATGTATTGGATCACTATTGAGCTGTAAAAAGCTCAGCGCTTGGATTTTTAATTTCATGCATAGGTTACCGATGGTTCATAGGTTCATGATTGAGCAACATCGCCAAAGAGTCTCCGCAATTCTTTTTCGTAAATATCTTTTAATTAGTAAAGTTACATCGCCAAAGAGTCTCCGCAATTCTTTTTCATAAATATCTTTTAATTAGTAAAGTTTAGCATGTATTTAGAGTTTGTTAAATTGGTCTCTTTTTTTTTTTTTTTTTTTTGAACTTATTGAATTATTCGAATCACTTTGACAACAACAATGACAGTTTGGATAAAGTTTTGAGATGTTACATGCCACCAAACTTTTTGGCCAAACATAACCTATCCCATGAAGCCTAATGCAAACTAGCAAAATTACTAGACGAGTCATTATTGAAGGGCCTCACAAGTATTCAGAGGAAGCAGGAAAACACCCATGTAAGCAAACCGGCAGAGCTTGAGTGATAGTTAAGCACAACCTCCTTCCCTGGGTGAGAAAGTAAGCGATTCTTCCAACTAAACATAAGCTTACAAAGCTTGTCTCGGATATAAGAAAAAACTTGTCTCTTGTTATGATTGATGAGTGAAGGGAGACCCAACTTTCAACCCGTAGAAAAAGAAGCATCCACCCCTAAAACTGACAGTGCCATAATTAAGCTTATTTGCTAGCAAAGTATTAGAGCTAAACACGATCCCCGACTTACTCAGATTAACAACTCGATCCGAAGCTAACTCATATGTCGACAAAAATCTGCTTCACCAACCGACACTCATATTCTTCCGCCCTAAAGAAAAGAACGCTGTCATCGGAAAACAACAGATGAGACACTGAAGAGCTATTACGGCACACCCCGAGCCTCCACTAGGTCGCACAAAGAATGAATATGTAAAGCGAAAGTGGATCACCCTGTTGTAACCCCCGAGAAGGCAATACCGGCCGGAGATGAAATATTTAACAGTGTTAACGCACAACACCAACCAATCAACCTAACGCAAATCAAACCCGAACTTAACCAGAATGAAGCAAAGATAATTAATCATTATATTCTTTGTCTTCATATTCAAAATTCATCATTCTAAGAGTTCATCCCCATCCTTTAGCCGAAAATCTATTAATAAGCTTAAGTCTCCCTCTTTCAATTTCTTCTAAACCTTTTTATTTTATTACTTTCAAATTCTGACTTTTTATTCTTACTTGTTAGATTTCGGTTACTATTTAGGGTTCAGTGAAATGTGTTAAGGTCTTCCCAATGCTATCAAGCTAGAGCGTAACTAGGGGCGATCCCTCTAAAATGAAAATTTTTCGTTTAACGCCTTTAAAATTTTTAAAATTTTAAATTAATAAAAGTAAAATCATACTTTGCCCCTCAAAAATGATAAAAATTTAATTTAGTTTTTTTTTAAATTATAAAAATATAAGCTATTACAATGATAAAATTGTATTTTTACAATCGTAAAATTACAATTTAATTTTAACCTCCCTAAAAAAATTTTCTAATTACACCATGTTACCAAGTCGAACAAAAACATGGGGTCCACATGATTAGCAATGGAAGACTCGAGATATAAGGTTTAAACAGCATTATTAGCTCAAATTGTTTTTAACATGATTTAGGGAATTAACTATTGTGTTATTGAATTTTACTCCTAAATTTGAAGTTTTAATTTTAATGATTTGAAAATATAATTTAATAAGAAAATTTCTTTCAAATATTTTATTTTTATATTTAAAACTAATTTAACTTATAAATATTAAAAATTAATAAATTAAAATTTAATTTGTATTTAATGAAATAAAAACTTGAAAATAAAAATACATATATACTAAAAGAAAACAACTAAGTTTATTTTTATAAAATCAACACTTTTATTTGATTTTAATATTATATTAATTAACTTATTATTGTTAAATATTAAAGTAAAATATAAAATAAAAAATTATTAAATTTTGTCTTCAATGTAGTTTGAATTAAAATTTAGTAGCAATATTCGGCAAATTTCAATCAAATAAAAGTAAAGCAATAAAATTCAATGTAAAGTTAAAGTATAGTGGTAAATTTATCTTAATTTGGAAAATATCAATCAAAGTGAAGTATAGTAGCAATTTTCAATTTCCACTTAAAATATAGTGGTAAATCTGCATATTAATCGTGAATTTGATTACAAGACGTTGAGTTGCTCGATCATCTAATGTTGTATCGTTTTGAAATAGACTTTATGGTGAAAATGGGATTAATGGTTGTGGATTCGATGGAAAGGATGGAAATGGTGTTGGATGGATAACTTGCACGGAATGGACACTTAGAAATGAACCAATGATATGAAAGATCGTGACCCGATTTCTATAAATTGAAATAACAAACAAGTCTCTGATGAAGAAAAAGAAGTAAATTGTGACCCGCTATTTAGCAAAATAGGAACCAGCAGTATGTTAGAACGCCACACTTCAGAACAAAGAAAGAAAGGAAGTGATAAGTTCAAAAGAAAAAGGTTTGACGCCACAAGTAGTACCTTGATAAGTCTAAGTAAGTTCTTTCAGGAACAATGTGATAGAATTCTCACAATAACTCAAAAATATTCATTCAACATTTATTCATCATAGTCTTCCCTTAACATTGTCCTTTTACAAGCTATTTATAGGCACTAATATGACTATTCAAATTCGACATTCATACCAGCTACTAACAAAATATTAAAATTCGGTTATAACTCTTGATGGCAGCCAAAGAGGCATGACTTTTCAGCTATGCGTGAACCCTTTCAAAATATTTTTTTGAACAATCTCATTATAGGTTCTGATAATCCCTAATCCATAAATAGGAAGATAATACGTTTCAGTGCACTTGAACCTACATCCTCTTGCATTGACAACAATGCCCATGCCAATCGAGCTAAGACTCAATTGGCAATTCAAAATATGATATGATAACATATTTGTAACTTTAAACATTTTATTTTGAAAAAAAAGTATAGTATTTTAATCTCTCTCTTTTTTAATACATTGTTTTAATTTGTTTTAAAATATTTTAATTTTAAAATCCATTTTAGAGTTATATTTCATTTTCCACATGATTTTAGATTAGTTTTAAAATATTTTTTTAATTTAATATTTAAATATGTTTATAGTATTTTAACCGTATATAATTTTTTTCATTTCGCTTCTTTTAGCAGATTTAATTATTTTAAACAGTTTTTAAATATTTTTATTAAATGATTGCAATTTGTAGCTTGTTTAAAACATTATTTAATTTATAAAATTTTAATAATATCTCAAAATTGTTTATAAATTATTATTTTTTAAATTTTTTTATAGTTTTTGTAACAGTTTAAATACATTTTAAAAATATTCTGGTAACGTAAAAAACACATTGTTTTGATTTGTTTTTAAATGTTTTAATTTTAAAATCTGTTTTAGAGTTATATTTCATTTTGTATATGATTTTAGGTTAATTTTAAAATATCATTTCATTTAATATTTAAATATGTTTATTTCTATTCTAAAGGGCTTGCTATATATTTCTTTGTAACCCACCCTAGTGGGTAACCGTCTTTATTAAATTTTAGGACGCATTACAGGATTATTTTACATCCATGTCTTGGGGAATTTAATTTTTTAATATATACTGGAATATAAGTTAATGGAGAAATTCTTTCCACCATATCATTCGTGGTCCTTTCTACTTATTTAATGATGTTTTAGTAATTTTTTTTATGTCACTGACATATTGTTTTGGTAATTTTTTTACCTCGAACCCCGAACCTTAAATCTCAAACTCAAACCTTCAAAGCTTGAGTTGTTTAAGATTCGGAATTCGAGGTTTAATGTCTTGGGTTTGGAGTCCAGGGTCAGGGTTAAAAAATCAAGGGTTCATGGTTTCATATAAAAGAAATTACCAAAATTATACGACAATAACATGGAAGAAATGGTTGAAATGTCAATAAATAATTGAAAGAGGACCATGAATGACGTGGTGAGGAAGGGACCATAAAATAATTTCTCAACGTAACGTTGTTATATAATTTGTTGTTTTTAATATGTGATGTGATGTAAATTAGATTATTTCGAATAATATTTTTTAGTTTATTGTTTGTAGAATGTGATAAGATAATATAAATGAGATATTAATAAAAAATAATTTAAATTGGTTAGTCACATTTATTGAATGAATTTATTAAATATTATCAAAATTAAATAAATTATAAAGAAAAGAAAAGGGAAGGATGGAAGTTGAACCACCTGAAAGAACAATATTCCAAAGCCCAAAAACGTTGAAGTTGCCTTATGAAAAACCACAAATCTTATAACATATTTCTCAAACAATAACACAAAAACTATTTTATACATACATACATATATATACCCGTAAAAGCAACGTAAATAGAAAAGTTTAGGTGAAAAGATTTATTCGGTCCCTCTCAATTTTAATATTGAGCAAATTGGTCCCTCTTTAAAAATTGAAACAATCTAATCTCTATTAATTTTAAAAGTGAGTATTTAAGGACAAGTAATCACAACATTAATATTTTTTCCTCAATTTTGCATAAATTTTATTAGTATGATAACAAATATAGTTCTTAAAGTTTACACATTCTATCTATCTATTTATATATCTATATTTTTTAAGTTAGACCTAATCAGGGTTGTAACACCCGCACAGAAAGTGGAAAGATTTGGACAAAAATATAGGCTCGAAAAATGGGCTTGGATAAAAAAAAAGGCTCGTTTAGAAAACGAGTCAAGCCTTAAGTAGGACATTTTTTGCTCAGGCCCGACACAACCCAAATTTGACAAAAAAATTGTTCTCGTTTTGTTACTATTATGTTGTTATTTTGCTATCATTTCACTATTATATTGCTACTATTTTGTTGTAATTGTTTGGATGTTATATAATTTTGTTTTACTGCTACTATTTTAGAGGTATTTGGTTGTTAAGTTGTAACTATGTTAGTGTTGTTTAAGTATAAAAACTTTTTTTTACATGTATTTTCAATTTGTTGGAAAATATTTATTTTAATATTTTTAGTCTATTTGATGCATTATATTTTTTAAATTTATTTTTATATAAAAATAATCTAAAAACAATTAATCCGGATGGGTCGGGCTCGAGCTTAGCATTTTTTATCCAAGTCAGACTTGGAAAAAATTTTAGACCCATTTTTTAAATCGGGTCAGGCCCGAGCCTAGAAAACGGACTTGATTTTTTACATTGGCCTAACCCATGATCATTTCTATTTGAGTTGAAGTTTTTTATATATCAATAAAAATGATGTACAATTAAGTAAAAATATTACTTGTGTTTTATTGTTTATATTTATTCATTTTCGAAATTGACAAAAATTAAATTATTCTAATTTGTTTTAAAAAATCGATTTGCTTAATATCAAAATTGAAAGACACTAGAATCCCGTGTGTTGCCCTAATGGTCAGGGTGTTCACCGTTTCAAGTATGACCTAATTTCGAGTCGCGCTAATCACTTTCCAAAACTTTACTGTGTACCAAATGTTTTGTTATAATTTATAGTTTTTAATATTTATAATATTTTATTGATCAAAATTTATTTAGAATTTTTTTAATTTCACAAATGAAATTAAGAAATAAAAATATATAACACAATGATTTCTCAATTCGCGTCTATTAATATATTAAATGATAATCCATTTAATTTGGGATTAGAATTTAGTGCATTGATAATGTATTTTTTGAACTCCACAATTAGAGTTAAAAATCCGTCACTTGTCTCATTTCTTTTATATATTTATTTTTTAATGTTTTATTATACTCTATAGGACACTTGAAATCACCCCGGTTTAAAAATCAACAGTGTACCAAATATTTTCCTCTTAATTTTAGGAAAAATTATCTTATACACAACTCATGGAGTTTTTTTTTTTATTCCACGAGTGAGTTAACGCTGTAATAAATATCAAATGTATTATTTAATTATTTAATTATTATTTTATTAGACCCTAAAAATAAATAACATCAACCCAAACTCACTTTCCAAAACTTTACGGTGTATGTGATAATTATACATTAAAAAAATTAATATGCAAAAAAAACATATTTTTAAACATATCTAAAAAAATCCAAAATTTAGGTATCAAATAAATAACTTAATTATAGTAACAAACTTTTCATAAATCACAATAAATTTATAGTTGGCCCATTTTATCCTAACAAGCTATTATATAAATAAAAATATAATTTTTTTTGAACAGATTTGTGTAAATACCTTTCAAAAAATTATAGCACAAATTTTTAAAATCTAACTTTTTTTAAAGAAGAAAAATAATTTATAAAATGTAAAATTTTCACACTCATAATAATATATACTAAAAAAATATTTACCCACAAATATGATATACTTTACTACTTATCTCGTTTTTAAATTTTAAATTAATTAGGACGACGTAGGTTTGAGTACGCTGGAGTACATTATCCTCCTATTTATGAGTTGAGGAGAGATTATAGATAGTTCTAGATATTATATAAAAAAATAGATATATTATAGTGAAATTATTTTAAAAAAATTAATTAAACAAAAACTTTAAAGGGAAAAACTTGAAGAAAGGTGAGATTCTTTGAAACCATAATAATACTAAAAATTGCCAGCCTAAGTAAAGAAATCTCATTGGCAGCATGGCTGCACACACAAGCCAAGTGTTAGGGGTTTAGGACCATTTTTTCTAACTCAAACAGTTAAAATTTAACCCAACCCCACCAAACCCCTCTCCCTTTTTTAACCCCGTTCAATGGTTTACTCCATTTTTTCCTTCTTTTAAAACCTCTCCCAATTTTCTTTTCTTCTTCCACTCTACCCTCTTTTGGTAAACAACTCTTAGCCACCCCCCTCCCCCCATTCACCTAAGCTCACCATCTTCCATCATTACTTATATATATACATATAGAAAGAAAAGGGTTCTTATTTATGTTGCCAAATTAGCCATTTTTATATACTTAGTGGGGGAAAGAAAAAAAAAATGAAGAGGTCACCGAGCTGTTCTTCTTCTTCTAATTCATGCTTTGCATTGCCATCACCATCATCATCATCATTATCACCATCACCATCTTCATCATCATCATCATCTTCATGTGAGAACCCTCATGATCAATCAGAGAAACCCAAGGCTAAAAGGGCTAGAAAACATCAAAACACTGATAATAATGCTTGTTTGAACAATGCTAATAACAATGGTGGTAGAAGGAGCTCTATTTACAGAGGAGTCACCAGGTTTTCTTTCTTTTTTTTTTAATGAATTTTGATTTTGGGTTCATTTGCATTGCATGTATGAATAATTTAATCACATTGATTGGTATTTTTTTCTTAAAAAAAAGGCATAGATGGACTGGGAGATTTGAGGCTCACCTTTGGGACAAGAGTTCTTGGAATAATATTCAGAACAAGAAAGGAAGACAAGGTTAATTTTTGTATTTTATTTTTTAATTTTCAGGGGAAAAAATAATCAAAAAAAGGGAAATTCAAGTAGATCTATACAGTTTTTTTTTTTTAAGTATTTTAATTTTTATATTTTCTTTATTTGTTTGAATTTATATTCTGTGTGAACTGACTGTGTTTGTCCTTTTTCAATATTGCAATCTCTGGTCAATCTCAACCTTTATTTACGCTTTCGTTGCCGCCTCCATAGTTTATTTAGGTAAGTCCTTCAAATCTCTACATATTTCTTTTTTTTTTTTTTTATTATATCTAAATTTTTTTAAAAAAAATAGGCCTTGATACAGTTCGCAAATCAAGCCTGCCTGGCTCGGTTTCGAGTCAGGTAATTGATCGGACATGCACTTGTATTTGTACTTGAAAATTGTACTCTCTCTTAAAAAATTAAATAAATTAAGGTGTTAAATATATTAAAATTGAATTTTTTTTTTTTATGGAAAACAGGGGCTTATGATAGTGAGGAGGCAGCGGCTCGAACCTATGATCTAGCGGCTCTCAAATATTGGGGGGCGGAAACGATACTGAACTTCCCGGTTTGTAATTTAAATAAATAATTAATTAATTAAAAAAATGGTGGATTTGTGATATAAGATGATGATGATGCAGAAAGAAAGATATGAAAAAGAGATGGAAGAAATGAAGAAAGTGACAAAGGAAGAGTACTTGGCGTCTCTACGACGTCGCAGCAGTGGGTTTTCTAGAGGAGTTTCTAAGTATCGTGGGGTAGCTAGGTAGGTAATTTTAATTGATTTTATATTTGTGTAAAATGGACCATTTTATGTGATTCAATGAAATAAGAAAATATTAAAGTCTTTATGTTGGTTGTGTTAAATCCTAAATCCCACGTGGGTTAGCTAAAATCAATTAATTTCCTCTTCTGCATTTTAGGGTTTAGGAATAAGAGAGGCCGTTAATTAAAATCGAGATTATATGTTTTGATTATATTTTTATAAATAAAAATAATAATGTATTTTAACGGATTCGAACTCCTGTTCTCCTGTATTTGGTAATAATATTCATGATTTTAAATGAGTGGGAAAATGTGCTAAAATGAAACAGAAAAATTATACATTTATTAATATATTATAATATTATTAGGGAAGTGAAAGAAGTTGTTATTAAATTGTGTTTTGACTAATATTTATTTGGTTAATGGCAGGCATCACCACAACGGGAGGTGGGAAGCCCGAATTGGTCGAGTTTTTGGAAACAAATATCTCTATTTAGGGACCTATAGTAAGCTCTTTCTTTCTCTCTCTTAAAAACTTCAAAATTTAGGTAGTGAGACTAAAACTAGGTGCGCCCTCCCTTGGCCAAATGGGCAAATTGTTCTTTAGTCCTTCCAAAAATTTAAAAGTTTCAATTTTGTCCTTTTCACCTTTGATTAGATGGAAAATTTGAAATTTTGGACCTTTTTCAAAAGTTAATAATTTAATTTAAGCCTTTTCAGATACAAAATTTTTAACTCTGACCTTCAAATTTTATAATCTTTTCTTTTTCCTAAACGAAACTTACTCGAGCCTTTATTAAACATGTTCACACTCACACACTCTCTCTCTTTACATGTTTCGATGCGAACTTTTTGTCTCGTGTTATAGTGATGTTACAATATCTAATCCCGATTGTCTTCCCCTTCTTGAAAACTCAAAACAATTCCCTTAAAATGATTTTTTTTGGTTTGCATCCATAATCTTGGCATTTAATATATAGTCCTAACTTTTTTAATATTAGGGTCCAATGTCATTAATCACAAGCCACCATGAGCCATTTTGATATAACTGCTATGTCTTCAATTGATTTGATTTAATATTTTCTTTATTTCTAATTTGGGAAGGGCATTTCTGTGATTACATAATGTATATGTTTTTTTTTAAAAATTGCATGAAAAATAATGGCAGAATGGGCACGTGACCATTACTCTCCCATTAAGAGATTCTGTTGCCTTTTATATAATTATATATTATATTTTGCTGAGTAAGAGGCAGCAGAGATCACGTGCCATTGTTATAAGCTTAGATTGTGGCTTGCTTTAGGTCACCTAATTGCCTAGTCCCTTTAGGTTTGCTAGCTGGCTATTAGTGATTAGTCCAACTTGCTTAACTTGGGTTTTTATTTTATTTTTTAATAAAATTAGGTTAATAGATTTTCTCTTTTTAAATTTTAATAAATTATTATTATTTTTTAAAATTACTCGTAAACATTAGATTCAAAATCCGAATCTTTCTTGTGTTTGATAAATTTAGATTGGTTGAGATTTTGTTCACTAATTCTTTTTTGAGTTGTTATGAAATGAATTTGGACCTTTTCCCCCCTTTTTTTAATCAACTTTTCAACTACTTAAAAGCTAGGGTTGAAAGAAAGACAAGGAACCCATGTGTCTCCTTTGTTTTTTCCCCCCTAAAGGTGTCTACATTCTCCCTATTAACAATGGGGAAATCTAGGTTTACTTAATTTGTACAGCTTGACAACCTCATTGAGCAGTTGGGATTTAGGGTTTCATTTGAGAGTACAACTGGACGTACCTCTCACCATGTTTTGAAACATGGAGTGGGGTTGATCCGGTTCTCTGCCCCAAGTTTATAATAGTACAATTGCATTTTGACGCTTCGCCTTCGGCCTTATGTGGTCAAGTTCCTTGTATCATGCTCCCCAATGCTGGTATTAGGCCACCAACCATATCAACAAAGACGTTCATTGAGATGGTTACGTTTTCTGTAGCAAAACATGATCTTTGCACTCTCCCTGCAATTATGCCAACAAGTTGCCTCTTAAAAAATTGTCTGGATTTGGATGATACATATTCAAACTCGAGGTTGAACATCGGATCATGTGTCGAACACGGATACTTTAGGGGTA
Source organism: Gossypium turneri (assembly GCA_008044935.1). Lineage (NCBI taxonomy): Eukaryota > Viridiplantae > Streptophyta > Magnoliopsida > Malvales > Malvaceae > Gossypium > Gossypium turneri. The sequence goes on along the minus strand of CP032580.1, from coordinate 9,414,458 downwards.
AAAAGGAAAGGAGTGCAGACAATGTTTTCATATTTTAGTCTGGAAAAAGCTTAATACAAATTGTCAGTACAGTAACTAATTAAGATCTAATGTCAGCATGTGAATCCCTAATCTTATCTTTTCACCTGCAATACTTTAAAAGTTTGATCTACTTTATTTAATTTATTGTTAAATGGTAAAGTTTCTTTGTTCCCTCAGAATTTGTTTATTTATGCTCTGCCGTATTCATTTATTTATTGAAGATACACAAGAGGAAGCAGCAGCAGCATATGATATGGCAGCATTGGAGTATAGGGGGGCCAATGCCGTGACCAATTTCGATATTAGCCATTACATTGAACGCTTGAAGCAGAAAGGAGTTTTGTTAGTAGATCGAACGGAAGAACAAATTCCCAACCCCGATGAAGCTCGACGAGTAGAATCCGAAGAAAATGGACCACAGCCGCTGCAGGAGCAGCAAGAGCGGCAGGAAAAACAGGAACAAGAATTGAACCAAGAAGAGGCCGAAAAATCTCAACATTTTCAATACATGCAAATGCAGCTTCCTCTATGCATTGATAGTCCGATGACAACAATGGCCGGTATTGAGCCTACTGATAGTAATGAACTAGCATGGAGTTTCTGCATGGATTCCGGATTGACATCGTTTTTGGTCCCGGACATCCCTCTCGACGGAACCGCTGAATTGCCAAACTTGTTTGATCATGATACGGGATTTGAGGATAACTTCGACTTGATATTCGACGTAGGGCCGCCCAACAAAGAAGAGGCTAATCGGAAATGCGTGATGGATGATGATGTGATTGGAGTCGGTGTTTCCATGAACATGGAAGACGATAATAGGAAGGAGAGATTGTCATCACCGTCTTCAGACTCTCCATGTTCATCATCGACAACCTCGGTTTCTTGTAACTACTCTGTTTAATGGTTGATGTTTCGGGTTAAGAGTTTCTGATAATTCGGAGTTTGTTGTTGGAAATATGTTGTGGGGTGGATGGATGCCAAAGATTTAAAATATCTTTGGTTTTTGTTGTTTGTTTTTGTTGTTTTTAATGCATTTTCTTTTGTTTAATTATATTGAAAAAAGGAAAAGACTTAACCTGTTTTTGTTTGATCCCATAATCCAATCAAATACATTTTGATACATTTGCAATATATTACATAACTCTTTTACTTTAACCAGTGGTTGAGGGTTCGATGCTTATCCTGAGTATGGAGCAGTTTTAAAACTCGTGATTAATTATCTATCTCTTTAATGAGCTTACAAAGTACAAAAAATTAATTACAAGGCCCGCTTCGATGGATACCTTTAAGAAATATGAAAAAAATTGCAATTACAATTAATGTACAATGTACTAATAGTTGAAATATATTTGGACTATTAGTGTTGGTATATTCCAGTTGCACCATATGTTACTTAGCATAATCTTTTTTGCTTTTTTAAATAGGATTTTCCTCGCTTAATAGATAAGCATTTGCTACTAATGGGGAATTTTTTTTTTTTTCATTTTAAATTTCAAGATTGGATTTGTGCCAATAAAAACCATAAATTTCATACACAATAGAAAGATATGGTATATGTATCTTTTTTAGATAGTGAACGGACGAATCCCATTCTATTCAGGACTTTGGATATGAATGTTGGACACAATGAAGATCCAAATGTTGAACTTGTCAAGTCTCGAAAATTCGGACACGAGGATGTTGTCCGAAACTAGACACAAATACTTAGATTTTAGTGTGAATTATTTATAAAAATTAATTGGTCCAAGCATCCCCAAATTATGATTTTCATTTTAAATTGATTTTTAAATTTTAAAATGTTTTAATTACATCCCTAAACTATCAATGTTATATCAATCAAATCCTTCCATTATTGAAATTGTTAATTTAACTATTAAATGACACGTAAAATCTTATATGATATAATTTAAAATTAAAACTTTAAATTAACTTTTAAAATTAAAAGCTAAAGCAAAAATAAACTGTAAAAAATAAAGGGAACGATAGTTTTTAAAAGTTTTGAAAACCTCTAAACCAAGATTTTTACAACTTCCATTTTTACAATATTCATTTTTCTTTAAATTTTTTTTATTTTAAATCATGTCACATAAGATTTGATGTCTCATTTAATGGTTAACGATTTTAGTAACAAAATGATCTTATTGATATAACATTGATAGTTTGATGATATAATTAGAATATTTTAAAGTTTGAGGACTAATTTAAAATGAAGGTCATAGTTTAGGGGTGTTTGATGCAATTAACTCTATTTATAATGCCAACTTTTAATGAAAAATGTTGGAATCATGATATTAAATGATTGGGTAGTCTACCTAGTTGGTCATCCAATTTTTAGAATGTTTTTTTTGTCGCCCAAAATAAAATATTTGTAATTTCGTTACCCAACATTTAAGGCACTTTATTTTAGTCATCTAAGTGTTAAATCTCTAACGGCGGTTGACTGTACACAGCACATCATACTTATACTTTAATTTTGCTCACTCAACTTCCCCAAAAAAGTATAAAAAAAAATGAAGGGTTAACGTGAATAGGTGGTAGAAACTAAAATAATACATTAAAATTTTGTCAAATTATACTTGTTTATCCCATTTCTAAAAATTCTAATTATTTTTCAATATTGAAATTTTAAATTCCAAAACATCAAAATCAGTTAAATAAATTATTGGATTTTTTATCTCTTAATATTGTATGTTGATGTGTTACTATAATATTAAAATTAATTAATTTAACCTCCTTAAAATTTTAAAATTTTATTTTATATTTTCAAATTAAAATCAACTTACATAATTCATATTTAATAACTATCTACAAAACCCAAAATTTTTTTATTATATGATCTTGAATATTCCAAGCTAAGCTAGAAGTAAAGAAAATTCCATACAATTAATTTAATTAATTAATTTTATCTTCCATTCCAAACAAACCTAAGATTAAATCAATTAATTTAATTAATTTTAATATTGTAGTACTAAATCGACTGACACTATTAGAGGATGACAAATTTTCAATAATTTATTTAATTGATTTTGATGTTTTGAATTTTAAAATTTCAATTATATAAAAAAAATAGAAATTTCAGCAATGGGATAAACAAGTACAATTTGACAAATTTTTAATGCATTATTTTAGTTTTTACTGCTTTTTCACTTTAACCTTAATATTTTTTTTACCTTGATCAATACTTACAAAATGATATTTTTTGTTTGACCAAAATGAAAGTGTAAACATGATGTGGTATGTATAGTACCAACTCTTTCTTTTAATGATTTTAGTGTGGATTTTTTTATAGTACCAACTCTTTCTTTTAATGATTTATACATATATATATATATATATATATATATATATATATATATATATTATTCTCCATGTCCGTTTTACCATCCATATTTGAGATTCATTGTCATCTCCCTCAATAATGTCGTCTCAAGGTCCGAACTTGTATTCTCTTATTGGGAGTACAATATATTTTATCATTAACATCTAGAATAATCCTGGACAAATTGATGTCTAGGTTCACTAAATCTAGACCTCCTTTTGCCTAGAGTCATCTTGGACATGAAACAATTCTCATAATTTTTCATAAATTTAAGATTTTTAAAGATTTTTGAGATTTTTTTATTAATACTTGCTAAATGTCATAATTTTGGATTGTCACGTGTTATCGTATTATTAGTTGTCAATGCCATTATAACGACCCGAAAATTAGTGGTGTCGGAAATGGTGGTTTCAAACTCTATTTTTCATATTCGATTCTATAACGAGTATAAAGTTTAATTAAAATTTTGTCTTCTAATTTTGTCAATCTGATAGTTAATTAAGGTACAAGTGTTTCGACCCTAAAGTTAGTAGTGTTGGAAAATGAGATATTGAGACCTCGTTCCCATAAACTAAGCTCTTATTAAATATTTACAGAGTTATTATATAGGTAAATTAAAGTTTAGATAGGAAATTTCACTAAATTAATGACTAATTGAGGTATAAGGACTAAATAGTAAAAATATTAAAATGACTTATATAGTAATTAAACAAGGTTTGAAGTGACAAATTAACCTGTTTACCAAATTAGTGGATTGTTTGGTGGATGGATAGAATATTATAATTTTTTTAATTAAACTAATAATATATGTATAAAACATAAATGGAAAAAGGTGGTCATCCATGCATTTTACTTTCTTCTCCACCGAAACCACCAAAATTAAAGAAGGGAGCCATTGTTTGAAGCTTTAAAGGTTTGGTCCTATGCATGGTAAGTTTAATTTGGTTCGTTTCTCGTAAATTTTATGTTTTTGAGATTGTAGAACCTCGATTTAGCTAACCCGAGCATAAGTTTTCAAAACTGTTAAAGTTTCTAAAAGTTGCCGTTGATGAATGCTTGATAAAATTGATGTTAAATTATTAGATTTTAAGCTTAGATATGAAAAGGACTAATTTGTAAAGTCAAAATTATTAGTTTTGAATATAATGATTAAAATATAAATATTTTAAAATTGACATGAAATTGCTATAATTATTGATAATAGAGGGTTGTTGAAGAATGAAATTGAAATCAGATTGTAAATCGAAGCTCAAATTTGACACCAATCATCACATACTATACTTTTAATGACTTCGAATCCAAAGTTCAATCAATGTCTTATAGATGACTCTCAATATGAACAGTATACATGCAAGAGTCAGCATAAAACTCACCTGATTCTCACCTAATGCAGTTCAAAGCTCCAGATCCAAATATCCATCACGAATCAACAGCAATCCCCTAATGCGAAGTAACTACTAATCATAAAAGAACATTAGCTTGTAGATCATCAAGGTGGGATACATTCAGATTTAAGGAAGGTTTTAGTATATACTACTTAAGGAAAAGGAAGAAGAAGAAAGAAAAACCCCTTTCAGAACACATTCTCACATATAAATATGACTCATCTTGCTTAGTGGAATTTAACAAGTGTTATGCGTATTAGAACTTGCATTCTTATTTTCCTACAGTTTCCGAGAAAAATATAAATAAGTTCCCTTCATCAAACTTACTAGGCTAAACTATAAAGTTGGTTTCTAACCAGATTACTTATAAAAATCTAATTAGCACAGTATTTCATACAATCTAGGCATACTATACTTTTGGCGAATACTCATCCCATATTTCTCTTTTATCCCTTAACACAGATGTTTCTTTAATACATGGTAAAATATTAGAAAATCAAATTCTTACTTACTTTTGTGGCGCTTATTACACGCACACACGTATACGCCAAAATAATCTTTTGGGCCGATAATGCTACGCCTAACAAACTATTTACTACTATTCATTGAAACTTTAAATCCGCCAGATTTGGGATGTTACATTAATATTGTATCGAGGTTACCAGATTAGGCTAAACCAACAATACATATAAACTGAGAATCCATAACAAATGTTGGATCTCATATAACTATGTAAATCCCTAATTATTTCCATATTTGACTCTAATGGCATGCCATACGTATCCTAATCTTTTACTAAGTTCACACGGGTATTATTACTGCAATCATACCATTTCAATCCTTGTAACAGCATATACATGTCATACCAATCTTATAAGCATTCCATTTCCATTTTGGCACCTTGTACCTCTTCATAAATAACATACTTTTTTCATACTTTGCAAGTTTAGCCAATTTGATGCCAAAAATCACCAAATTCACATTTATATAAACTAATAAACAAAATGAATATGATTCATTCATAACATGAAACAAACTAATGAGTTCCATATGAACTTACTTGGCTAAAACAACAAACAAACAAGTCTTTAAGGACTAATCAACAATTTTGCATTTTCCTTGATTATCTTCGATTTGGTTCAATTCCTGATCTATACAAAAATTCTATTCAAGTTATTAATTCCAAACATTTTGTATCATCCTATTACATGTATGAATCAGTCCAATTTTATTTTTTGAATGCCCCTAAATTTTTGCATTTTATTCAATTTAGTCCCTAAAGCTAAAATTATCATAACTTTCAATTTCGAGCTTTGATTTCAATATCGATCTCAATTACATCCTTCTAAGACCCTTTATTAACTATTATTGTAGAAATTTTACATTAATTTTGAAATCGATACACTTTAGTCATTATGTTCAAAAACTAACAATTAAACATTACACTCTAGTCCTTTTTCACATATAGGCTCAAAATCTATCAATTTTATATCAAAATATTCAAGAAAGAAAATACAAAAACTTTTAAAAACTTTAACAATTTTGCAAATTGGTACATGGGCTAGCTAAATCAAGCTCTCACAATCTTAAAAACATAAAAATTACAAGAAAATGACTTGAAATCACATGCTAATCAAGGCCAAAAGTTGAGAAATAACTTCCTAGGTTTTATTTCATTCTTGTACGATGGAGAAGGAAAAAATTAGAGAAGATGAATATATTTTTTAACTTATATAGCTTAATGAAAACCTTAATTAACCGAAGTTAATTAATTAAACCTTAATTAAGTATATACTAATCATAATTAACAAAATATAGTGGATGATAACATCATCCCTCACTATTGAATAAAAAATGGTTTAATTACCATTTTTAGCTTTTGGCAACTTAAAAACCTATAGCGATTGAACTTTTACAATTTAGTCTCTGTACCTTAATTAACTATCAATTCGACAAAATTACTGAACCAAAATTTAATATATTTCTATGATAGCCTCATAAATATTAAATATTAACACTTACAAACTCAAGTTATGAAAATGGGGTTCCGAGACCACATTTTTCGGTACCACTAGAAATCGGGCTGTTACAATCGATTTCAAGTTTAAATAGCAGTTAGGTCTAAAAAAAATTTCAAGTTCTAATTAAGTACAAGTATTCAAGTTTAGGAGCAAAGCCTACATTAATTCTTCTATAAAATTTCAAATGGTGACTGATCTTTTTTTATTTCATGCCTTATAGAAGTTCAATTAGAGTGCAATTACTAAGACATATTTCGTTCAATCTAGCTTGAAGATTTCAAGTCTACAACCGTTTATTTAAAAAAAGGACTTGTTTATGTGTTTATAAATGAATTAGGGAGAGCACATTTTTTATCGTTGGAGGAACTTGTATTAAGTGCAAATTGATTGCAAACAATTTGTTTTTCATGTTCAGTTCGTAATTAAAGTTTTAAGGAGAAAGCTTTTGAAGGAGAGTGATCTTAGTTGAAGTATAAGAGTGAGGTTTGAAACTTGATGAGCGAGTTGAGAATAAATCATGGCCTGTACTATTGATTAACAATACATTACTCTTTAGGTAAAGCCAAAGTAAGAAAGAAATTCGAATTATGTAACTAATTTTTGTATCCATCTTTACTGTTTTACTCTTCTAGTTGTTACTATGGATGCAATTTAACTTACAATTGATAATCAACTCAACATTAACACTGACCTAGGCCATAAAAAACCCGGATATGACCTACATATTATTTGAGAAGACTTTAGAAGACTATAGACTTGATGATATCATGCATGACATTAACACAATGCTAAAAAAAAACAATTAAAATAGTCGATAAGGCCTTGGCTTAATGACAAGATTAAGGTTATGAGAATTTGGGGTTCTTAGAATTTAGGGTTTTTAGGTCCGAGCCTCACTTTATTTAAATGATATGTGAATTCTTAATCTATATTTTATTATGATTTAGGTTTCAAAATAAATAATAATTTCATATAAATAAAATAGGAATGGATGACCCATTTTATTTGGTTATTAAAAATAATAAAAAAAATATTCTGAATTGAATTTAAGTTATTTCTGAAGAAGGTAGACACCCGATCAACTGGCAACAATTCGAAGTTCAAATCGGTCGAGGAAGAATATGTGGAGCCCAAGTGTCCATCTTTTAACTTTGTATATAATAAAATTCGAAAAAATAATAAAAATTTTTTTACAAATAAAAAGGTGAAATAATAAATCTATTTTTCAAAAAAATAAGTTGGCCCAAAGTTGAGATACCTTCTTTGAACTGAAATAATTTAGTTGGGCTTGAAGCCTTGCAACAAAAATTCTTCAACAGGTTTAGTTGGACCGGGCCGAATATTTTAGACAGGTACATAGAGGAACATATTTAAGGGGGAAAGAGAAAAAAAAGCCCGGTTTATATTCGAAGTTCAGGCAGTTTAAGCTAAGGGGGAAAAAGAAAAACCAGTTCTTCAGCTTAGAACAAAAATAAAAAACAGAGGTTTGTCCGTTGGGTGGTAGGGGGCTAACCCCACAGTCTGAAATTTGAAAATTTTCGCTAAATAATTGAAGATCTGCTGTGCGAATTGATAAATACTAGACAGTGATGACGGAGGTGGAGACGGCGTTGGCGGCAGCGACGGGGATAGCCATGGCGACCGAGAAGGCGGCTAAAGAACTGAGTCCCGAAGAAGAGAGGGTTTTAATTAGAGACATTGCCCTTACTGCTGAAGCTAACACCAAAGAAGGCGATTCTTTTTTCCTCATCACTCAAAAGTTAATATCCTTTTGTTTTTTCCCTCGAATTTCTTCTTATGACTTCATTTTTAAGCTATTTTTACTATTTTCTTAACTTTCTCTCTCTCTCTCTCTCTCTCTCTCTTATTTTTTTTTTTTTGAAAAATAGATGGTGGCAACACTGGATTGATTATGTGAACCAGGATCAGCAGCCTAACAACAGCAACAACAATGAAGGAAGCTCTTCTTTGTCAGGGAACTCAGATTCAAATGGTGTGGGTATTTCAAAAAGGCCTACTGGAATTGATAATTCTGATTTAATATCTGATGGGCCGGCGGAGGACGCGAACTCTGATGATGGTGTGGAGATTCATGATACTTTATTAGAAGGCCGTGACTATGTTTTGCTCCCTCAACAAGTTTGGAACCTACTTTATTCATGGTTAGTTGGATAATTTGGAATATTTTGGGTTTTGTAAGAATTATTTGCATGTAGAAAACTTATTGGTAAGTTTCTGTAGGCAAGTTGTATCAAGTTAAGAATGGAATGATACTATATTGAAATCCTTGTTAACTATTAAATTTCTTGTTCAAAGTATTTAGACAGGCCCGTGGAGGTTTCAACCTTAATTGTAGGTATAGATAATGATAACATTTTTGTGAATTAAAATCGACATTGAGCTAGACAAGCTCCCTGGAATTGTGATAAGTATATGAATCTGTTTGTGGAGTTCTTAAGCTCTAATGCTTTACAAGATAATGATCATTTTATGGATTCATATCAGCTTCAGCACTAAGCTAAGCAAATTTCTCTATGCTGGATGCTCTGGTTTTAGCAACTAAGGTGAAGCGTCAATTACCAAAAAGGTTCATTTATGCACTGTTTTTGCCCCAAGTTTGTTGTTATAGATACGAAAGACAGCTTTGGATGGTTGTCTTGGCTCTTGAGGAGTAACTGTAGCCGTAATTTTCATAAAACATCATTCTTTGATGCTAAAATGTTGTGTTTTCATTTATACATTCTTATTATGAGGTACCTATGCATAAGAAAACTTTGAACTTTTCATCATTTTTGGAGTTCCAATATATTCTTTCGTACATGAGAAATTGTTAGTATACCTAGCTATACAGAGGTTCTGAACCTATGACTTAACTTCATATCCAAGGTTCAAGTTGATTAATGCATTTGTTAGACAAATTTATACATTCCTGTGTCCACTTATTCTTGTCATTTTATATTTTCTTGTTGTCAACCAAGCAGAAACTTTTCTGGAACCCTTGATTAATTGTATGTTTTAGGTGTGTTTATTTGTGTGGATAGGTCAATGTTTTGGTACGGGGTTAAGGATTAAGCAGATACATGCAATATACCAAAATCCTCTCAACCATCATTCTTTCCATTCATCTGAATTTGGACAACTTGGATATCACAAAATGATCTGTCATTGAAACTTTTGGATTGTATATACTATTATTGTATAGTATATTTATATAGGACATAATTGTGGAAATAAATCTAATTTTCACTGTCCTTGGTATTGCTATATATATATGTATTCTAATTTATGAAAGTTGTACTGTACATTTTCTTATGTATTGAGTAATCAATTAAGCACATATGTTTTCAGGTATGGTGGTGGTCCAGCATTGTCACGAAAAGTAATTAATTCAGGTCTTTCTCAGACAGAGTTTGCTGTGGAGGTTTATCCACTGCGTTTGCAGCTTCTTGTGACACCGAAAGGCGATCGCTCTACTATAAGAATAAGTAAGAAGGTAAAATTTGAAACTTGGTTTATTTATGTCAGCTGTGCTGCTCTCTTTGTACTTTTTTTTATAGTAACTGATTTCTGAAGATTGAATTATCTTGGACAGGAAACCATTGGTGAGCTTCACCGACGAGCCTGTGAGATTTTTCATCTCAACTTGGAGCAAGTAATTTCAGATGCAAGATTATTTCCTTTTCTGTTTTTTGTTTTCCTCAAATTTCTCTTTTCATTTCAAGTTATTTACTGTTTCTGTTTCCTTATATTTTCAGGTTTGTATTTGGGACTATTACGGTCATCGGAAGCATGCTTTGATGAATGACATGGATAAAACTCTTGATGATGCCAACATACAGATGGATCAGGATGTGGGTCTTTTTTGTTGCAACACTTATTATGATTAGTGTGTCTGTTATAAAGAAACCAGTTCAGCGTCTGAAATTGGATCCTGCATCTTATGCTTCTGCCCATTGTACAACTGTAAAATGGATAGAAGTTTGAGTAAAAAAGTTTCATAATTTTATTAATATGTTACTTGATTAAGATTTCTGTCAACTATGCTAAAAGCAACGAGAAATTATTTCAAAATCAATGATTCTCCTGCATGTTACCATCCTTTAATATGAAGGGTTTGCTGTTTGTGTCCTTTCCTGCTGTGGTGTTTGTCTACAGCCTAAGGTGGATAGCCTCTTTGATATGTTTTCTTGGTGACCACAGAATAATAACTATTATCTACTTCATATATGCGTATCCACATTCCACCCTTTTGGTTATCATCTATTTCCTTCGGCAATATCTGTCTCAGTGACGTACAAAATTATGTGTGTATTTTATTTATTAAAAAAAGTGCCTTTTAACTCGACTGGTAAAAACGTTTTCTTCTTTTTATATCCATGCACAAATGATATGTATGCTCGCATTTCTTAGGGACATGAATATGCAGATACATATTGGATAGAGCTGAGAGAAAAAAACATATTGGAAGTACAGAAATGGATGTGCATTTAGGGATTTTTCTTGTTTTAGCATTAGTTATCAATCAATTTTTGTTCTAACCTATTATTTGCTTGTCATCAATTTAAACAGATTCTGGTTGAGGTTCTTAACAATGTTAATGATACTGTAGTAACCGATGGTACAAGTATTATAGACAACGGATTTGCAGATAAGGAAGCCACTTCTGTTCTAGAGCCGTCTAAATCAAGCTTATCAATTGCAGGAGGTCTGTCTGCAAACAAGATTGCATCCAAAGGCTATAGTGCAGAGCAATTGCAAAATCAAACCTTGGGTTATCCTAGTAAAGAATCGGATAACAATTTTGGGAACAGTGGTGTTAGTACTAGGGGCACTTTTGGTGGTTTAACTGGGCTGTTGAATCTTGGGAATACTTGCTTCATGAATAGTGCAATACAGTGCCTTGTTCATACACCAGAGTTTGCTAGATACTTTCGGGAAGACTATCATCAGGAGATAAATTGGCAAAACCCTTTGGGCATGGTTGTAAGTTTCTAACCCTCAAAAATAGATGTGGTTTTGAACTATCCTTTCATAGTCATGATTCCTTGGAGAAGTTCTCACTTGTGAATAGTGAAATACAGTGTTTTCCCCCTTCCTTTAATCTTCTTTTTTTTGTGCATTATTAGGTCTAGTGGTACTTGTTTGTGTAAAAGGTATATGCATCAAGCAAATTTTATATGTGGATCTTCACTTTCAAGCACACTGCTAGCTTCTAACTAAAACTTAACATGTCAAGAATTGGTGTTTTAAAACACTTGAAAAGAACTACGTTTTCTTCGTTCTTGTTACTTGTATGGATGAGACAAGAGAACATTCTTGCGGAAAGAACTTGTTGGTGCCATACATTTTTGATGATGAGTTTACATGTAATCATCTACATAGATTCTGCATGATCTATGGTTAATATAGTTAAATGCACACGTACTCTTTTCAGAGCCTCTATGCACATTATTAGATTGTGAGCATGTAGAGCCAAGTGCATTGTCTAGATCATAGATGTTTTTGAGTATGACACTTGTGTGTCAATGCCATAACCTATCTATAGCCCATTATTAGTAGGTGTATAGCATGCATATTTTGGTAATGTTCGTAGGTTGCTGTAACCCAATTTCTAGCTAACATTTTTCTTATGAGGACTGTGCTTGTTCTAGATTGGATCCAATTCAGTCAAGGGCATAAGTTTCAAGAATGTGTAAAAAGAGTTTGTGCTTAAGAAAGCAAGGCTCTAATTTCTAAAATGGAAAAAGAAAAGGATGTAAACACACAGATAAATACTAGTTCAAGATGTTTGTGTGTGTTTGTACTTGTTATATCTGATAAATTTAAAATCAAATGCCCATTGAGTTTTCTACTGTATAATGTATTGTAAAGGTCAAGGATTATCCTAAGTCATTATTGGTCTCTAGCTCTAGCTTTCCTTCAATTTGCATATCCTCTATATGGGTATTCTTTAGTGTCCTTTTTGTAGTTTGATTCTGAAGTTCTTGGAACCACTCTTTGTTTGCTATTGAGGGGTTCTTTCTCCTTTTGAAAAGGGTACTCCCTGAAATCTAGGGCATGCTCCTCTCTAAGGATTGTGTCACTTCTACTGATTATTTGAGCTCACCATGCTTTTTTCCATGTGGTTTATTCTAAAGTGGTTATTGCAGGTCGTTATGATCACTTTGTGCTGAAATGAACATGGCACATATTTGTAGGCATCTAACCTAACTGCTAAAAACATTTTGTCCCTTATACTGATTACAGAGATAGTATGTAGTAGCTATTTGAAGTGTAATGTTCTAAGATTAAATATGATCGAATGCCTGCTTTATGAACTCGTTATGGGCCCCCAAAAGAAGGTTGACTGTGTTATTTTATGGAATTGTCCTTTTGTATTATTCCTCTCTTTATCACACACAATAGAAAATAATATTTAGTTAGAATTTCGGAATATAGGTGCATTCTCATTTTGCTGATATGTCTCAACTTTGATGTTAGTGGGCTATTTGTTATTCGAATCTTGGGCATTTTTTTGAGAGTTGAGTTCGGTTGTATAAATAATATGTTAAGCTGATCTCTTCTTGTGTAGGGTGAACTTGCTCTAGCATTTGGTGAGTTGCTAAGAAAGCTGTGGGCACCTGGGCGAACTCCAGTTGCCCCTCGGCCTTTTAAAGCAAAGCTTGCCCGCTTTGCCCCACAATTTAGTGGATACAATCAACATGACTCTCAGGTTTGTAATTAATATTAAAGTCTTGCTATTCCTTGCTTTGCGTATAGTTCTACAGGCTTATTCATTTAAAATTATTTTTCCCCAGGAGCTTTTAGCATTTCTGCTTGATGGTCTTCATGAAGATCTGAACCGTGTCAAACACAAACCTTATGTAAACTCTAGAGATGCAGATGGCCGCCCAGATGAAGAAGTTGCTGATGAGTATTGGGCAAATCATATTGCTCGTAATGATTCGATAATTGTTGATGTGTGCCAGGTAAGAACATGTCTTCTACATTTTAATGTTGATACGCCTAACAATTGCGGTGGTGTCTTGCATGTTAATGGTAAATCTCATAACATGGATGTTTATCTGGAGATTTAAGACTGCACTTTCTTTAGTAGTTACCGTAGCTTCGTCCTCGAAGAGGATATATGGTGATGCAAGATATAATTTGTTTTGATGATGTTTTGAACTCTACTTTTAATCTCTGTTGAGAATGTTTGGTTGTAAAGTTTTTGATGCACTTAACTCGTTGGATACCAAGTTTCATTAACTTAGAAGAATTGGAGATTTGCCCCGATGATGACCAATTTACTTCAAGAATTTTAAAATGAAACATGTGAATAGTTTATGTTAGTGAGCCTTATTATTTCTCTAAAAGTTTTTGAATAACTTTATCATTTCTTGATAGATGTAAGAGTTAAGGACCTTCCAATACCCCCCACCCCCATGACCCAATCAACAACAACAAGAAATGGGAAGAATTTCGTTTTTGTGATTGTGTACTTTCAAAGTGCTGAAATTTAGTTCTTGCATGCTGTTTCCTAAGCTTTGAAGAAATGGAATTATAAAACCATACCTTCTAGAATTGCTTTTTCTTGAATGCTTAATTATCTGTTCCTTTTATGCCATTATGCCAATTAAAAAATTGTCTATCTTTTTTCTTGTTTTTTTCTTTGTCTGGTATCAAATTATTTAGTAGTTTATATGGTTCATGACTTCATTTATAGGATATATAATTTCCATAGGACTGGTGAACTGTAACTTTGAAATCATTTATAAGAACTCTTATCAAGGTTGCACTTATTGGAAGTATTCTGATTTCAAATTTATCCATGTAATGTTTCACATGCATTTCAAAGCTGTGATAATAAAGAATGGTGCAAATTACAAAAATATACTTGAGTTGATGTCCAATAGCTGGGTGATTAGGGTGTGAGGTCTGTTTTTAGGGCAACTTGACGGCAAAGTAGGTAGAGAAATTCCCTGAATAATTGGGGTTTGAATTGATTTGAAGCTAAGTACAGAAATCTAGGATCTAGATAGCCACTTAGGTTGCCTTTGGATGTTTCATTCTTAAGAATGATCTCATTTCCAATTAGGACTTCAAATTTTTAAAATGCAATTACCTGGTTTGACTTAGGAAAAATAGTAGATGTTACATTGGGTACAAGTATTATTTTTTCAACATGTCTTAGGGTGCCATTGGATTCACCATACCCTCAATGAAGTAGAGTTTAACACAAACAATTTACTGGATTTCAAACGCCCTGAAATTTTTGTTTGGATGTATGCTTATTTTCCGCTGATCCCTGATTTTTAATTGGAGGGGAAGAGGTCCAGTTGATAACTGAACCTCCGGTGGGACTCTTGAAATTATTGTTTTAACGTTCAATTTATTTTATTTTATTTTCTAACTTTGAACCATTTTAATTTCATTTGTCTTTTTAAACATATCATAAATTAATTGCGTTTAATTTTTTTCCTCTAGTTAATTTATTTTAAATTCTTTTATTTAAAAGTTTAAGGTTTATTTAAAATAATAAATAGATTTATGATATAATTAGTTGATTAATTAAAATATTTAAATAAAATATTTTATAATTTAAATTGTTAAAAATATATAAAAATAATGTAATGATACATCTTTTGAGTAATGTCCTTAATTGTCATTTTCTATTCTCATCTCACCGCCACCGTTGCGTTTGAATTTAAACACATATCCCACTTCAAGTTTTAATCTTACCGTTACAAATAACTAATCTCACAGCCATCGCTGTTTTTAATCCCACTCCCTACCCAAAGGGAGTCTTAGTATATGAGTTAGCAATTAACTAATTTCAATTGGTAATAGTTATCGTTTGGTGAGGGCTCAAATTTTAAAATTTGAAAAGTACAATGACTAGAAATGACCAAATTAAAGTATAAGGACTAAATCCACAACTTTTGTAAAGTACAAGGACTAATAACAAATTTAGCCTTTATTTTTTACAGAAGTATCACTCATCCTTCTAATTTCAAGTTTAAGTTTGTATTAACTATTTTTTATTTTATGTTTAACTATTTTAAGACATGTATTATATAAAAAATTTTCTAGTATTATTACATTAGTAACCAAATGAAGCATAAAGCATTTGAAGTGGATGTTTTAAAGGTCTAAAGTACACAGTTGAAGTATGACCCCACGATGTCAAATTTCCCAAATGCTTCATTCTTCAAGCTAATCAACAAAGGGTTATGGTATTATGGCCAAAAAGAAAGGACTTAGGACTGCAAGAGAAAATAACATATTGCTGTGTTCTAACATCCCGATTACATTTCAAGTCCACCATCTGCTTTCATGATTGATGCTACCTTGTTTGTTCTCTAACAAGTTCTGTAACACCCAATTCTTTATAAGTCACTTTCTCTCCATTTTGTATGGTGATGTTTCCAGCAAATCTATTTCCTGCTCCCTCTCTCTGTTTCTCTCAAGCATGACCATTCTGTTTAGCTTAATTTCGTGACCGGAAGAGTTTTTCTTTTTGGCTTGACTAAAGCTCAAATATGGAGGCTAGAGAGAAGGATGTCAATGGAGAGGATGATTTGGTGGTTGTATGATGGGCAGTGGGATGTGAGTCTGCAGTGGTGTGAGTAGTGGCTGCAATGGAGTTTGGTGTTTAGGAATTTTTCTCTATTACAACCTCATTTTAGATGACTCCGAGATGAGAAAAATAATTAGAAGAAACATACAGGAAATTATTTTTCATATCTGTGAGCTGAATTTTGAGTTGCTTAATTTAAATGGATGGTAGATATAACTTCTTAATGAAAGTTGCAGAAATCTAGTAAACAGAAGAAAAAGAAATTCTAGGCTTCATAGTTTTATGTTTTCTACAATTTACTTTTAGAAGTTTATTGCTTCACACAATTACAAGATCCATAGTGCTGGAAAATCCCCAACTAGAAGTTGTCTCGCAATAGAAATACCATAGTGATGCGGACCCCTAGTGCTAATGGTCCAATATGAACTTCAGTAGAAAAGACTACAATTTTTATACATGTGGATGCAAATTTATCTTCTATAAAATCTTAGGGCTTTTTCTTTTGTTTTATTTAATTTTCTCATAAAGTAACTTTTAATCAATCATAATTGTGGTTCTGTCTGTTATTGCTTTGTTACTGATTTTATGTTACTGTTTAGCAAGAATGGGTGAATATCATAAAAGCTATGTGAATTAATTTTTAAATCAACTCTATAATTTTTATCTTAGTCCTATGGTTATCATATGTAAATAGACTAAGCTGAACTTGTAAAAAATGTGTCCTATTCATTTTTACTGTCATTATTATGCATCTGATCAATGTCTACTCCATTGTGTAGGGTCAATACAAATCAACACTTGTTTGTCCAGTGTGCAATAAAGTTTCTGTAACATTTGATCCCTTCATGTACCTTTCCTTGCCACTGCAATTCGCCACTACACGGTCTATGACAATAACAATTTTTACTTGTGATGGAAGTGCTCTACCATCAACATGCACCGTAACTGTTCCGAAGCAGGGGCGTTACAGGGACCTGATCCAAGCAGTTAGCAATGCTTGTTCCTTGAAGCAGACTGAGGAGATTAAGCTTGTTGAGGCATGTTCTGTTAAGCATTCTGATTTCCTGTTCATGGAATTACATGTGTGCTAAAATTTTGCTAAGCTCTGTGAAATTATTTCTTGCAGATACGGAATCATTTGATTCATAGGTTTTTAGATGATTCTTTTGTATCATTGTCCACAATCAAAGATGATGATCATCTTGCTGCATACAAGATTCAAAAGTCAGCAAAGGGCAATGTTTTGCTTCAGTTGATACATCGCCGTCAAGAACAGTATGTAATATTTGGCTACCCTCGTACTTATCTTTACATAGCAATGTTTGGATGTAAGCATGGCACCAAAAGGTTTACCATTGGCTGCCAGTCGAACTTGAAGTGGCTTTAGTTAGTTATTTTAACTGCTAGATTGGCATCTGAAGCGGTTGACTTCAATGCTATTAAGGTTGTAGTTTTTTTCCTATTTAAATGGTTTTATAATGCTTGATTATATTTGTTATTTTAACAGTTTAATCTCTCTCTCTCTCTCTCTCTATATATATATATATAGATAGATAGATAGATAGAAAGATTTTAATTCTTGACTAATTTCATGATGGTAAATGCCGTTGCTGCTTTAATATTCTTGCTTCGAAGCTAAGAGAGTTCCTTGGCATTGAGTTGTTTCTAATGCAATACTACATTATTGTTGTATTGTTGTACAGGGAAACTAGCGATGCTCAAAGATGGAAACCTTTTGGAACTCCTCTTGTTTCATCTCTCTCGTGTGATGATGTAATTAGAAGTGGTGTTATTCAGACAATTGTTCAGACAATGCTTACACCGCTGCTGAAAGAGGGTATAGAATATTCTGATGATTCAGATCCAAGCACCTCGGGGATGGCAAGCGATCCATCTGATCATGGTTCTGGTGAAGTGGATACTAACTGTGCATCAACTTCTATAAATAAGGTCTTACCAAAACTACCACTTCAGTTGGTCGATGAAAGTAAGACATGTATTGACCTGTCTGCGGGAGACGAGAAAGCTATTAATCTGTCAGCTATGTCACATGTAGTTGTGTATCTTGATTGGAAATCAAAGCTTTTGGAGAAGTACAATATAAATTACCTTGAAAACTTGCCTGAGGTCTTTAAATATGGGCCTATTACCAAGAAAGCTCGTACTGAACCTCTTTCTTTGTATACTTGCCTGGAGGCTTTTTTACGAGAGGAGCCATTGGTGCCAGAAGATATGTGGTTAGTTATTCTCTCTTTCTTGTACTGAAGTGTTTCTTCTCATTGTTTATATACATGAATATTTTGTGAACCATTGGTGTGTTGTGCTTTTTCATAATCCTTTGGTAGGTGGTATTCCTGCCTACAATAAATATGTCAACCATTGGTGTGTTGTCTTTATCCCTACTAATTTGTTCGGATGGGTTCTTGAGTGGCTATAGGCACTAGTTAAATATTATTTAACCATTTTAGGAAAGTCTTTGCAATGTCTGCAAAGCATGAGCCTGGGTTTGCCTGCGCCTTGCCCCTTAGCACTTGACTGTAAAGCGCCGCAGACCCTTTTGGGCAAGGCTCATTTGATCATGTGCACACCTGGTAAACCTAGGTATGCTTTTTTGAGCAATAACATAAATAAAATCTGCCTGATGAAGTTCTCTTTAATTTCTTTCTATTTTCCACTTTTTTCGTTGGACATCACTTTACTAGTAAAAAAGGGATAGCTGATGCTCTATGCTTCTTAATATTTGAGTATTCAACAACAAACATGGACCATAAGGAAATTATTCACTTTGACCAATGAAAAAATTGCATGTTTTGTAGATAAACTAGTCCACATTTTAGAGTGTATCATATTTCTTAAGCTTATATGTATATGAAGTTCTAGTGCCTTGACAACATTGGTCTTTGCACATAATTTATTACTTTCACCAAATTCAAGAAGGGGAAAGAAGTAATTTCTAATTTCTTATCTTAGATATCATCTTACCAGTGCCATGTCATGGGTTAGCATTTTTCTTAAGTTTAAACAATAGAAAAAAAAAGTACCTAAAGCAAAAACAAAGCCTTTGTCCATCCTCAGTCTATCTTTTGAAGACCATCTTTGCTATTTTGGAGCAGCACTTGTGAAGATTAATGAATGTCCCCTTCAACCAGAAGATAATTGTTGTCTTATTTTGGTTTTAACCTAGTAGTCTGTTGCGATCTCCATAAATCTAGTGGAAGACCTTTGTGAATTTGCAAAAGGAATGGCTAGATACAGTCGAAGCCAGGAATTTGTGTTGGGAAGGGCAGGATAAAATTATAATTTTTTTTAAGGGGTCTAAGCCAAAAACTCTGTTAAAAGGGCTTAAGTTGAATTACTAATTTTTGTGAGGGCCCAACATACAATGCTCCGTTTTAACAAAAGGGGCAGGGCCCCTTCTTGACCCCCTTTGGATCCACCATTAACTAGACATTATAGGGAGCAGATGTCTATTATTGTTTTGTGTTTTTATAACTACTTCTTGTTCTCAACTCTGAAGGCTTTGGAATGTTTTCAGGTTGCTAGATTCATACTCTCTGTTTGGTAACTGTTACACCATAGTTTGAATGGCTCGAGCAAATATTTGCTGTTTGCTTGACAGTTTTAACAATCTTTAGTGCTAAGTTGTACTTAAGGAAAAACTTGGGTTCCATTCCTGCAATATTTTGAATTACCAGTGTTATTTGATGTAGGTACTGCCCTCAATGCAAGGAACAACGACAAGCGAGTAAAAAGCTTGACCTGTGGAGGCTTCCTGAGGTTCTAGTTATTCATCTAAAAAGATTCTCATATAGCCGGTCAATGAAGCATAAAGTAGAAACTTTTGTCAACTTTCCTATTCATGATTTTGACTTAACAAATTATGTAGCTGACAAGAGGAGTTCCCGTTCTCAGCTCTACGAACTCTACGCCTTGACCAACCATTATGGTGGCATGGGCAGTGGCCACTACACCGCGCACATCAAAGTAAGTTAGAAGCATCTATATCCTTACTGAAATGGAAGTGTGCATTATTTACTTTTCTCTTCGGGGGCTGGGGACTTGGACAGAGATGCTGCATCCATTTCATTTTTTTATGACTTTTCAGTCAAGACCATTTATTTTTCTGCTCTTTTGGTCTGGCTCTTAGCTTTCATCACATTTGAATCCTCTTAATTAGAGTTTAGATTTATATTGAGACACAAATCTATGTTATTTAGACTGAGTGTGTCATATAAGATACGTGTCCAGTTCAGGCATATTCAATATTTTCTGGGGTTTTTTTTTCATGTATTGAATTTTTCCTTGTAACCATGTCCAAATGTGCATTGAACATGAATGTCTAATACAGGTAGTTACATAAATTGGCTTCAATCGTTGTCGATGCACATGTATCTCATCATACTGTTTTATGCTGATTTTGTTGTTTGCAGCTTCTAGATGAGAATAAGTGGTACAACTTTGATGACAGCCATATATCACCTATAAATGAAGAAGATGTAAAGTCAGCTGCTGCATATGTCCTGTTTTATCGAAGGGCAAAGTCCGATACCTCAGGTACCAGTTCTGCAGGGTCTCGTAGAGCTCGGGATAAAACATCTTATAAGCATTGAAGTGAAGGTACATGCCTAAACTATTCGCTGCCATGCATGTAAGTTCATGACTGTAGAGTGCTAAAGCAACAAAGAGTGTTGTGTCTTTGCAAAATATTAATTTAGTGATCTGTTCAATGTGCTGCTTTACTTCAATCGCTAACCTATTGCCTGGACAAAAATATTTTGTGTCAAGAGTAATATTAGATCGAAAATGAGACATACTCAGATTCGGCTTAGTCATTGTCAAGTCAAAACTCAAGCATGAGTGGTGAGTTATTGAGCATCTTAACACCCAGCTCAAGTGGCTTGCCAACCTAATCGAGTATTTTTAATATGTATTTTTACTATTTTTAGTAATGAAAAATCTCAATTCAAATATGAATTCTTGTATTTTTATTTCTGTTATCTTGGTTTACAAGCTATTTGAGAAAAACTTGAAGTATGCTTGGTCAATATCAAGGCAAAGGTCAAGCTTGAGTAACAAGTTATCGATGGAATATGAGTATTTTAACACCCGGCTCAAGTGGCAGCCAACCTAATTGAGCCTTTATTATTATAATTATTATTATTATGATTATTTGAAGTGATGAAAATTTTTTATTGTATCAAGAGTAACACTATATCGGAAATGAGATATCTATGTTTACAAGCTGCTCGAACTTAACTTGATTAAGATGATACTTGAGTTTGAGTGGCGAGTTATGGAATGAGTTTTGAGTATTTAACGTCAGGTTGAAGATCTTGCTAAGTTTTTATTTGGTAATGAAAAATCTCAATTCAATCATGAAACTGTTGACTGAAAACCATAGACCCAGACCACCACCTTGATGATCAATCTACCTGGAACTAAAATGTAAATAAAGGGGAAATTCAAATGAAAAATTATGTTTATTAACAAATATTATGCTCTATCTCCGGTGTTGATTGGTCCAATATTGCTATATCACTTTTTGTAATAGTTTGGGGTAAAGTGGTGAATGGGATTAAACTATTGGTGTCAAATTAAGAACAAAAAAAAATCATAGGTAGGATGAATGAGGTATTCTATGTAATTTAGTTATATAAATAATATGTAATTTAGTCAAAATAAAATTGTTAAGTCTTAGACCAGTTGGTATCATTATTCTTGTAACAACCTAAAAGTTTAAATGCGCTGGAGAGTGAAGGGTTACGCTTAGTGTAGGCATTTTATCAAAAGAAATGCATGAAAAATTTTAAAATTTGATTTGAGTATAATTATTTGTAATTGCTTATGAAATTATTTGAATTCTTACCCTCTTCATAAGAGTGTAATTGTAATGTTCAATCACATCCATGTAATTATTCTATTCTTGCCCACTCTTTAAGAATTCGAGTAGTGTAATCCAATTACAGCAAATACGTGAAATTATAAATAATTACATTCAAATTCAATTATTAAGTTGCTTTCTAATTATATTCTAAAAAAAATTGAATTAACCATTTATCATGAAAGGTTTAGATAAAATATTATACTTAATATTTTTTGGGGTCTTAAGTCGAAAATAAATAAATAAATAATCAACCCGACTTCAAGGGGAAAATTCTAGTGAGCTCTTTAAAGCGAGCTTCTTATGTGCTCCAAGTAAGATATTAAGAAACATGGATTACTAGGTTATAAGTAACTTTGTAAGAGAATTATAAATTTTGTAAGAATTTCCATAGTTTTGTAAAAGAATCAATAATTCATATTGTAAAGAATTTTATACTTTTTTTTGTAGAAATCATTACAACATTATAAAAAATTCAATAAGTCCTTCAAAATTACTGAATCATTTACAAGATTGCCAAAAGGCTTAAACAATGATTGAATTCATTATCTTTTATTATTTCCCTGTTCTCCAAAGGAATTACATAAGTAATTAAGTAATCTTATAAATTTTATAAGAAAATTCAGTGTTAGATAAATATTAAAATGTTGTAAGAATTTTAACAAATTTTAAGTGATTCAATAAATTAAAAAAAAACAAAAAAACACTAGTAACTTGTAACAGATTCATTAATCTGTTAGGGAAATCAGTTTAAGAGATTCAATAATCCTGTGAGAAATTAGATATTTCTGTAACAAATTGAGTAACTGTGTCAGAATTTCAACAATTTAATTTGTAAGAAATTTAGTAATCATCAAAGAAATTCTGTTAAGTTATAAGAAAATTCACTAATTAGGCAAATAGTGAGTTATTGTAAGACATTTACACTACATTTGATTCGTTGTAATGGAATAAAGCGGTAATCAGTAATTTAATTGTTTGGTTGAATAGAATAAAATAGAAATGTAACAATATTCTTGTATTTGATTGAATGAAATGATGTTGTAATAACATAAGGAAAAAAAAACTGAAATGACGAGAGTACCTTCAGCAGAAATCTTTTTAGGTAAATGATTATTGTTATTGTTATTAAATTTTAATAGGATTATTATTAAATATGATTTAATAATATTTTTAATATAATTATTTTTATATTAAAATATTTTATTTTTATATTTTCTAAGTCCAAGTTTTAAAGGACTAATCTGAAAATTTAAATTTTTTTTTGTTATTCAATGTTACATGGAATAGTCACTCTTTGGTGATACCAAAGAATAGCTATTACGGGAAGACAAGTAATAGGGAAGTAAATAAAAGAATGATTTACCATTCAATGAATAAGAATAACGGGGGAATGCTATTAGTAAAATTTAAAAAGTTAAAAAGTAAATGGTAAGGTGTGGACAATTATTCAAGAGATTTAGTAATTCTAAGTACATGGAAAAAGTACTCGAACCTTTTCATACTTGATAGAAAAATCCACTTACCTGCCTTGAGCTTAATATTCTCCAAATCAGACCAATTGGTTGGGTCAAAAATTGGGGATTTTAAAATGAAGTAACTTCAGGGTTAATATATAATAAAATTATTATATTTCCTCTATCTTTCTATTTTTCTATTTTAATTATTTTTTAGGGCATTCTAAATAATGATAACTAATTAATCTTACATGAAATAATTTAATAAATTCATCTCAAGATTAATATATAATTAAATTAAATATAAATTTAGAATATTTAAATTTAGTTGAAGTCAAATATAATTTTTTAATGAAAAAGTAAAATATATTTAATTTTATGGCAACTAATTATAATTTGGGTAAATTACATCAACAGTCATTCAACTTTGATGCAACTGACCAAACAGTCACTCTGATTTCAATTCAGCCACTCAACTTTTGAAAAGTAACAAATCAATCCTTTTAAACATTTTCTGTTATAGACGTAACGGAAAAGTGACGTGTCATCCTAATGTGTAAAGGACCCCAATTTAAAACCCTAGTTGGGCTGGGGAGTAAAAGAAAAAGAAGAAGAGGAGGAGGAGGAGGAGAAGAGAAAAATTCTAAAGTGGTTCAACAGCAGCATAAGGTTGTGGATCGCGACGAAGGCGGTGGGACAAGCTTCACAAAGAATAGTTCCGGTGACAAGAATAAGTCGAGAGCTTTTCTTCATTGTATCCGGCCAAATGCACCATCTCATCTTATCTCATGCCATCTCCATTTCTTTTTCTTCTTCTTTTACTGTTAACTAGCCATGTTGATAGCTCGAATCGTAGAGTATTCGTACTAGATGCTTTGGACGTAGAATCTGCCATGGTTTAGGGATAAAATGGTGCAGTTGTTGCTGTCGCAGTTCCGTTCAAATTGATGGTCGTTGCATTTGGGAGTTTGGGTTGGTAATCGAAAAGGGTAGCTCATTGTGGTATTTCCACAAACAATTTGATTCCAATATTTGTTTATGGTTTTAGCGACACAAGATTGGAAGTTGTAGTTTGGTGACACAACAATGGCGGCCACGAGGGCATAGATTGAAAGTTGTGGTTTGGGTTTTGGCATGGCGGAATTTAGATGGGGAGAGATTGGAAGGTAGAGGAAACAAAAGAAATTGATGGTAAAGTGAAGCAGATCACCATATTTGAAAACAGAGATTGTTGGAATAGAGAAGAAGTATAAACATATTGAGCCATTTACACAAAAAGTAAAATATTGGGTCATTTATTAAAAATTGAAAAAGGAAGGACGAAAAAGAAACAACCACTCAACTTTGCCTCGTTCAACATGACAAGTTAACTGACCATATCAGCTAGTTAATTACCTATGTCAGCGGTTTCGTTAAGCCTATGAAGAAAAACATTAATGGGTGACTGGTTTATCACTTTTCGATAACATTAGTGGCTGATTTGTTATTTTTCAAAAGTTAAGTAACTGAATTAAAATCAGATTGAGTTTTTATCAGTGGTATGAAGAGTAAGTGTTATGTAATTTACCCTCAAAATTTCACTATCATATAATTAAAACTAAAATAAATAAATAAATAAATAAAATAGAAAATAAATAAATAAATAATAACAAGGGTCTCCTTATTTAAAAAAAAAAAAACTTTGAAGACTGCCTACGACACTCTTTGATTCCAACAGAATATGTCCTTGTTTTTGGGTTCAAATCCTTAGTATTTCTTTAACTTTCCGATACTGCAGGTTTATAATGAAAACTACGAGTAATTCAATCAATTCAAACCCAGAAGCTTCTCAAAGTTTAATCGACAAAATCTACGGCGTTTTCTCAAACAATGACGCCCGATTTTCGTTCCCGATTTCGTCTTCCAGGACTACCGAAATGGAGTTGGTTCGAGGCGTTGTTCGAATGTTGCAAGGCTTCTCGGGTTCCTTGTTATCTTGGGACGAAAAGGGGCGGCGATTTTGCGTCAGAAATGGGATTTACGTCCCCCATTTGTCTCAGTCAAGCTTGGCCGTAATCCTCAACCAATTCATGTACGCCGCTACGTGTCTTGAACTTGTGCAAATTGCGGTTTCTAAAGTGGAATCGCAGCTTAGATCTCCTCCTCCCACTTTGAGAGCTTTTGCTTCATCAGTTTCTTCTTGGCTCAAGGTCATAATTTGCACTTCTTTTTCCTTTATTCTTGTTTTATTGATGAAAATTGATTTCAATTCGGTTTTCTAAGCAAATGTAATATTCGATTGTTGACCGAATACTTTTTTTTTCAATGTATAATTTGTCTGTATATATCCAAATGTTTTTGTTGGAGTTTCTGTTTAGATAGAATGCACACATTATAGTTGATTAAGATGGACTAGTGAGTATAATATGCAATACCCATTATTAACATATATATATATTTTTGATATAGAAGAAATAACCATAACATTAGGATTTTTTTATGTAACATTCAATTATTAATCCAAACTTTAAAAAAAAAGATTATGATGTATATATCCAAATGTTTTTTGTTTGAGGTTCTGTTTGGTAATGATAGAATCTTAGTAAGAAAACACACACACACACATAATTGATTAAGATGGACTTGTGAGTATAATATTTAATACCCCGTGATTAACATAATTTCCATATATAGAGAAATAACCATAACTGTTGATTTATCTTCTTCTAAAAAGTTACTGCTACATTGTTTGATTTTGTATCTAGAAGCGTATTTAGTTAAGATGTTTTTACCATCATATGGAAAGGCTAAATTGTCTTGTGTTGGCATGAATTCTTTGAAAGCTTAGTCAAATTATTATGTCTAGAGCAGAGGTTCCGTGATATTGCTTTGAATGAAGAAACGAAGATCAGTTGTTCAAATGCGGGATCTACGCTGACTTTGCTGGGATTAACAAGTTCTTTGTCAAGGTTGGTATGTTTTGTCTTACAAACTTTCACCTTAACAACCTCTAGGCATTTAGTTTTGTTTTTCATTATTCTCATTTTTTTGAGTTATTGCCATTATGGCATTTGTATTGAAGAGCACCTGTGGTTTAGAATAATTTTGAGTGTTAGAGATAGACATATTTACAGATAAATTTAAACTCCCATCTCCAAGATTATTTTCTTCATATTTACAGATAAATTTAAACTCCCATCTCCAAGATTATTTTCTTTCTTTTTGTCCAGTCATTGCATTATTTGTCTTATTATATTGAAAATTTCTGATTCTTTTTCGATGATATTAGCCTTTGTTCAGGTGCTGAATATCTTTTGCAAATAGTTCATGGAGCCATTCCCCAAGCATACTTTGAGCCCACTTCGAATATTTCAGCTGCTGGCATTGCTACTTATATCCTTGACTATCTCTATATAAAGCTTGATGAAGCATGCCTCGTACAAGGTGGTGAGGTTGTATCTATTTTCTCATTGTTGATTACTGTCCTTGATTCTCCACATTTGTATGAACATCTGACAAATACAAACTTAGAGCTCATGCTAATTTCAGGGGGATGAATATAAGATGTTGATTCATATATTTGTCGGAAGCTTACTACCATACATTGAGGGTCTTGATTCTTGGCTTTTTGAAGGGACACTGGATGATCCTTTCGAGGAGGTAATTTTGATTCAAGCTGAAATTTATTCTAAAGCCTGAAACAATTTCTTCAATTTAATATCTCTCAGAAATTCTTTTTGGCACATGAACTCATTCTTTTTGTGAATGATTATGATAGTTTGCAATTAGAGTTCCATTTTGCATTAAATGTTAGCGGGACTTTAGTATGCTTCATGTCTGTGATATATGTACTGTTGACATAATATTACGAAGTTGCAATATCTTTACACAAGGGAGATTAGGTGGTTTTCCATGATGCGTTTCTATTTTCAGGTTCAAATGCATTTTTGCAAGTTCCTCACTGAATTCCCAGTTATTGTCTTTTGTCTCTTGTGGCAGATGTTCTTGTATGCTAATAAAGCAATCTCAGTTGACAAGCCTGAGTTCTGGGAAAAGAGTTGTTTACCAAGGATAATGCAAAATTACAATCTAAAAGTTGACCCCTCTGCCCCAAATTATAGCCATGATTATGTACATGGGATGAGTAACAAAAAGGAAACTACTGAAAAGGAGTTTGTTTCTACATCTGGTTCTGTGAAAGGAAAAGAACAAAACAGTAGAGACCTTATAGTGTGTCCTTTATTTATTAAGGACATAGCAAAGTCCATTGTTTCTGCTGGGAAATCATTGCAGCTGATCCGTCATGTTCCTATGGCATCAACAGTGCCTTCTTGCAAAAATAGTGATAAAGTAGATGATGGTTCTGGGAATTATAATGATTGTGATATAAATAAGATGAACCATTGGCAGGGCATGGCAGGGGTAACTTTAGCTGAAATCTTTTGTGTGTCTTTAGCAGGCCTTTTAGGCCATGGTGATCGTATCTCTCGATATTTCTTCGAAGGTGACCAATGCAAAGCAGAGACTATTTCTTCCTTGTCTGCATGTATGAAAGAACAGATTATGGAATCTGGTACTGATGGAGCCTTGCCACCTTCAACATACTCACAGAAAATCTGGTATAAGTTCTTAGTTAACTCATTGTTAAAGAAAGAGGTTTTAGATATAGAGCCTGCAGATGAGGATTCTTGTTGTTTCCCTGATATAAAAGCAGAAAATGTGATTGTAGGAATTGAAAATAAATATTTGTCCCAAAGATCTTTTTGTCCTGAAAATCCAGTCATTACTGTTTGTCAAACATTGCTCGACAAGAACAGGAATTCATGGGAGGCACTGAACTTATCACAAAAGTTTTGCTTACCCCCTTTAAATGATGAATGCTTAAGAAAAGCTATTTTTGGAGAAAAAAGTGAGAATGTTTCTGGACCTCATGGAACCAACTATATGTTTGGTTTCCAGTTTAGTGAATCTGAACATCTTCGTGCCCAGCATGACACTAAGTTATTGGAAGTTTTGTTACCCTTTCCTACTCTTCTTCCTTCTCTACAGGTATTGCTAGACTGATGTTTTTTAAACTCAATATGTAATGCAAACCCCATACAAGCATTTTTCAAATGTAACTGAATCTGGAAACAGGATAATATCAGCATGTCAAAGCTCTTGCCTTTCCAGAAGAATAGCACCCTTTCATCAAGTGTACTTAGCTGGATTCAAACTGTTCAACCAAGAATTAGCCCACTTCCTACAGTTATTATGCAGGAATGTCTCACTGTGTACATCAAGAAGCAGGTAAATTGTTGAAATATGCCTTTTTTATTCACATTTTTTTTAGTGTGAACATTTTCATAAATCTAAAATGTTTGGATATAATGTCATAGATGGATTATATTGGCAGCCTTATTCTGTCAAAGTTAATGAATGATTGGAGATTAATGGATGAGCTCGCAGTGCTGCGTGCCATATACTTGTTAGGTTCAGGTACCATATGGTTTGTTGACTTCTTATGTATATTGGTCGCCATATACTTGTTTGTGCTGCATGCGGTATACTATTTCTCTGACATTTCCTTCATACCTTCCTTTCAGGTGATTTGCTGCAACACTTTTTAACGGTGATATTTAATAAGTTAGATAGAGGAGAAACCTGGGATGATGGTTTTGAGTTGAACACAATATTACAGGTGAATACTTGGCGTAACAATTTAGTTTTTTAGAATCCTTCATATCTTTTTGGATGCCTAATTTGTTTCTTTTGTGCACATTGCAAAGTTGCCAATTTCCACCCTCGGTCATGCAATGTACAATTATCTGCTTTGCAGTATTTAGTTTTTTAGAATCCTTCATATCTTTTTGGATGCCTAATTTGTTTCTTTTGTGCACATTGCAAAGTTGCCAATTTCCACCCTCGGTCATGCAATGTACAA
Source organism: Gossypium turneri (assembly GCA_008044935.1). NCBI lineage: Eukaryota > Viridiplantae > Streptophyta > Magnoliopsida > Malvales > Malvaceae > Gossypium > Gossypium turneri. The sequence goes on along the minus strand of CP032580.1, from coordinate 9,384,910 downwards.
TTATCTGCTTTGCAGTTCAATTTCTATATTACTTCTATTGGGATAATGTTATACATCCTTATAAACCACAGGAATCCATTAGAAACTCAGCTGATGGTTCGCTATTGAGTGCACCGGAGGCTTTGGTGGTGTCCATTTCCAAGACTCATGGTTTTGATAGTGATGAGCTAAGTAATACAGCTACTGTTGCTTCAACTCCTCGCAAAATTCGTTCACAAAGCTATGGAATTGATGGCCTTGATTCTCTGAAATTCACTTACAAGGTCCATTCCTGAGACCAATAGTTTCTTCCCCAATTTTAATCCATTCTCCTTAACAAGTGTGTAATGTCCTTTATATACATGCACTGGATGTGGCAGGTCTCTTGGCCCCTTGAACTGATAGCTAATTCAGAGGCAATTAAGAAGTATAATCAGGTACTAATCTCATTTTGGTTGTAAGGTGTTTTTATCTAGAAATATGCTTGTTCCTCAAATATTTTATGTAATTTAGGTCATGGCATTCTTGCTGAAGGTCAAGCGGGCAAAGTTTGCACTTGATAAAGCTCGGAGATGGATGTGGAAGGTTATTATAATTTTTTTGAGAGTGTTCTTCTATCAAATAATCATTGTTTTCTCCATGTTAGTGCGTGTTCACAAAGAACACATAAACATGTGCTTGTGAGAACCAATCATGCAGTTGTCACTATTTCTTTGATTCATGAGTCAGTCTTTGATAATTCTATTTCCAGGATAAAGGCTCTGTAAGAAACAGCCGCAAGCACCATTGGTTAGTGGAGCAAAAACTCCTTCACTTTGTTGATGCTTTTCACCAATATGTGATGGACAGAGTAAGTTCTCTTTTTGAAATTGGTAGAGAAAGATATCGTTTATTTTATAACTTTTGTCTACTGTTTTTTTTTTCCTTAAAGTTTTCTGGTTCTCTCTAATTTTTTGTGCTGATTGATTGTCCAAGAAATGTTATGGTAGATTTCCTGTAATTACACAAATGAAAAATGAAAAGAAAGGACAAGTAGCAACCATCTGGTCGAATATAAAAAGAAACATACAGTTAAACCATGTTATTCACAAATGGCTCAAGACATAACTTGAATGCCCATAAATAAGAGATCAAGATAGCTAAGTCTGAGCCATAGCTTCCAAAGGATTCAGGTATTAGTAACTTAGCTGATGTAGAAGTTTAGAAACAAGCTATAAGCTTAAAAGGGTAGATAATTTCATTTCAAAGGCTAAATGGAGTTAGCTTTAACCTTTGTTCTTTGTATAATGGAATCACTATACCACAAGTATCATGCTTTCGTCACTCTTCAGATATAAATATCCTCAATATCACTTCTCAAAATTTCCTCAAATGAAATATGACCATCCATTCTTGGATGTAGTTTCGAATTAAGTATAAATTTATAAAATTATGAGCTGCAGGCTTGATAAATCATTGAATGTATGGCTCCCAGAAATAACTGGAATATGTCTAACATTTCACAACATCAAGAAAACCTTGTAAGAAAAAATAAAACCTATATCTTACTGTTGCATCATATCTGTTTGTAGAATCCTCTTTGCTTATCCATATGCCGCAATTGTTTGGTGCTTTTATAGCAGGATGTGGTTTCTATAATTTGTCTGTGGCTCCTCTCTGTGATGGATGAAATGAGTTAACTCAATGTTTAGCAGACCTCTCTCACACTGGAGATCCAACTCTTTTATTTTAACACAACGAAATTGCTAGTTTTGTTGCATTTCTATTGTGTTCCATTCTTAGGAATTATACTGTTACAACATGGATAGATATTGAGAACCTAAATGCGTATATCTATCTTTTGGGTTTCAAATTAAGTTTCATATATCGATGACAATATTTGATACCACCTCGGTCGGTTGATCACGAAGGCTTTTCATGTCGTAGCAGCTGATTTCCATATATAGATTTGTTTGAATTAAATAACAACTGTTTAAGGGTCACATTTTTTTTTCTAGACAAATATTGTTAGCAGGTCAATTTCCAATGTATCATGATGCAGAAGTTGTAACAACTGTTAATAGTAAGCTTTGCCTCAGGAGAGAGAAACTTAGTGTGGTGGAACCATAGGGTAAAACAAGTAAGAAAAATACTGGCAGCGGCTGGGTCTCTGACTAGCTTTTGGTAATCAGGTGTATCATAGTGCATGGCGTGAACTTTGTGAAGGAATGGCAGCAGCTGGGTCTCTAGATGAGGTTATAGAAGTACATGAGGCCTACTTATTATCAATTCATCGGCAATGCTTTGTGGCTCCAGATAAGCTGGTAGGATCATATATTTTTATATTTGTAATCTTTTAAAAATCATGAATACTCTTTGTAGGTTGAAAAGGTTTGAGGTGTTACATTTGATTATTGCTTAATGATCTCATTGATTTTCAGTGGGCTTTGATTGCAAGCCGAATCAACAGCATTCTTGCACTAGCTCTGGACTTTTACTCCCTACAACAGACTTTAAGCAGTGCTGGAGCAGTTTCTGCAATTAAGGCCAGATGTGAAATGGAAGTAGACCGGGTTGAGAAGCAGTTTGACGATTGCATTGCTTTCCTCCTTAGAGTACCCTCTAACCCTTCCCAGTTGCTTTAGCCTTTTATTTGAATTCAGGGTTTCTATAGTTTGCATCTCATTCATGTTTGCCGAGAATGCTAAATATGCATTCAAAGAGACCAACATGCATCCTTACTTGTGAATACTATGTTTTTTTTTTTTTTTCAGAAAGCATGAAGAAATTTTAGTTTAGGGAGCTGAAAAATATAATAGCCTAAATTGTATTCTCTAATCCAAAGGCTTTGTCTTCAAAATGCAGGTCCTGTCTTTCAAGCTCAATGTGGGGCACTTTCCTCATTTGGCTGATCTGGTTACTAGAATTAATTACAACAATTTCTACATGTCTGATGGTGGAAATTTGATGACTGCCCCTAGCTCTGAAACTGCCGCTGCAAGACTTGGGAAGGCATTTGCAAGTTGAACACAATACAGTTGATTCTGTTACTTACGGTGCCTGATCTCCAAACCAGGTATGATCAAGGCAATTTGAATGATAAGTCTCTAAAGCTGCTCATACATATGATCTTTGAGTTTGTTATAGACAAGGTGAGTTTAAAGAAATCAATTAGTTCGGCGGTGGGGGCTAAAGTCTTTGCATCTAAATTTGGAGTTGATCAACCGTCTGCCTTTGCAGTCTGATTGTTCAGTTTGTAATTGAAATCCTGGTATAAAAAGTACCGTGTTTCCGTTATATTTCAGGTTGTTGATGTTGTGGAAATGGTATGGTGTGGTGTTTTGTTGATTTTAGGCAGTTAGCAACATGTTGATATTAGGTCCTGATTTTACTTAATTTTACATGTTCATGATAATTGTTAACGTCATCATGAATGTTCTCTTGAAGTTCAGCTGAAGTCATCTTGTGAGTTATGACCATGAATGTGATATCTTGTTAGGAATATATATATTTGTAGTAAAAGAAAGAAAGCAAAGAGGAATAGTAAGTGAATATTTTTGTCTTCAGTGTTATTGGAAGTACCCATGTGATATTTTCGTATAGGAAAATATGAACATTCCAATTTGAGAAACCTATTATCAAATATCATCTCAAGATAATCCATTGCATGCGGTTGACTTATGTTGGTCTTTATCCCTGCTTCATACTTGTGTTGTCCAAATATAATGCCATAACAGCTTTACAATGAATGGTTAAACCAGAATGATTTAAATCTAGCACTGTAAATTAACCCAAAATATCATTCTATAAAAATTAAGTTCAGATTTGATTCAACTCAAATTAATTGGATTTCATTCATATTCTAACTTTAGATTCAATGATGAATGTATTTCAAACAAACAAATCCATTAAAATGAAAAGTTAATTTGTTTTTAATCCAAGAATTTAACTCTAGATAGATGTGTCAATTAAAGTCTTCTGCACATGGTTTGAATTCGGTAAAAAAAAGTGAAAATTTTATAAAAGCTTAATTCATGGATTTTATCCCTAAACTATACTCATTTTTTTGTTCATTCTTGGCAGACGTTAAAAAAGCCTTATAGCCAATTATAAAATGCCACGTGGCCTCTTCAGTAATTCTTTTACTTTTATTAAATGCATACACGTTAAAAAATATGTAAAAAGTTCAGAAATATATATATATAACCTAGAAAAAAAACATAAATTATAAAAACTTATAAAAATAGCATTTACAAAAGAAATATGATAACTGAAAAGAAATTAGTTGAAATTAATAATATCATTACAAAAATTGTAAAAATTGTAAAAAAAAATAAAAATAAAAAGGCTTTAAAATAAATGTTTTTATAAAATTCTAAAACATATAAATATAAAATTCTAAAAAGGTATTTAAATTTCAAGTTTTGTTTTTTTTTTTTTGCAATTATTTGAAATTTAAATATCTTTTTTAATTTTTATATATTATTTTAACTTTTTAGATAATTATATATATTAGAAAAATAAAAAAAAGACAGGTAACGTGTTTTAATAGCACCACATGAACAGTCGAACACAGATGATGTGAATGTCAAAAACTAATGATTCAATCTTCTTATCAATCTATTTAGTATGAAATTCGTGACATTTGTGAAGCTTATAATATAACTGGGCAAAGCAAAGAACATAGAAAACAGGGTGAAGTTTACCTCCTGTATGGCTTAAAATGATAATCCTGAAATTCAGAACCAAAAGTTATTGATTCTTCATCAAGTTTCTTCTTTATCCTTCTCCAAGTCCTCAACATATTAGACTGTATTAAACCCTTATACAATGTCTCAAATGTTACTTTTTGAGGAAGTAAACCCTTCTCAATCATTTCCACGAACAGTTGGCATGCATCCATCCATTTTTCCTTCTCACACAACCCATTAACCAACAATGTATAAGAATCTAAATCAGGCCCTGGTGTACTTCCTTTAACATCATTCCATATTTCCTTAACGACGTCGATTCGATCCAGCTTCATGAACATCCCTAGTAAGATATTATATGTATGCAAGCTCAAATCACATAATTTGTCTTCCTTCATCTTCCTATACAAATTCAAAGCACCATTGACATCCTTTCTCCCTCTATACTCCTTAAAGAAACAATTATAAGTTGCAGCCGAAGGGCTAATCCCATTACTCACCATCTCACCAAGCACCTTCTCCGCCTCTTCGAGTCTCCCACAGGAGCAAAGACACTTGATAACTGAAGTATAAGTAACCACACTAGGGCAAATACCTTTCTCCTTCATATACTTTAACTTATCAAGCGTTAACTCAGGCTTATGTGCTCTGCTGTATACATGTAACACGATTGAAAAGCTGGTCACGTCAGGTTCGATCCCTCGTTGGCGCATTTCATCGAACAGTTTCTCGGCATTCCTTATTGTTCTATCAAACCTTTCATCTGGATGCAAACTGGCTCTTCTACAAATCCCGTTTAACATCACGTTGTAAGTGACAACATTGGGTTCCATTCCTCTTTCTATCATCTCGTTTAAAAACCTCTCTGCCTTATCGATTCTGCCTATCTTGCACCACCCGCTTATTAAAATCGTGTACATTTTCGAATCAACACGAAACCCAGATTTCCTTTTGTTAAAATCCTCAACCGCCACCTTCACGTAGCCGTATTTACAGAGTGTATCGAGAAGGAAACAGAAGCAAAACGATTCGTTTTGACTGTCGGTGTCAGTGCCAGCAGTAACGAAACACCCAATATCATCGTAAGCGCGAATGGCTTGACGGGTAAAGCCAGCGGCGATTAAGCGACGGATTAAAATCATGAAAGTGGAGGGATCGGGAGAAACGTCGGATTGGTCCATTTCGAGGATGAGCTGCCAAACGACGTCGAATTGGCGGACCTTGCCGAGAATGTCGATGATGAGGTTGTAGGAGGATGTGGAGAGGAGAGGAGAGGGAGAAGGAGGGAGGGATTTGGAAAAGAGGAAAAAGGAGAGGGCAATTTTGGAAGAGTGTTGGAGGCGGAGGAGAGTCTGGTGGAGAAGGAAGGGGTAAGGGAGACGCCATGGATTTGGAGGGAAGATTCCATGAAGTGGAAAGGGTTGTGGTGGGCGAGGAGGATTTGGGAAAGGGTGTCGGCTTCATTTGAGGGTTCTAGTTTGGGAAGGTTGAGGGAAGGAGATGAAAGGAAACGGAGGGAAGTGGAAGGAAATAAACGGTAGCTAATGGAGGAGGTGAGACTGCATTTTGCTGATAATCTAAACGCCATTTTTGATCCTCAGCCTCAACAAAACACCATCTCTGGTTTTCGATGTTTGCTTTGCGAGAGAAAAAAAGGGTCAATTTCTTTACAAGGTCCCTGGTATTTTCAATTCTTAGATCAATATATATTTTAATTTCATTAAATAATTTAATGCGACGTGATTCATATATATTACCATAGCATTTTTTTGTTATTGAATCTGATTTGTCGAGTAAAAAATTGATTGAATCGAATTAAAAAATTGATTGAATCAATTAAAATAGATAAAAAAATTGGTTGAATTAATTGAATCAAATTTTATAATTTTATAATAATTTTAATTTTATGCATTTTTAAATGATTTATTTGATTTAAACTAGATGTATCCGACAAACCGAAAACAGATCCCTTAATTAATTCAACTATGAATTTCATCATTTAAAAAAAGTACAATATCTATCCAAGAGTCAAAAACCTCAAATAAATTATATCAAATTACTTTTAATGAAATCAATGGAAAAAGTTAAGCTAAGGGGTAAAAATATACTGTTCAGAAAGAAAAAAATATAGTAAAGGTGCCAAATCCGTGAAAAATGGATAACACAAGGATCTTTTATAAATTTGGCCAAAATGGGCTGGTTAGCTTTCCTATGTGGCAGCATGTGAAGCACGCCACGTGGTTAAGGATGAAGGCGGTAGCAGATATAGTGTAGCCCACAGCGCTTTGAAACTAATCAATCAAACACTAGAACTCAATCATCAATGGCGACTGCAACTTCTTCTTCTACTTGCCAATTCTTGACTCATTTTGGGTCTCCAAGACCTCATCCAATTATCTTCTCCCCCATCTCCAAACAGACCCATTTTCAACCTTACAGAATCATAGCTAATGGTTCACTCCGAAATAACTACTTCTCTCCAACTCCAACAATCTCCTCCAATTCTCCACTGCTAGTAAAAGCTCAAGCTTCCATCAACGGAGAAAGAGAACCCATGGTTCCTCCTTACAATGTTCTTATAACTGGCTCAAGCAAAGGTTAGTGAGGATAATCTGTAGAATGAACTTAAATAAGCAAATGTAGAAGCATTTAACTATTCTCTCTGTGAGAAAAACTATGAAAGTAATTTATTGGTTTCAGGAATAGGGTATGCCTTGGCGAAAAAATTTCTGATAGCAGGTGACAATGTCATAATTTGTTCAAGATCTGGTAAGACTTCTATTGCTTTATCTCATTTCTTATCAGCAAAGCCATTATGCTGTATTGCAATATACCTATTATATAACTGGCTAAAGTTGTATACTTTTTGTTTCATGTGATTAATATATATGTAATGAAAAAGTATTTGTTACCTTGAAGATATTAAAGGGTACCAAACAGCTATGTTGCTTTGATTCTTATTAGAAAAAGTTGAATATGTTTGTGTTGGATAGCCAGAGAGAATTGAAATTTTTTTCGTGTATTATTTTGCCTTGAACATATTGGGGAGAGCTTTATCTTCTGGTTGGAGGAACTACTAATACAATTGGCCGTTTCTCCCTTTTGTATTTTGTCTTGTCCTGTTGGTTTTCCCAGCCTTCAGTTCTATTGCTGGAAATCATTGGTTAGGAATAAGAGTTGAACACAAAGTTAAATTAGAGTATAACTTTGAACATTTGTTTAATGATATCAAATTTGATGCAGTGGAATGTTTGCTATTCTTGAATAATATTTTTATCATCTTTCCACCAGTTAATTAGCTTTGTAATACTGCTTGAAATTATGTGTTGAGTTTGCATCACTTGTACTTGATTATCACGCTATGTGATGAATCATCAGAAAGTAGAGTTATGGTCAGAAAGCTATTTGGAAATTGGAATTGAGTGACTAGTTTTGCACTGATATTTTGACAGCTGAACGGGTGGAATCAGCTGTTAACAACCTCAGAGAAGAATATGGGGAACAACGTGTGTGGGTACATCTGCTATGACATTTTCAGGACTTCCAATTCTTCATGCATGCTTGCGACTTCATTTTCCATGCATAAATTTTCTCCAATTTAAGCTTGTTGCTGCTTTGAACAAATCTCTTTCACAGGGTACTCAGTGTGACGTTAGAGAGGCAGAGAGTGTGAAGAATTTAGTTTTATTTGCACAAAAGAACCTGGGGTACATCGACATATGGGTATTTATGTCTTATCTTGGTCCCTCTACTTTATATTTTGGTGGAAAATTTCTATCCAGAGAATAACTCTGATATCTCTGGAAACTCACAGTCTAGCTTGTTACATGATGATTTATGAGATCTGTTAGAAGTTCTTGATGAATAGGATTCAACAAGCAGCTGCTTAGGAGAATTGTGTTGAAGATGAGTTCTTATCTGGTCTTTCACTTTTTAACAAAATTTTTTGAATTTAATTTTAAGAATAGATCATATTATCAGCAAACAATAATAAAGTTTGTAATCAAGGAATGAATATTAAAAAAAAATCATGACTATGAGTTGATGGGTTCTTTTAGTTCTGCCACTGGAAACAGCCTTGAAAATTAACGTCTACTGTGTCACAACATGCAAATATTTGTTTGTTTGGTTTAAGCCACAGAACCTTCCATCGTTGTTTGATGCAATAAAAGATGATGCTTTTAAGATCAAAAGTCCACTGCTAGGACATTTTCCATTCGAACTTGTACTAAAACATTAATGTTTGCTGCTGCACATGTTTTTCATTTACCTCAAAGCTGGGTTTTATATCATGGCACTTATTTGTGTGACATGTCTTTTTCAATCCCCAAAGAGATTTCCTTTTTTCATTTGTTGCCTTAATTGATTTTGATGTCTTATGCTCTTTTCTGTACAAAGCTTTGCATATTACTCTGGCAATGCTTCTCTTCCTTCGTTATAATCTTACTCTATGTTGAGAATGATGCAGATTAATAATGCAGGATCCAATGCCTATAGCTATAAACCACTGGCAGAAGCATCAGATGAAGATCTTATGTGAGCTTGCATATACAATCTTTTTTTCCCTTTTTGTTCTGTATCCCTTTTTGGTATGTTGTTCCAATGATTTATAATTTGGGTTGTCCTTATGCAGTGAAGTTGTTTCTACAAACACCCTTGGGTTGATGATTTGCTGCCGAGAGGTAAAAACAAATTTTCATTTTTCTTGCTTGGACTGTTTTAGTTCTGTTCTGATGCATATAGTTGTCTCTCAGGCCATCAAGATGATGTTGCAGCAGCCTCGAGGTGGTCATATTTTTAACATTGATGGAGCTGGTTCAGATGGAAGACCAACCCCTAGGTATTCCTCTTTTACTTAATTGCTGTACTGTAGCCCAGAAATATTGGGAGCTGTTTTGTTTAATTTCTAGTGAATTCTTCTTGGATAAAGTGCAAACAATTTTCTGGAAGTTGTTTTACGGCTTTATCTATCAAATACAGTTGGGTGCTTTCCGAATGGGAAATTTCTACTATCATAGTTGATGTCCTGATTACGTGTTCTTGTTGAGAATAAATACTGCTGGTAACAATTTTATGGTCATCAACATCAGAGGAAGCGGTGTGAATGAGTATTCTGCTCATGCTTGATCCTTTATCTCCTGATCTTTTGGGTGAATTCCTACCTGAACTTTTTTTCCCTTTCCCGAGCTTGTGTTTGTTGTTGCCTAGAATTTATGCGGCTTGCATTATTGCTCCCGAAATGAGTCAAAATTTCTGCTGTTTCTTCCAGTAGTTCATGAATACATTGATAGTTACTGTGTGAAGTTCTTCATCAGCCTATTCAACTTGTTCATTAAGAGTTTAATTTGATGAAACCAGGTGAAAAATGTGAGTGCTTTCATTCTTTGTTTTCTTTATGTTCTGATGGAAAAACCAATCTTGGATCTTCATTGATGCTTTAAATGGATAATTCAGTTCTATGTTTCTTTTGGTTATGGTTAGTAAGGTGACCTTAAATGTGGTAAAGGTAAGAGGGAGGATGCTCAAAGGATGGAAAGTTTTCCTTTAAAAAATTAAGCAAATGAATATATCTATATCTTGCATGTGCAGTGCCATAACATTGTCTCAGCTTCATACCTTCTGGTATTCCAACCCAGTTTTCGTGGTAATTTTAAATTACCTGATCACTGCACTCTACTTTCCAATTGCCATATGTATTGCCTTTTGTTCACCATCATCTTGCTTTATCACAACCTCATAGCAGGTTTATATTGAATTTTTATGCTTCATTTAAGTGATACTCACTGTTTTTCGAGCATGACATCTGTCAAGAAGGATTGTACAAGTCTTTCCTAGCATGTCGTTTCTAGGATAGGAAAATTACATTAAAGTGTTCTGTTATGTTTTCTGGTTAGGCTAATAGAGTCCTCTCCCTGTTATTGCAGCTTAAGGACATAGGAGGCTGTATTAAATATCTTAACTTCCATTCTTCCATGCATATGAATTACATTGTGTATCTTAAATCATTATGTCATATTTTTGTTCGGTTTTTACTTCTTTGATTATCTGTCTTCTTTTTACACAGGTTTGCTGCATATGGAGCAACCAAACGTAGTGTTGTGCATTTGACAAAATCGCTGCAGGTAATGTTCAACTTGTCTTGCATAGTGTTTTGCACTCTATAACTTCTTGGGAGGAAACAAATTCAATTGTTTTCTTTTTTGTTCATGTTTGCAATTGGGTATATTCTCTATTTTCCTTTTTGAAACAACTCAAGATTCCTTTTCTTTATGGCATATTTTCTGAGCGGTATAAAAAGCTTACTGTAAAAAATCAGGGTGTGATGGGTTAAATAAGTACCTTAAGTCACAAATCCAATTTTGTCTGGTTATTTTCTTCTTTTGGACATGAAACCATAACCATTCAAGTTTTAAGGAGGACTTTGTTTTCCTTTTTATAAGTTTTTATGCAGAGGCTCAAAGTTCACCATCCTCATTGTCAGAATTTATAATATTTGAGGGTGTGTAAATGCACCTATTATGCATGCATGTAGTAGAATTCTAGATAAGGAAATAAAGTAGGATCCAAGTTGTATTTTATGCATGTAGGATAAGGACAAATCAATACCATTTGTACTTGTTATGTAGAGGCTGGCAGAAAATTGAGCCTCAAGCTGACATAATGTCTTTGGTTAAAAAGATTTCCTTGCATCTTTCTCCCCCAAAATGATTGTATAAGTGAGTACAATTTGGAATCTTGGGAGTTGCTCTCTTCTAATGATTTGAAATAGGAATAGTTTAGTTTTTGACAAAATGAGCACAATAGGCATCATAGTGACACATTTGAGGATATAAATGCATCGGGACCTTGTCAACAGTTTATTATTCTCTCTTATTTTTCCTTATAATATTTTGTATGTGGTCAGTCAAAAAAACTAATGTAAACAATCTTCTCAATGACTATAATGTTTATTTATCTTCTCTGGTAAGGACATTTCCTATGGAAGTTCATTTGTAATGCTGGGTTTTCTTACCTATTCACAGGCTGAACTGCAGATGCAAGATGTTAAAAATGTCGTAGTACATAATTTATCGGTATGTTTTTACGTTAAACAAATCATTTAATTTCCATCTCTTAATGTTAAGCCTGGCATACTGAATGATGCTTGTATATTTCTCTTCTCTACTTATCTTGTTTTTAATCTTAAATCTGCCTGATGCATTTGTGCTTTAGGCTAAATTTGTTGCTTTCGTATTAGTTCCACAGGATTTCCTCCAGATAAATTATGCACACACAAAAATGCTTAAAACAAAAAATCAAGGAAGCTAAACAGTATTGGAGTTTTTTACACCAACTGTATTTTCTAAATTTCCATCTCAATATGTGCCTCAAAAATTTAGACACACTATCCGATTACTCTCTTTCAGTCAGAAGGACCTTAGTTTCGGAGAATTAAATTGCAAATATCACCCAAGGTTTCAGGTCTAAGGTATGAAGCTGATCAACAAGATCAGAGGATGATTAACCTTTCCATTCAATACGAACCACTGGAACTGACTTGGAGCAAAATATTATATCAATCACAACATTCATCAAATCATGACATCTAGAAGTTTTAGATAGTACTTAGACATAGTTTAAGGCAAAGGAAAAAAACCATTGTTTTATTTCTTAGCCTATGCAACAAAGCTAGCAAGTACGACAGTAATACACAGGCCCTTTAATATCATTCTTCTGTGAAGGTCTAATAGTAGCTAACCTATGTTAATGTTGTGGGTTTATCTCTTCCAAAATTACAATCTAACCACCTGCATACATGTTTCTAGCTAAAACTTCTACTGAAACGACTGTTGTTCATGGTCCTTGAATAGGGCCTTCAGTCCTCAGAAGTTCACAGTTATATATGTACTCATTGTATAGCAGAAGTATTCTACATGAGCCAAAATGCCTTGGTGGTTAGTTTAAATGCTACCACTGGTGAGATAAAAAAATGGGTTCTACTGATTAAGAAATTAAGTATAAATTAGGCTTACTTCTTTCGACCTTTCAAGAGAAACTACGATTCAGAGAATAAGTAGCTCCATTTGGATTTGTATGCTTGTGGGAAGCAATGCCAGCCTGGTGAATACATAGTGCTCCTCCAATCTTGTTAACAATCTTCCTTTCAAGACCAATTTTAGCTTTGTTCAATCTTCATTTTTAATCCCAGTTTTGATCAAGCAGTGACCAGATAAGGATTTGATTTTTGGAATGCTTTAGCAAAGACTGTTTTCATGCAATTCATGGAGGTGACAATACATGCATTTCTTATTAGGGAAGGCACCTATGCATCTTAAAATTGTTAACAGTTTATTGTGAAGTTAGCATATCCCTTGAAGTGGGAGAGAAAAATGCGCAGCTCTCTCACTGCTGTTAGGTAAATGGTGTGCCTCGATTGAAAAGATGCTCAGGTGAAAAAGAATGTACATGATAGTTTTAAGTTTTATCTCATAATTTGGTTTACTGTGCTAACCTAAAGTATACCTTTACTCTCCTTTCATTCTCCATTGTTAAATCCACGCATTTTAGCTACTTGCCCCTTCAGTTTTGTTTGCTTTGCAAGTTTTAGAAAAGAATTTATGGACCTCATGTGGGGTTCCAGAGGTGAGATGTCATCTGAGTGCTTGTTGTAATTGATTATTTGAAATGCCTCCCCTTTCTGTGAAATATGTCATTCCAACTCTTCATTTTTCATGATCGATCTATATCTCAAGCACTCGTGAACACATATCCAGTAGTAGGTATGAGGATATGGCCCTCCTAGGACCCTTCAAATACATGAAAATCTTTTTAAAGAATTAAACATACCCATATTGGATATATACAGGTGTCTAACACCCATCTGGGTCCGTAAATGCTATCTGTATCTGTTATATTTTTAAACTTTTTTCATACTGTCATTTATTTTTCTTTTCCTTTTCAGCCTGGAATGGTTACAACTGATCTTCTCATGTCTGGTGCAACCACAAAGCAGGTTGACCACACATCATATCCTTATCCTGTTAGTTCAGTTTTTAAAAGAAAATTTCTAATTTTTTCTCATTTTCAGGCCAAGTTTTTCATCAATGTTTTAGCAGAACCTGCTGAAGTGGTAAGACTTAGGGTAGTAATCTACAAGCTTAATCTATGGTTCTTTATTTATAGCTTTTTAGTTTTGACATGTCGAGATTACACTTGATCAAATTAAAGAAAATATATGGGCTCGAAGTCTCTGTCTAAATATGGTGAAGACCCGAGCTGAAATAAGATTGCAGTACCTTAATATAATAAATATATTGAAATCTGGTCACTTGCGGAATAATTTTGCATGGACAGTGTGTTACTTGTTAAACTTGATCAAATTAGTAATTGTTATCTAAGGGTCAACAATTTTGTTCCTTATTTTTCCTCGTTGTTCACTGTTTTGTGGGTGGGGTTCATAGGTTGCAGACTACCTCGTGCCGAATATCAGGTCGATCCCAGCAAGTGGATCATGGAAGCCAACTTATATTCGGTTCCTCACTGGATTGAAAGCTTACTCTCAAATATTTTCAGTTAAGAAATGAAGCAGTTTCTCTCTCTCTTTTTTTTTTTTAATCATTCCTGAACTTACTGGCATCAAATATTTAACCTGTAGTGTAGTAAAATAGATGTCCACTTATTTTATGTGTTTTTGGGCTGCCCTCATGATGCAGAGACTAGCATTCGGTGCAAGACGAAACCGATACGTGCTTGAAGATTGAAGAACATCATCCAATATGTAAAGTTCCTAAATCTTTAAGATCCCACCCCCATTTTTCTATGCCAAAATTGGTGTGTAACATCCGCAGAATTCATGATTGGTGTGTAACATCCGCAGAATTCATGTACATATTGTTTTTTGTTTAGCAAGAATTCCATCCCTAATGCTTTTTAATGCTTCACTCTTTTATGTTCTTTAATTTTCTATGCCAAAATTGGTTGTTTTAATATTAAAATGGGCTTCAGGGTTAATCTGACCCAACTTGGACTTGGAAAGAAAATAAAAAGAATTTCAAGAATGGACAACAAAAAGTGTAATCAAACTGTACCATTTCATTTTCATTAAATCATTTACATGAAATAATGTTATAAGATATGTAACAACATAAACACCAACCTAAGGTGTACTAATTCTATCCTTCGGATAGCAAACAATCATGTGATGACCATATCCATGTGCAAATATGAGCCGGACATATGTCACGATTGCTTCAAGAAATATGAAGAGTCTAAGCAACGTCCGCAACGGAGAATAATGCTCTGCAAAGCCTAAAGAACATGATAGAAAGAGGGGTGAAGAACAAAATCATCCTTTTCATCTCCTAGGAACCTCCAAGATTGAATTCATTTCTATTTCTACAGCTCCAGATTCACACAGAGTCCGAAACTTCTCCGCTTCCCTTGCGATCTGAACATCGCATGGTGCATACAACTGATAAAGAGCTTTGACAACAAAACGAGGAATTAGTGCGGCTACGATGATTGCAAGCAAACACAACCAAAGCAATCCGGTCTTCGCGATTTCAAAGATGGCCCTGTCAAAGCACATTAGTTGGTAAGGGTCAAAACATATCATACAATGGACATTGCAAAATATCAATGAATCATTTACTTTGGAGTACCAATATATTGCAAATCATTAGCAGCATAGAATCAACTAAGTAAATCTTTTACCATGAATAATTATTTCCATTTTGCTAAGGTCAAAAGATCATAATTGAGAATTTGAGATGTTCTAATCTCGAGATTGCGGCTAAGGACCTAGATCTCTAAACTCGAGGATGATCATGCTGACATACATACATGTATATGCACGTTCATGAGAGCGCACACACGTACACATGCATACATGCATATCTATTTGATATATAGAAGGGAACTCAAAGAAATCTGAACATAAAATGACTCGAATTCAAAGTCGATCCTATATTTACCACCTCTACATGTACTTATACGAACTTGTAGAACATAGGCCTTTGTGTTAGCAGGAAAGGAAAAAACCTAATGTTTTAAGGTATTTCATGGGGTAACTGTTGAAAATATTTCTCAATTCGCTCGATTAAAGTAAATAAAACTAACAGAAATATATATATTATATGATGAGAAAAGAGGCTTACCAGTAACCGACTAAAAATGGTAAAGCATCAATAACCATAACGCAAATGAAAGTTGCAATTATAGATCCCCAAATAGCTGCATGAGTTAACCAATTCCACCGGTTAACATCCATGGCCAAGTGCAAATTAACCAATATGACAACCGCAAGAGTCCAAAGATCTCCTATGCTCGATGCATCAATGGTGCTGCCCCAGTATGCAAGAAGAGGAATAAAGAAGGCGACTGCACTCTGCCAGAAAGTATCGATCATTGTAATCCAGAAAAGCTTTTTGTTGTAGCATTCTTGTTTTTGACCAGCCCTATACAGCTGAGGGTACTTTAAAAGAGTCCTTCGGCTGAGGTCCTTGTCAAGAATACCAACCACAATCGTAGGCAATGCTGTGTAGATTACAGAATACAACACACTGCTCCACTCAGTGATTGCAGTGGTCAATGTGAAACTAGTAAAGAGCACATACCTGCAAATAAACATAGAGAAGTTTAAAAAGTAATCTACAAAAGAATTTCATTTTGTTTGACCAAAATGTGATTCAACTTCTATTTCTGAACCCAACATAAGTAATGATTTGAACCAACGGCGATCCAAATTCAGTTATCTTAATCCAAGTGAGCACCGGAAGAATTATACTTTTTCTTTGTTCAGTGGGGAGGTAAGGTAGTCTAAATCCCTAATACAAGAGGGGTGTACAAGTAAAAGATCAATACTTGCATGCAGCTATTGATTGAAATGACCCAGTAAACTGGTAGGAATAGATTTAGATATAGTTGGCATGCCAATGAAACCTTACTGGTGCCATGTATTATAGTGTACGGAGTATGGGAGAGTACGGGATTGATGTCTATATATTTGTATTATTGCACTATGTGCATCTGGTGTGATGGAGGCTATTTGATACATTTTTTTTTTTATAATATTGGTGTGATGGAGGACTATGCAGTGAATCTAAGGTGAAAATAATGTTGGCTTAGACCACCAACATGCTCAAACACCTAATGTAGGTTGAATATATGCATTTACTAAAAATTGTAACTCACCAAAATAAAACAAGGACAAATACTGCATTCCTGTAAAAATTGTAAAGTATCATGTAGCCCATCCTCTGGTAATTCCAATGGCCATGGACCAACAAAAGAGGAACTAAGAATCTGAACTGCCCCATTGCGAAGTCAGATGCCATTACAGCTTGCCTACCCTCTTGGCCACTGATGCCAACTCCGACATCCGCCATTTGGATCATTGAAACATCATTGGCACCTGTCAAGCATTCGGCAGTGTGAAATAATTTAGCCCAAATCACCAATAAGAAAGCAGCTAATTTTTTTGCTATATTCTAGATCATAAGATGATGACGATGATTAGAAAATAAATTGATTGATGATTACCATCCCCAATGGCAAGTGTCATGTCTGCAGTCCTCTTCTTTACAAGGGAAACAATTCCGGCTTTCTGTAATGGGGCAACCCGACAACACAAAACCACAGAACAATTACAGGATAACTGGAAGAGCTGCAAGCAAAGATGAAAAACTAAGTCAAACCAGCATGCAGAACATCATAAGTGTAAAAAAAAAACCAAAAAGAAACATGAGTTTATGACTCCTTACCCTTTCTTCCAGTTCACTGTCAAGAATATATACAAGACTAGTGCCATCCATAATCAAGGCTATAGGAGTTGAACCAGCTCCTGACGTTCCTCCGGTGTTATTTGTAGTGCCTGATATAGCCGATGTAGTTGTGGACATAATGATGGCATCTTCTAAACTCTTTCTACACGACTCCATAGATTTGCTGTTAATTATGATTTGTGTCATTTTACTAGTCAAGAGCTTTGAGGAATACCCAATTGATATGGCAGTTTCCTGCTTGTCCCCAGTCAACACCCATACTTTTATCCCTGCTGTTCTAAGAGATTCAATGGCTTCTGGCACTCCTTGTTGCAGTTTATCTTCAATACCAGAGGCACCTAGTATATGGAGATTGTTCTCAATATTGTTCGCAACCTTCCGAAGTAAACTGGCTCTACCCATTAGAGCAGTACTTGCTGCTTCAAATGTGGAGTGCCATTGCTTGAATTCTGAAGTACTCAGTTCTCTCATCCCAACAACAAGTGTTCTCAAACCTAAAGAGGAGTAAGAGTGAAGATGGGCTTCAGTAGTACGTATTACCTTCATATCCATGGATCTATCTATGACACTAAAGATTGATGTGTCAGCGCCTTTTACAAACACTTTTACAGATCTGTCGTGGAACCCCAATATAACAGACATCCTCTTCCGATCACTATCAAACTCGTGCAAACCAAAAACATTGAACCTGCATGCCCAAAATATTTTTATTCATCAACAGAAGAAAAATATAATTAAAATCCAGGAGTACAACACTGGCAAAACTAGCAGCACATCTCCCTTTTTTTTTCTCCCAAACCATGAAAATTTCAATGTCAATTCTTAACCTTACGTTATCTCAATGTATCAAATTTTCAACAATAAAAGGAAAAGGAAAGTGACAGCAAAAATAAGACAGGTTTTCACAGACTTTTCACCTACCTTAGTACTAGGTAAATATGCAAAAAATAAGTAGCATAAATAATGATAATAACTTCAACTACTATAAAAACTATAATTGAACCATGAAAGATACAGGTCATTCCACTTGTACAGGTTAAGAGTTTAGTTCAAAATCATGATATTCGTGCAAAACTAGTTGAGGAAAATTCCAAAGACTCATATTTATGTATGTAAGTGCGTATGTATGTATGCTGAAAATAAATTCAAGAATATAGAAGTCAGCAATTTGGATTACCTTTGCCTTTCTCCTTGAATATCAATCACAATATGGCCAGAGGTTCGTTCTATCAGCATAAATCCATATGATGCAGCAGCATAAACCAATGCTTGTTCATCTGGAGACTCTCCTTGGTAATCTATCAACTTTACGGTAGGATCAGGCGTATCTACAATTAGAGGCACAATTGTATTGCAAGCTGCCAATGCAAGGAAGAAATCATATACATGACTGCCTTCTTGTGTCTCTTTTCTGTTCCTTGCGAATTGTAGAAGCTCCGGATCAGTCTTAACCTTCATCTTAGGCCTCAAAACCTTTCCATCCACTGATTAGAAAGAAGGAAACAAAGTCAGAAAATGCTAAAGAGACCTCAAAAACATTCCTTTCTATGAAAAAAAGTACTAGAATTATATTTGTTGTTTACCTTTGACAAAGTAACCATCATTCTGATCTAGTGAAATGGCATTTCCACCACTGTAATCTACCCCGCAAATGCTTGCACACTGAAATTCCATCTTGTTCTCAGTAAGTGTACCAGTTTTGTCAGAGAAAACATATTTTATTTGTCCTAGGTCCTCATTTATATTCAAAGCCCTGCACTGAAATCTCGAATTTGAAGACTCATCGTACATCTGGGTATCTCGAATCATGAAGTAAGCTTGACCAACCCGAACTAGCTCCATGGAAATATACAATGAGATGGGAATCATGATCTGGAACACAATTACTGACATTAGGAATGTGAAACATATTTCCAATCCCCATCCATAATAATTATAATTCTCTTCTTCTCCATCAGAGAATTCCTTTCTTCTATAGAAAGGCAAGTAATCCAACTCCTTCCTGTGGCGCCTCAACCAAACAGCAGCACAAATAGAGACAACTGTACACAAAGCAATAAGAAACAGTGAGAGGAAGATGATCTCCAAGTTCATATGAGTCTCAAGCCGGCTCCTCTTAGATGGGGCTCCTGAGCTGTTAAGCATAGCTTTAGTCTCACGACCAGCATAGACAGCAACCCCAACAGCCCAAGCAGTATTTTTTAGTTCACAGCCACGAAGAATAATATTGGAGGGACCAAGTGACAGTTGTTTCCCATCCACTTCCATGTTCGCCTGAAATCCATATATGTTCCTATTGGGTTTCTCACACTTGATCAACCCAATAACCTTATCATTTTCAGGAATCTTCGTAAGGGTCTCTTGTTTTGCATAGCGTGTCTTCAAATTGGATTCTCCATCCAAATTAATAGTCTGCACATATGCAACCCCAGTTGGATCACTAGTTGAGAGCAGAACCATATCACAAGGAATGGTTTCATTTGCATAAATCTTGATTATCTCACCAACCTGAATGTTCTTCCATTTCTTTTCTTGAAATTGATCATCTACCAAAACTGATGCTAGCCTGTTATTCTCAATCTGGTCCGACCTATGGCGCCTATAGTCCTCATATGCATCTTTAACTGCTGTAACCAAAAGGACAAATGCCAATGGTAGAATGGAAGCTCCACGACCAAATACTGCGAGCTGAGGCAGCTGATTAAGCACAGCAATGAGAAGGAAGTATATATAGGCAACTCTATGAAACTGCTCAAACAAGTTCCTAGGCAAAAATGTTAGGATCGAGTACTTCCCGGTCCGAATCGAATTCCCAGAAAACTCAAACCTCTCGTTTGTCTGGACAGGATCATTTATATGTACCAACCTAGCATCTTCATCGTTGATCTCTTTTTGTGACATGCTAATGCTATACGTTTCTGAATCAGCACCATGAGATCCATATCTCACAGGCTTAGTTCCCAAATCACCAAAATTCACTTCCCTAATCGAATTCCCACCCGAAGCTCTGGACTGAACAGAAAAATTGCTCCTTCTTGATGAGGAACTGAAGGCAGATTCAATACTATAAAAATCCTCAAATGAGGTTCTTGAATCCATCCCAAAAACAAATGCAGGATCCCCTCCAACTTTCTTCTTCTAGATCAGAGGACTATTATACAAAAACCACTATCTATGGATCAAATACATCTCTAACAGCTCAAAGTCAACAAACCAACAAAAATCATGAAAAAAAAGGCACAGATTATGGTTTCAACCAAATTTGCTGGTTTAATGCTCAGCAAGAGATCTCAAAACTGGGGTTTTTAAATCCATCCCAGAAACAAATGCAGGATCCCAGATCAGAGGAATATAAAACCCAGCTTACGGTTTGCGAGAAAACCAAACTTCAGCAACAGATAATAAGAAACAGAAAACAACCCAGAATTCCAATCAGCCGAGTAAAGCCAAAGCTACTCTCCCAGTTCAAAAACAAATTCAACTTACACAAAGTACAAAGCAGAAAGGAAGGAGAAAGAAGTAAGAACCTTTCAGTTTATCATTCTTTGGTAATATAACTTGAAAGCGAGTACATTCAAGAACAAGACAATGGAATATGAGTCAAATGATGGTAGATGTACCACTCATTATGGAGCTTGGGATTTCGAGGTTTTCGATTCTGTTGTTGTTTTCTTTTAGCTGCTGAGAGATGACAATGTCCAAAAGTCAAAACGCATTGCAATGGAAAACCAATAAGAAAGAGAGAGCGGGTTTTTCAAGAAAAATTTTTGTACTAACAAAACAATCAATGAAAAAGTTGAAATAAAGTCTTTTTCATTTCACCAGAAAATTTCAATCCCGAATTTTTATTTGACCATTAAAAATAAATAAAAATTCTTTACATGGTGAGAGAAGAAGGTTCTTGGATTCTGATTAAAAAAACAACCATTTTTAATTCCTGTTTCTAGAAGCTCTGGACTGTCGTTTACTCGTTTAATCGTTCATAACAACTCATCACTGTCGTATTCGTATGCAGTTCGATCTTCACACAGTAATTGGAAAAATAATAATAAAAAATTAAATTACATTAATTATTGAATAAATTTATTTTTATCTGTGTTTGAGTTGGATACGAACTTTTAATATAATAAATTACAACTTCAAAAAAAGTGAAAATCATCTTGGCTAAAATTTGATTTGATTAATGACTGAAAAATTAAATTAACCGGAAATTATTTTTGTGATTTATTAATTAAATTTTCATGAATTCAAATTATTTTATTCTTTTATTACCGGTAAAACTTTCTTAACATATCAACTACCATACTGTAGGAGGAGTTCTATTAGACAATCCGTATTTTTTCTTCTAATTTTTTACAAAGGAAGAGTTTCGTATACCGGACAGATTACTATATATAACAGATAACTCATATAAAAACTTATCACTTAATATACAAAAATTTCCAATTCTTTTAATATTATCTTTTAATATTTATTTATTCATCAATATAATTTTGATACATTGATAATCAGAGATGAAGCTAAGGGAAGGGCCAATCCCTAAATATTTTTGAGGTAAATTATTAAATGCCCATTCTCAATAATATTGGATGGAGTCGGGAAATGAGATCACACGATTTAAATTTATATTAAATGAGTTCTGTATAAGTTAAGATAATGTCATCCCACTATTATTAAGTAATTTTTTAAAGTCATTTAATTATGAAAAATTATAATTGATTAAGTCTTAATTCGATTGGTATTGACATTATTGTCGGCGTAGGAAGATGCGGGTTTAGTCACTTAACCAATGATATGGCATGTTCATTTAAGGATTAGTTATATAACTTTTAATGTTTTAGGCACTTGACCGATGATATGGCTTGTTAATTTAATGATTAAATTTTAATTTGACATTTGAATTATGGCTAAAATATTAATTTAGTACTTTTAAGTTTTTTTAATAATAATTTCAAAATTATTTTTAAAATTCTAAAAGAATGTTTAAAGGTTAAAAAATAAATAAATGAGAATATCATCCATTATCACAACCCAATCCCACCCAGTAATGCATTTCTTTTTCTCTCTATTTTTCATTTTTTTGTCATATTCTTTAGGATCATGTATATATATATATGCAAAGATTATTGAAATTATTTAAGGTTTTTTTTTAATGTTTAAAAAAAAAGAATAAAAAAAAGAGAGAAGTTAACATATGATTTTTTACTTTATTATATGAATAATATAATAAGGTACACAAATATTAAAATTGCGACAATTAGCTTTTTTTTTTGTATTTAGATAAATATTAATTAAATAAATTATCTATTTAGTTTAAATTAAATATTTATTTTATTATCTATATTCTTATGCATTTTAAAATATGATTTCAATATTAAAATTAAAAAATTAATTATCACATTAAAAAAAGTATTTTTTAAAATTACGTAATTTATCCATTCCTTAGGTTTTATCATTATTCTCAAATAACTTGTTATATTATCTTAAATATTTAATTAGATAATCAGAATTTTAAAAATTAATTAGATAATTTATTTATCTAATTTAACTTAAATATTATTATCTATTTATTTTAAAATTTCGATTTTAACAAAAAAAAACTAATTATCACATTTTAAAAAGTATTTTTTAAGTTAGATAATTTATCTATTCCTCAGGTTTTATCATTATTTCCAAATAACTTTAAAATGAATATTAGATATTTATATTATCTTAAATATTTAATTAGATAATCAAAATAAATATTTAATTAAATAAAAATAGATAAGTTTATCCATATGATTTAACTTAAATATTTATTTATTATCTATTGTTAATTTTGATTTTAACATAATTTTAAAAAAATTAATTATCACATTTTTATTAGATTTTACTTACAATAAAATAATTTAAATATATTTATAATATAATCATAAAGTTATATTTATACAAATTATAAAATAATTTTAATATATTTTAATTGATATATACAACTAAAGCCGTAATTTTTTCGTCCCTACCAAATTTGAGAAATTCCTTCTTAATTGTGGGCACATAAATTTGGTAGGGGAAGAACAACGCCCAAGAAACTCAACTGCTATTTTACCCCTTTGGCCAACAGTATCAGCTCTCATATCTGATATTTTCACCTATTAAACTTATATTTGGACATAAATATTGCATATGATTTTCTAATATATAAAAAAAACTTTAAAAGAAAATTCATATCCCCATATTCGGCATTTTATTTTTTATTTTTGTGAAATAAATAAGATTATTATTGCTATATGAAAAATCTGAAATTCTAAAAAAAAAAATAAAAGATAACTTCACCAAAACATTGAGATTTGTCAACGATAAAAACATCATTAAATTGGGAAAAAAAAATATTTTAGTTTCTTTCAAAATTTTAAGGTTTTTTTTAGAGTTTTATGGGTTTTTTTTTTGCATAACTATATTTTAAAAATATTTTTATAGTTTTAGAAAATAAGTTTTGAATTTTTAGATTTTTTTATGCCTCATATAACGGTCCTTACAACTTCTCGTGATTAGTTCGTGAACCTTAACCTGGCGAACTATGCACCTCCTCATTTATGATTAGTTTGCAAACCTCAATTTGGCGAATTATGTATCTTTGTTAAGGGTATATGAGGATCACGTGAAAACTTAGAGTAGTTAATTATTAGCCACCCTAACATATCCCATCTTAAGACATTACATCATTGTCACTATCAAGAGTATCAAATTAAACTTTCACGTCAATAATCTTAGGACACGTAGCCAAATTTGTCATTCCCTATAAAAGAGCCATGCAAATAGCTCACAAACTCATATAGACAACCCACCAAATCTCCTTCTCTCCTAAGAGAATTTAAGACTTCCTCCCAACCTTTGTTTCTTCTTCCTTCTTCACCAAACATTCATCTTCTTCCCTTTGTTCACCTCATTAACAATTGATGCGGTGAGCGTGGAAAGATATGGTGTAGCCACACACTAATGATCCTTCTAGTACTGAGTTTGACCTAGCCAATGATCAAGTTACAGACTATATTGGTCATAGCATTAGAGCAAATATGGAGTAGACTAGGAAATCGAACCAAAACCCATTGCATGTTGGTTAACAATATCCCCCACAAAACCAAACCAACCTACAAAATCAAAATCTACAAAATTCATGCCATCAGTTTTACCAATATCCCCTATGGTATTATAAACCCTAAAACTAGAACCAAGTTGGAGCATCACCGACGAGTCAAGGCTGCTAACATCACCAGTCCAGTAATCAACAGTATCTTACCATGAAAGAGAAAATAAGAGTATGAAAGAGTAAATGTCCTCTCAACAAAAGAGATACGAAAAAAAAAAAAAAATATCCAGGAGCAGATGGAACGGCAATGATAGGCGGATGAGAAAAATGAAAGAAATGAAAAACTCATTGAGAAGCTTAGAGCAAATAGGATGAATTAGGAAAAAAACCCAGGAGTAGAAGGGAAGAACCCATTTATTCCGGGTAAGATCAACAACGTGTAGGCCAAGGTAACGAAAATTTAGTAGATGAGGATGTCGATATAGATGATAGAGATTATAGCTATGATGAGGATTATGATGACAGTTATAGTTGTGCTAGTCAAAACACCCAAAAAGTAGAGAAGTTAGAAAAATAATGGGATCATTTAGATTAATAAAGAAATATAAAAATGAGCCCTTAGCTAAGAAGATATTGAGACATCATGTTTTTCTATATTTAAATTTCTGATGTATGATGGTTGAGGAGACCGTCAAGATCATCTAGCACACTATCTAAATCATAGGAATTTAAAATTTTTAATTGAGACTCTTTAGGATTAGATTGATACTTTACACACATGCACCCTATATTGTAGCACAAATCTTTGCTTATTTGCAATGAGATAAAGAGGGCTACCAATCATACTACAACAATTGTTAAGGTTAGTTGCAACTCCTCTACATCCGAGCTTGGTTCCTTTAAAACTCTCATAAATGTCTTAATTACTATTGATCCTTTCAAATCAAACTTCTTAACTAAGTCGCGAGCATACTTTTTTGAAGATAGAAAGATTCCATCTTGATCTAAAAACTTGAGAAATAGGATAATTCTTCTACCATCCTTATCTCAAACTCTAACTATATCATTTTAACAAAAGCTTCTTTTTAGCTTGCTCAGATATTAATCCAAAAATCTATCATCCATATATACATGTGCAACTATCATCTCGCATTCCTTTATCTTTATAAACAAAATTTATATACATTGCCCTTCATTTAACTTTATTCAAGCATGAATTTTGAAAGTTTCTCATAATATACTCTGAAGCTTGCTTTAAACCATACAAGTCTAGGGTAAGTTTATAATCATGATCGATTAGGATATCTTGGATCTTCAAAACCTTTAGACTACATACAAAGATCTCTTCATTTATAAGTTCATTTGATTATTAAACTTTTAATAAATATATTATTATATAATTTCTTTTACTCACGTTATGAGTGTACTAAATTTAATATATTTAAAATATATATAACATGTTAATATAATTTAGTATATTTAATAAAAATATAAAAAAATATTGTACAATATTATAAGGGGCTAAAATGAAAATTTTTAAAAGTGAAATGAGATGGAGTAAAACAATAACTTAACCAAAATTGCCTCTCCATTACACAAATCCACTTTAAAAAAGAACTTCTCATTCGAAGTGAATCAATACAAAACATATTGACGGCTTGAGTTTTTATTATCATTGCAGAAGGACGTAGGTTCGAGTGTATTAAAACGCATTATCCTACTCTTTAAGGGTTAGGGAGGAACTACGGGGGTTGGGGAGGGATTATTGCTAGACATACTATCAAAAAGAGCAGATATGATAAAGAACTTATAATGAGATTAATAAAAAAAGTGTTTCGATACTACATTCAAAGACAATTTTACATATTCAAAGAAAAGTAAAACATTTAACACTAATTTTTTTTTATTTGATACCTTATATTAAATTTTAGTTAATATGAATTTTTAACAAAAGATGCTGATTGTTAAATTAGAAAATATTAAATCAATTATATTTCAAATTTATGAAAAAATTATTGCTTTTATATAAAGCTTTCAAAATAAAAAAAATAATATATTAAAAAGGTTAAAAATATTAAATGAATAATTTTCAAGTTTTACCAAAATAAAAAGATAATAATATTGTCGATTAAGTCTTAGTTCGATTGGCATGAGTATTGTTACCAATGTAGGAATATGTGAGTTCGAGTGCGCTAAAGCGCATTATCCTCCTATTTATGAGTTGGAGTGGGACAACAATATGATCGGTACTAGAGGTGCTCATGGGTTGGGCTGGGTCCAACCAAAATTTTAGGCACGTTTGCTAGGCCTGGGCTCGGTTTGAAAATGGGCCTAAAATTTTTGCCCAAGCCCAGCTTGAATAAAAAGATTAAAACCCGAGCCCGACCCATATTAATTATATATATTTAAAAATATAATACATCAAAAATACTAAAAACATTAAAATAAATATTCCCCATCAAATTGAAAATAAATTTTAAAAAAAATATGTATAGTTAAACAACACTAAGATAGGTGCAACTTAATAAGTAAATGCATCTAAAATAGTAACACAATTAACAATAAAACAAGAGTAATATAATAACAACAAAATAATAGTAATATACTAGTGAAATGGTAGCAAAATAGTGAAAAAACAACAAAAAAGGCAAAAAAAATTGCATTTTTTTTGCATATTCAGGTCGGGTCGGGCTCATGGGTTGGGCTGGGTCCAACCAAAATTTTAGGCACGTTTGCTAGGCCTGGGCTCGGTTCGAAAATGGGCCTAAAATTTTTGCCCAAGCCCAGCTTGAATAAAAAGATTAAAACCCGAGCCCGACCCATATTAATTATATATATTTAAAAATATAATACATCAAAAATACTAGAAACATTAAAATAAATATTCCCCATCAAATTGAAAATAAATTTTAAAAAAAATATGTATAGTTAAACAACAATAAGATAGGTGTAACTTAATAAGTAAATGCATCTAAAATAGTAACACAATTAACAATAAAACAAGAGTAATATAATAACAACAAAATAATAGTAATATACTAGTGAAATGGTAGCAAAATAGTGAAAAAACAACAAAAAAGGCAAAAAAAATTGCATTTTTTTTGCATATTCAGGTCGGGCCGGGCTCATGGGTTGGGCTGGGTCCAACCAAAATTTTAGGCACGTTTGCTAGGCCTGGGCTCGGTTCGAAAATGGGCCTAAAATTTTTGCCCAAGCCCAGCTTGAATAAAAAGATTAAAACCCGAGCCCGACCCATATTAATTATATATATTTAAAAATATAATACATCAAAAATACTAGAAACATTAAAATAAATATTCCCCATCAAATTGAAAATAAATTTTAAAAAAATATGTATAGTTAAACAACAATAAGATAGGTGTAACTTAATAAGTAAATGCATCTAAAATAGTAACACAATTAACAATAAAACAAGAGTAATATAATAACAACAAAATAATAGTAATATACTAGTGAAATGGTAGCAAAATAGTGAAAAAACAACAAAAAAGGCAAAAAAAATTGCATTTTTTTGCATATTCAGGTCGGGCCGGGCTTGGGCAAAAATACATTACCCGAGGTCCGACCTATTTTCTAAGAAGGCTTTATTTTTTTTGTCCAAGCCCATTTTTCGAGCTTATATTTTTATCCAAACCCTATCACTTTTCGGGCGAGCGAGCAGCTCTAATCAGTACTTATAATGAGATTATTTTAAAAAATATTTTAATACTTAATTTTTTCCTAATATATCAAATAATATTTTCATATAAATTTACTATCTTAGTTTTTAAATTTATTAAACATAAAATAATATACAAAATAATAAATGAAATGAATATTATATAAATAATTTTTTTGAAATTACCTTTCATTTTCATTTAAAAAGTTACTATTAGACTTTCAAAAAAAAAAGTATTAGTTTTGTTTAAAAAAACAATTTGTTGCTCATAAAAACAAATTATTATCATTTTTGTAATTGTTTTTTACTTAAATTATTATTATTATTATTATTATTATTATTATTATTATTATTATTGTTATTTTTGACCCACTTTTGTTGCCTCCCGTAATCTAGTTATAGTTTAAACCCTCGTTTTATCGGTTATCAAACTAGCTTTTGTTGCACGCAGCCTCAACCTCAGCACTCTGCCCCCATTCTTCCGCTACTCTTTTTCTTCATATCCCATCTCCGCCACCGTTTTCTTCTCATCTTCACCGCACCGCCACCGTCTACTGGCGACAACCCTGCAATTAAGTATTCTTGATACAATAAAGCAATCTACGCATTGGTATGTTTGGTAACCTATCAGTGTAGAGTTCTTTTTCTTTTCCGCTTATGGTTGCAGTTCTAAGTATCAAAGCTAATCATATGGAGTTTTTTTTTTTCTCCAGTGGCAGTTTTCTTTGCGAAGGACGAAAGGCGGTAAAAGGAGATAATGGATGATAAGCTTGTAAACTCTGTACGCTCTACTGTTTTCAAAGACTCAGATTCCCTTGAAGGGACTTGCACTAGAATTGAAGGTTATGATTTCAATCAGGGTGTAAACTACTCCAGGCTTCTCAAATCCATGCTTTCCACTGGATTTCAAGCTTCCAATTTTGGAGAAGCTGTTGAAATTGTCAATGAGATGGTTGGTTTCGTTTATTTAGATTTTTTCCCCTTTTAGATGGTTTTTGGGAACTTAAAATTCAAAAAGATAGATTTGGATTTCAAAAGTACTTAGCAATGTAATATTTATGATTATTTGTCAAAATAATAGATATATTGGGTGCATGTTTAGTAGTGAATTTGAAATTCTTATAGATATTTGTGAATTTGAACTTCATGCCTTTTAAATAAATTATATAATCGTATTGGATCTCTACTAGTTTATACCTAATGTATACTATTCATCCTTACAATTTATATGTTAAATGAAATCCAAATCCGAATCTTTCTGATTTATGTTCCCAAACGTAGCATTGTTTGCTTAATTCATAAAGGTATTCTTGATCAATGAAGTTAGATTGGAGGCTTTCTGATGAGCCTATAGCTGAGGACAGCAGTGAAGAGGAGAAGGATCCTACCTACAGAGAATCTGTGAGATCCAAGGTGTTTTTGGGGTTCACATCAAATCTTATTTCATCTGGTGTTCGAGACACTGTTCGGTATCTTACTGAGCATCACATGGTGAGTTCCAAATCAGACTTTCTTTTGTGTAGAATTGGTATTTTTGGAATACACATTTAGTCTTTGGCTTCATTTAAAAATCTGTCATGTTCTTGATGCCCTAGTGCCTCTGGATTTTGAGTACTGTTACTTTTGAAATGATTTTAGGTAGATGTAATAGTTACTACAACTGGTGGCATAGAAGAAGATCTTATAAAATGTCTTGCTCCAACATATAAGGGTGATTTTTCGCTACCTGGTGCTCAGTTACGTTCAAGAGGATTGAATCGCATTGGTAACTTGTTGGTTCCTAATGACAATTACTGCAAATTTGAGGATTGGATCATTCCAATTTTTGATCAGATGTTGAAGGAACAGCATGAAGAGGTACTTTCACACAAATACACACACCGATTCTGTTATGTCATACAAGATGTTGCTCCACTTTATTTTTGAAGTACTGGCATTCAGCATCCATGTCAATTACATATCTAGATATGAGTATGAGATATGACCCTCCAAGGACTTTCCAAATAAATGGAAAAGTTTTGGATAAAAAAAATTTGAACATATTCAAGTCAGACTCACACATATCTGGTACATCTGAGTTTGAGTTACATAGGTCATGCCCTCTAGTCAGTCTGATATTTTTGAATTGTCACAATGATTTTGGGACCTTTTAGTTTTCCATAAATGTTGAAAGGATGATTGATTTCTTGAATCTAATTATTGTGTATGGTAGAATAGCTCAGCTTTCATTTGTAGTCTTTTCCAGTGATTTCAGTTACCATCAGTATATGTTTCTCTTGTGTCTGGTGGTTTTTATTATTTCTGTTAATTTCCTCCTACCTCATGCTTTTGGTCTGTACAGAATGTATTGTGGACTCCATCAAAGTTAATTGCACGTTTGGGACGAGAAATAAATAATGGAAATTCATACCTCTACTGGGCATACAAGGCAAGTATCATTACCAGTTTAGCCTAATGCTATGAGAATGTAACTACTTTTTCTCCTCTGCTTTTTTGTTGGTGTCAATGATGATCTTTACAGCTGTCCATTCGTTAACTATGCTCATTTTTGTTATTTATTTGTATTTTCCAGAACAATATTCCTGTTTTCTGTCCTGGATTAACAGATGGCTCTTTAGGGGATATGTTGTATTTTCATTCTTTTCGCAACCCAGGTCTGATAATTGATGTAGTGCAAGGTAGGTGCTCTATGTTCCATCTACATTGCTTGTTAACTGCTCCTGTTCAAGAACTGGGGACGTGAATATCTAACTTGATTACTTTTTGAGCAGATATTAGGGCCATGAATGGTGAAGCAGTCCATGCAAGTCCTAGGAAAACAGGAATGATTATTCTAGGAGGGGGATTGCCGAAGCATCATATCTGTAATGCTAATATGATGCGTAATGGTGCCGATTATGCTGTTTACATAAATACTGCTCAAGAGTATGATGGGAGCGATTCCGGAGCCCGCCCCGATGAAGCTGTTTCATGGGGGAAAATACGAGGCTCTGCTAAAACAGTTAAGGTATGCCTTTTGTCTACCCTATTGCTTTTCATCTTCCATTGTTATACACTCTCTTTTCAACTTCAATAAGTTTGCTTACCCTATTTCTTTTTCCTCAAATAAACAAATATATCATCTTAGTTCCCGACTCCTTTCATGATTTGTATGGAATCAGGTACATTGTGATGCAACTATTGCTTTCCCTCTTCTGGTAGCTGAAACATTTGCTTCAAGGTCGAAAAATTTTGCGGCCTAGTACCATTTTTTTCAACCGCACAGATTCATCTAAATATCTTATTATTTATCTCTGTGGTGGCATCCTAATGAAGACAGATGATTTCTCATGATATTATTTATCAGGTAACTTGTACTTTGCCATGGTAACCAAACCATGCTGAGAGTTGTCGAAATTTGTTTTAAAGGGAGAGTTTATTATAGTGTAGAAGAGTCAGACGAATCTGTTATCACTCTTTCTAGTTCGTTGTGTAAGAAATTTGGTTGTAGTGTAGATGCTATTGATGAAATTGCTTTCATTTTATGGCAATATGTCACCATTATCCTCTCCTAATGCACCCATCTGATGGTTGAAGAATTTGCAGCAATTTGCTTGTTTAAATGCACAGGGAGAGTTACTAATGCACCTTTTATTGTTAAGTTTTGAGTCAAACTCGAACTATTTTGAGTTATTAAAGCATTCATAAACTCTGCAACCTCTTTAAAAGCAATATATTAAAAAAACAATATAAAATCAGTGTCTACAGTTTTTACGAGTAATTTCTATTTTTCTAATATTATTAGTTAGGAAATTGAGTAAAACCCAAACAGAGAAAACCAATGCTCTCAGCCCTGTGAGCCATGGGTGGCCCACATCAATGGTTCTCAGCGAAATTGAGTAGTTATATGTGGAAAAAATAAAACCCTCCTGCGGGTTACCGACTATCCATACTTCCACTGCATCACTCTATTTTATGACATTCAACTGTCATATATAATACTATTTAAACGCATTATTTTGTAACTTAAATACTGTTCAATATAACACGAGAGTGTATCCTCTTCTTTTGACACCTTGCCCACCCCGGAGTTTAGATAAAATATAATGTCCGAAAAATGAATTTAAGTAAAATTTAAGATCCGTATTTTATATAGGTCGGATCTTGGGCAGAATCTTTTAGCTTGAGTCTCATTCGGTTCGAATATATATCATGTTATAAAAAGATATTATATTAATTATAAATGTTAAATAATAATTATATATATTTATATTTATATTCAATCACTAACCCAATAACAATTAATCTCATTATCCAAAACTTAAAAAAAAAACTTACCCAACTCAAAATATAAAATTTTAAAATTTATATTTAATATAATAAAAATATTTATTATATTTATGGTAGTGTTTTTTGATATAATAAAACATTTATTATATTTATGGTAGTGTTTTTTAATATAAATATTTTTAATGTGTTAGAAATATTTTATTTTAACATTTTTAGTGCATTTAGTGCAGTTATATATTTTTAAAAACTTATTTTTAAATAAAAACTAATATAAAAAAAAATCAAATATGGGCAAACTAGGTCCAAATTTACTTTTCTTAAATTAGACTAGGCTTGTGCTTGAAAAATTGGTTTAAATATCTTTTATGGGCCCGATCGACCCGGTCCATGGACACCTCTACCTTGCAGTCTCGCATCAAAATGCTTACTTGTGATCACATCTTGCCGGCAAAATGATATATAAGTTTTTTTTTAGTTAATATCCCTAATTAAGTTTGGCAAGTTAAACAAATATCAAGATAATTACATTCTTAAACTATTGACCTTATATCAATAAAGTCTTTCCATTACTAAAATCATTAATTTAACCGTTAAATGAGACATAAAATCTTATGTGACATAGAAAAAAATGGAAGTTTTAAAGAAAAATGAATATCATAAAATAGATGTAATAAAAGTCTTAGCTTTGAGGTTTTGAAACCTTTATTAAAACTATCTTTCACACTATCTTCTTTAAAATTTTCAATTTAAATTATGTTACATGAAATTTTATGTGACATTTAATGGTTAAAATTAACGATTTGAAGATGTAATTAAAACGTTTTGAAGTTTAGGATCTAATTTAGAATAAGGTTTTGAGTTTGAGGATGTCATGTGCAATTAACTATTTAATTAATTTTTCATATAATTAATGTTGCGCTAAAAATGGTAATATATAATAACTGTTATTCTTGAAAGGTATATAACAACTTGATTTCATATTGTGTCATAATTGTTTATAAGATAAACACGTTTGTTTGTTGATTATTATTTTTTATATTTCATTTTATTTTAATTATTAAATGTTGAGTCGAAAGGCAAAAATTGATTTCGTTTTAAGTGTTTACTATCAAGACTTTTATTATTTGAACAATCTCATTATAGGTTCTGATTATATATACTTTTTTTGACACAATACATAGAACTACCCATAGTCTCTTCCTAACCAATAAATAAGAGTACTTTTTTCTTAAATAATAAAAATACTAATGTTTTTAGAATTAAATAATATTTTACATAATTACATAAATATCTAAACTGTTCACAATTCTTAATATGTTTCAATAACAACGATGTCAATCGAGTTAAGATTAAATCAATAATTACATAAATCAATAATTTTTTATTATAATATTAGGAGAGAGGATGACATGTAATTTAGTTACCTAGTCGAAACTCTAATCACTCTTCATTACAAGTATAATAAAAATAAAGCTTATATGAAGAAAAGATACTCAAATTATACTACTTTTCTCATGTAGATACCTAAAATTTTATCCGTTATCACTTTAGGTATCAACCGTTAACTCCGGTTAAAAAAAATCTCAGAACCAATCAAATTATGGCACATGACATTTTTAATTAAATAATCACGTGCCATAATTTGATTGGTCCAGAGGTTTTTTTTAAACCAAAATTAACGTTTTAAAATTTTTTATTTAATTAAAAATGTTATGTGTCATAATTTGATTGGTTTAAATGTTTTTTAACCAGGGTGAATGGTTGATACCTAAAGTGATAACGAGATAAAACTTTAAGAACCCATTTTGAAAAAATATATATATATATATAAATAAGTAACCTAAATGAGAAAAGTTGCATAATTTGACTACCTACTTTTCATAAAAACTTAAAATATTAGTTACAATAATGTTTTTTCCTGGTAATTTTTAAATTTTTTCATTAAATAATGTAATTATTAAATAAATGAGCTCAAAGTTAAAAATAAATATTTGAATCATTATCATAATTTATATAAAATATGAGATGATTTGAGATATAATAAAAACAAAAGCGAAAATTAATTACAATTATATTTATTATATTAATAATTTTTGTTATTAATGTTATAATGATTATCACTTAATTAAATCTTGTATCAATATTAAATTATATTTATTATTTTAAATTAATTAATTATCTTTTAATTAGTATTATAGTTATATCCTATTTAAAACTAAGATTTAGCGCTATTAATAAGTGGATTAAGAGAGTTTCATTCGAGTAGTACCTAAAGAACCCAAAACTAGTTTTTTAATAATATTTGATAATGTAACATTACGATATTTTTTTTGAATAATTTTATTATAGGTTCCGATCATATTTTCTCTTTTTGACATAATGTCTAGAACTACTCATAGTTCCTCTCAATCCATAAATAAAAGGACAATACGCTTCAATGCACTCGAACCCATGTCCTCTTGCATTGGCAACAATGCCCATGCCCATGCCCATTAAGCTAAGACTCAATCAACAACATTACTATATTTATCTGTTAAATTAAAATTTTATTCAAATTATTTCTAATAATTTAGTGTTTAAAATTTCCTGCCTTACTAAGCATGTCAATGCTTACCTTGTTTTATTTTTCTGTCTTCTGTAGTTGCATCTTTGCGGAACTTGGCTATTGGATCACTTCCAAGGCTCACACTATCCAGCGTCTCTTTTGGTAATCTTTGGTTTATCTTGATTTGGTTATAAGTGACATGTAATAGATGTGATTTATATATGTGTGCTTGGTGTTCAAATTTATGAACTTGCCCATTTTGGTATGTTTATTTGAGTAATGTATTAAAGCAAGTTTATGAGATTGTTTGGTAAGCTTGCTTATGGCTCATTATGATAATCTGTGGGATTGTGTTTGGTAAATGATGGAATGAGATGAATAGTTGTTATGGAATGAATTGTAGGTGAAATCTTGGTTGAAGCATATGACATAATTAATTGATCTTTGATTTGGAGATTATAGAAATGCTATGTATAATAGTTCTTTTGATGGCAAATAAAATTGTGAACACATTTTTGTACATGCTTGATATTTGGTGATTCTTATGGTATTTGCTTAGCTATGCTCAAACTTGTGTGAAATAGGAAAACATTTTGGTATTGAATGTTGTTTGTGATGTGCCTTATGGCATATTGGTTAGGCATATAGAATGGTGTTTTAGGTTGTGTTTTGCAATGCTATTGGTGTGTTTTGAATAGGTTTATTGAATGGTATAAAGCATGCTTGTTGCATAAATGAACATAGGGTTTAAAAGCTTATTTTGTAAGGTACATGTGAAACACACACGGTCATGTGCCACACATGGGCATGTGAAACAGTCGTGTGGTCATTAGTTTTTGGGATGTGATTGTTGTATACGGTCTCAGTATCTTACACAACTTCAGTCTATTACATTGTCTAGGACACAGCCGTGTGACTTTTATTAGAAATTTTGCATTTAGGTCCCCACGACTTTAATCTGTTACACGGCTTGGCGACATGACTGTGTGACCTATTAGACACGGTATCAACCTGTTGCACGGCCTGACCACATGGCCGTGTGACCCCTGTATTGCCTTTTTATCTTTTTGTAAAAGTTTCAAATTAGTCCTGAATTATTTTCGAGTTGGTTCAAGAGCTTCGTAAGCTCGATTGAGGCTCGATTTTGGTTGTAATTCATATTATAGTTGAATTATAAAATGTTTTGTTGATTTATTGAATATTAATGTCAAAACTTTATGTGAACTATTCTGTTAACTGTTGTAACATCCTGTAACTCTGGTTCGACGACCAGATCAGGTAAAAGGTGTTACATCTGCTATTACTTAACTTGTTACTTATCAACTATTTTTAGGTCAACACGAACAGTCACGAGAGTAATATATACTTTGTTGTACTTTCGACATAAAATTTAGAAGAGGTTGACATGATTCAGTTTCATATGTCACATTGGTTATGAGTTTTAAATAGGATTAAAATATTTTATATTATTTTAAACATATATGTTTTGTCGAGATCTAAACATATTTTGTTGAATCAATTGATTTTAAGAAAGGTTTTATTCATAATTTAGCCTTTGAATTATACTGGTTTTTTCATTTTAGTACCTAATTTTTTTTTTTGTCTCATTTCAGTACTTGAAACTTTACATTGTTACCCATTTTAATACCAAAAAGCTAATGATGTTAAAAAAGAACTTGGCCAATTAGAACATGACATGTCACCGGTGACAAGGTAGATTGATTGGTTAAGTGGCATGTTAATTGGCATTGCAAGTTGACTAGTGATGCGACATATTGACCAAGTGGATCGGATGTTGACCAATTGTTGACCCATGTTGATTGGTCATTGACCTATATTGATCGATGTTGACCAGTCGTTTACCAAAAAAATCATTAAAAATTGTAAAAGTTATAAAAAAAAATTATGAAAATTAGCAAAAAAAACATTATTTGGAAAATTTTTAAATTTATTTAAAAATATAAGAATTATTTAAAGACATTAAAAAGTTGTTAAAAATATAGAAATTGTAATTTATTTAAAAATGTAAAAACTTGTAAAAATCATTGATTTTTTTTTAAAAAATATTTAAAATTGCAAATATTATTTAAAAATTGTGAAAATCATAAAAAATTACAATTTTTCTTAAATATAGCTTCCAATATTCAAATTCAATTCTTGTTTTCTAATTCAAAGTTTAGTTCATTTGCTAAAATTTTCTTTAACTTTTTATTGGAAAATTTCAATTAAACAGTAAGGCCTAATTAACCTAGTAATACATGAATAACTCATGTGCATAGGGATGAATCTGCAAGCTCTTTATTTGAACAATATTGCTCTCTTTGTTATAATAATTTTTAATTTTTTTTAAAAAATTCTTATAATTTTTAATCATTTTTAATGATTTTCACAATTTTTTAAAATTTTTTACGTTTTAAAAAATACAATTTAATAATTTTTTAACAATTGTTTACAGCTTGTTAAAGATTTTTTTTACAACTTTTTAATAATTTTAAATAATTTTATATTTTTATATAAAATTTAAAATTTTCTAAATAATTGTTTGGTAATTTTTATAATTTTTACAAGTTTATTCATTTTAAAATAATTTTCTATAATTTTAATTATTTTTTGTCGATGAACATAGGTCAATGTCAATCAACTTGCCACTTCACCACTCAACTTGCCATGTTACCAATGATGTGGCATATTATTCTCCTATTTAAAGGTTGGTAAAGTATTATATCAAAAAGAGCAAATATGATTATAACCTATAATGAGATTAATATTTAAAAAAGAAAAAAAAAATTAAACCAAATTTTATTTTATTTTATTATTTTGAATTTATTTCATTTCATATTTGGAGTCGCTAGTTTTTTTTCCCCAAATCCTATATAGAATTTTATTTTATTTAAAAAGAATCAGTCCCAAACATGCAAATAACTTTTCCCTTCAGATTTCGAGCATCAGACCTATTCTAAATGTTCGACCTTATTCTACCGGCTGAGAATCCAACGATTTCCGATTTACGATGGCGGAGCAACCGTAGGTGATGGCCGAACAGGTTTTTATTTTCTTTCTTAAACGAAAAAAAAAAATAGAATATAAGAAAAAGTATAGATGATGTTGAATTTATGTTCCAAATTTACTTCACCTCTGCAATAGTAGCACTTGGACTCGAAATGTAATTGTTGCCAGAAATAATGTTAGTATTTTGATTCAATTGTATACATTTAAAGAAATGAATACATATATTTATTTTTATATTGAATTAATATAATTATTTATTTATTTATTCAATATATCAATGTAAAATTATGCTAATTCGACAGTAGCGTTAAGTGTTTTTTTTTGTGTAAAAATCAAATTAAATAAAAAATTCATGTATAAAATCGCACAAAATAAAAGTTCATGTATGCACTACACCAAAATAGGCTTTTAGCGGCACTTTTTGCGGCGTTTGGATAGAAAACGCCGCTAAAAATCGAGAATTAACGGCGCTTTAGATAAAACGCCGCTAAAAAAATCATTAGTGGCGTTTTTCAAAAAAACTCCGCAAAAACCGAAACCCAACGATGCTGTTTTCCGACTTTTCGGGGGCTTTAGCGGCGTTTATAAGGAAGCGCCGCTAATGTTCTGTGATTTAGCGGCGTTTTTATGTCAGCGCCGCTAATGTTCTGGGCTTTAGCGGCGTTTTTATGGAAGCACCGCTAATACTCTGGGATTTAGCGGCGTTTTTATGGAAGCGCCGCTAATACTCTGGGCTTTAGCGGCGTTTTTTAGGTTTCGCCGCTAGTGCTCTGGGATTTAGCGGCGTTTCTGTATAAGCGCCGCTATCGCTGTGGGATTTTAGCGGCGCTTTTCCAAAAAAGCCGCTAATTCTCAGGCCTTTAGCGGCGCTTTTTTAAAAAACGCCGCTAATGCTCTTGATTTAGTGGCGTTGTTGAAAAGCGTCGCAAAAAAATTATTTACCTATTTATTATTTAATTGATTTATTTATATTAATTAAAATTAGAAGTTTTCATTTAAGTTACCATTAAGCTGTTAAAATCGACGCCGGCCATATGGCTTTCTCAAAACCCTTTAACCCTAAATTCATAATTCTTAAAACCCTAAACCCCTAAAAATTTCATAAAAAATATATTAATGTAAAAGCTTATATATGTTTATAAACATGATGTACATGTATATACATAGATATATATTAATGTAAAAGCTTATATATGTTTATAAAAAATTGTGGAAGCAATACTTAATATTGTATAATTTCAATATTTATCCATTTCCATTTATATTGAATATATTTTATACTTATCTTGAATTTAAAATAAATTTTATGTTTTAAATTTGAAATAAAAAAAAATGAATCCATTAAATTTTAAAAGGGAAATTATCTGATCCACTGCTAGTGGAGTTAAAAATGCAACACCCCAAAATATAGAGGGTTAGATGAAACAAATAACCAAGAAATAAGTCTTAGGCTTAATGGTTAAATAGCTAGTACTCTCCTTGGAGCTCCTAGACTCAGACCTCATCTCTCTCATTGTTTTTTCCTTTTTAATTTCAACAAACTAGAATGAAGAACATCCCTAAAATAAATATTAAATGGATTAAAAAATAAATAAGTATAGGCAGTAGGTGTTCATGGGCCGGCCGGGCCCATAAAAAATTTCGGCCAGTGTCGTAGGCCCGGGCCCAGCCCGGCCCAAAATATGGGCCTGGAATTTTGTCCAGGCCCGGCCCGGGGAAAAAATCCTAAGCCCGGGCCCGGCCCGGCCTATTTTTTAAATAAACACAAAAAATTAAAAAGGTATTTTAAAAATATTTTAAAAATAAAAATATTTTAAAAAGTATTTTAAAAATATTTTTAAAAATAAAAAAATAAAAAATATTTATTTATTTATTATATTCGGTCCGGGCCGGGCCCGGGCCAAAAAAGTGGTGCCCGAAGCCCAGCCCGTTTTTTAAACGAGCCTAATTTTTTTGCCCAAGCCCATATTTTGGGCCTATATTTTTGCCCAAACCCTCCCATATTTCGGGCGGGCCGTCAGGCCGGGCCGCCCGGCCCATGAACACCTCTAGCAGTAGCCTAATTAATTAAGCATCCTCTCTTCCCCTTGGTTTTCCAAGTTCAAGTCACGCCAATCTCCTCCATTGGTTTCAAGAGGATGCTTAACCAATTGGGTTGTTGCCTACACTTATTTATTTTCTACTTCATTTAATATTTAAACAGTGTGGTTGCTCAGAAACGTTTTAGTTATATGAAAGAATTATTAGGTTTATTTTTATAATTTCTGTTACGTCAAAATTGTAATATTTTATCAAATTTGTGGCGTGAGACTTTGGGTTTCGTTTTCTTTTAGTATGCATGACATTTAAATTGATTTTAGGATATTAATATGAATATTAATTAATTATGCATGAACTTTGTTTTTTATTAAAAATATAAATTATTACCATTTTTCAGTTGCTTGAGTATAAGTAAAATTTTGAATAATAAATAAAATAGAAATTAACTAAAATTTCAAAAATAGTCACCTTTACAAAAAAAATGTTAAAATTAATTGGTTTTTGTTAACTCTTAGGTTTTTCTCAAAATAGGCTAAGTTTTCTTTTAAAATAAACAAATTTTCTAAAATAACGATTTTATAAAACTCCGATCATACTAGGTCATCTTGGTGACCGATGTAATATCCCGAATTCAGGTCTAACGTCTAGGCCGAATGGGGAGGTTAAAAAAAACTCCATTAGTAGGAGTGAAATATTGTCATATGTCCTTTTAAGGAATATTAAAAAATTAAAAATAAATTAAATAAACACGTGTCATGTACTAAACATTTGTGGAATTAAGAAAACTCTATTGACAATGGACAGAATATTAACCCATTTTAAATTTAATAATTAATACACTGTCAGTGGAATTTTTTAGACTCCACAAATGGATTGAAGGTATCACAAGTGTCATATTATTTATGTAATTAATTTAATAATATACTTATCAAACCTGCTCGTAGAATTTAAAAACTCTAATTGATTAATAATTTTCCTTTTAAATTTTGGTATGTGATACCAATCCTCATATCATTTTAAAATTAACAGGGTGTATTATAATTTAAATATTATAATTTATTTATTATAATTTTAAATTATCTTTATATCTTTAAAAACAAAAAAGCTCATGTAATATAAGATTTTAGAAGATTCACCATGTGAAAAGATTTAGTTTTTATTAGGCAATTTGCCTTTGTTTTATTTTGGTCATCAAATCATTGTGGGGTTTTTTGTAATTAGTTTTATAATTAATTTAGCCCACCAATATCAACATCTTTTATTAAATTATCTTAAATATAAAATATTTTTAAAAAAATCTTTTATTAAATTCAGTCCTCAAAATTTATAAAAATTATCAATTTAGTTCTAATTTAATTATTTTTTAAATAACAATTTTTAATTACTATAAATCTAGTTCTAATTCTAAAAAAATGTGATTTAAAAAAAAATCATTTCACTTTAGTTAAGTGTATAAATATAATATTATTTTATACATTGCGAATTTAAATGATAAAGTTTGTAAATATTGAGAGTTAAATTTGTTGATTATTTTATATTTAGGATCAAATTAATATCGTATATAGATATAAGTGGACTAAATTTGTTATTAGACTAATAAAAAAATTCACATCAGCTTCCACTTCCGAAAAGTTTAATGACTGAATTGAAAAAAAGTTAATAATTTAGTGATCAAAATAAAATGAAAGTAATAATTTAGTGACCGTTTTTATAATTTACCCTTGTTATT
This sequence comes from Gossypium turneri, assembly GCA_008044935.1. NCBI lineage: Eukaryota > Viridiplantae > Streptophyta > Magnoliopsida > Malvales > Malvaceae > Gossypium > Gossypium turneri. Next base: position 9,343,163 of record CP032580.1, on the reverse strand, counting down.
AGAACCACTTTGATTGCCTCCCATAATCTATAGTTTAAACCATCGGTGTATCGGTTATCAAACTAGCACCACTGCCCCGCCAATTAGCATTCTTGATACAGGAAACCAATCTACGCATTGGTATGTTGGGTAACCTTTCAGTGACAGTGTAGTGTTCTTTTTCATTTCCGCTTATGGTTGCATTTCTAAGTCTTAAAGCTAATCATATGGAGTTTCTCCTTCCTCCGGTGACAGTTTTCTTGGCGAAGGACGAAAGGCGGTAAAAGGAGATCATGGATGATAAGCTTATAAAGTCTGCACACTCAGCAGTTTTCAAAGGCTCAGATTCCCTTGAAGGAATTTGTACTAGAATCGAAGGTTATGATTTCAATCAAGGTGTAAACTACTCCAGACTTCTTAAATCCATGCTTTCCTCTGGATTTCAAGCTTCCAATTTTGGAGAAGCTATTGAAATTGTCAATGAGATGGTTGGTTTCCTTTCTTTTTAGATTGTTTTTCACTTAGAAATGTAATATTTATGATTATTTCTCAAAATTACATAAGCGTATTGAATCTCATAATTTATATGTTCCCAAACGTAGCATTGATGTTTTGGATGTTGGGTTGTTAGCTAAATTCATTAAAATTATTCTTGATGATCAATTAAGTTAAATTGGAGGCTTTCTGATGAGCCTATAGCTGAGGACAGCAGTGAAGAGGAGAAGGATCCTACCTACAGAGAATCTGTGAGATCCAAGGTGTTTTTGGGGTTCACATCAAATCTATTTCATCTGGTGTTCGAGACACTGTTCGATATCTTACTGAGCACCACATGGTGAGTTCCAAATCAGACTTTCTTTTGTGTAGAACTGGTATTTCGGGATACATATTTTATTCATAATCTTCCGTCGTGTGTTTCTGGATTGTAGGTAGATGTCATAGTTACTACAACTGGTGGCATAGAAGAAGATCTTATAAAGTGTCTTGCTCCAACATATAAGGGTGATTTTTCGCTACCTGGTGCTCAGTTACGTTCAAGAGGATTGAATCGCATTGGTAACTTGTTGGTTCCTAATGACAATTACTGCAAATTTGAGGATTGGATCATTCCAATTTTTGATCAGATGTTGAAGGAACAGCATGAAGAGGTAATTACACACACACTTAGATTCTGTTATGTCATACCATATGTTGCTCCACTTTTTTTTTGAAGTACTTGCATCCAGCATCCATGTTCTATCCATATCCAGATATGGATATCCTCCTACCTCTTGTTTTCGGTTTTACAGAATGTATTGTGGACTCCATCAAAGTTAATTGCACGTTTGGGACGAGAAATAAACAATGGAAGTTCATACCTCTACTGGGCGTACGAGGCAAGTTTCATTACCAATTTAGCCTCCATTCGTTAACTATGCCACCCATTGAAGTCGTATATGTGTAATCTATTAAGAAATATTGCATTGTGAAGATATTGTGTTACTGATTGAATTACTTGCATTGGGAAGATATGATGATCTGCGCAGTTATCCATTCCTTAACTATGCTCATTTTTGTTATTTATTTGTAATTTCCAGAACAATATTCCTGTTTTCTGTCCTGGATTAACAGATGGCTCTTTAGGGGATATGTTGTATTTTCATTCTTTTCGCAGCCCGGGTCTGATAATCGATGTAGTGCAAGGTAGGTGTTTCATTGCTTGTTGACTGCTCCTGCTCGAGGACTGGGGATATGCATATCTAACTTGATTACTTTTTGAGCAGATATTAGGGCCATGAACGGTGAAGCAGTCCGTGCAAGTCCTAGGAAAACAGGAATGATAATCTTAGGAGGCGGATTGCCGAAGCATCATATCTGTAATGCTAATATGATGCGTAATGGTGCCGATTACGCTGTTTACATAAATACAGCTCAAGAGTATGATGGGAGTGATTCCGGAGCTCGCCCAGACGAAGCTGTTTCATGGGGGAAAATACGAGGCTGTGCTAAAACAGTTAAGGTATGCTTTTCCATCTTCCATTGTTAGATACTCCCTTTTCAACTTCAATAAGTTCTTGACTCCCTTCCATGATTATATGGAATCAGGTACATTGTGATGCAACTATTGCTTTCCCTCTGCTAGTAGCAGAGACATTTGCTTCAAAGTACAAAAATTTGGCATAATAATTAACATTTTATATTAATAAATCAGAAGCGTGGTGAGCCCATAACCCACAGCTATGATAAGTTTGTATTGTTTCTCTTTGATGTGGCTGTGCAAAAGTCTAAATGATAATATATAACATGTTTGTTGATTGTGTTCATATTTTTTATATTTCATTCTATTTAAATGCATTTTAATTTTAAGTTTTTTTAAATTATTGCAACAACAACCATCCAACTAAAGCTAAGCCAATAATTATATAAATATATCATGTAAGATAATATTAAAAATCTACGTATCATAAATTTTTTATTATAATATCAGAAGAGGGGATGACGAGTTATTTAGTTGCATGGTGCACTTTTCATTACAAGTGCAGTAAAAATAAGATTTAATGGTGTAAACAACTTTTAAACTTTTTCAAAAGAAAAAAAAAAAATTAAGCCTCTATATTTTTTTGCACTTGATTGAATACTTGAACTTTTAAATTATATAAAAAAGACCCTCAAATGTTTTCAAATAAAACAATTAAGCCTTTTTTTAAAATTTAATTAGGTATTTGAACCGTCAAAATGCATAAAAAAAACCAACCATTAACTTATAATAACAAATATTTAAAATTATTTATTAAAAATTAGAAAAAAAATTATAAAAATCGTAAAAAAGAAGAAGAAAAAACTGTAAACTTTTATAAAAATCATAAAGAAATTATAAAATGAATAAAAAAGGCTCTTTAACCATTAACCTTAACTGTTGACTATTAAGTTAACTATCCCAATTTTTTTTAGTTAAAGCCATCTCGATCCGACCTCCATTAATTTTCTCCGGAATAACGCCCAAAAGCTCGTAGCACACCGCTCCCCAATCGCCAGATTGAACAGACCTGGTGACTGGGTACCCGTCCACCAGCAATCCCAATTGCAGATTGATATCTTCTAAAGTGATAGTGCACTCTCCACATATTGAAAGATGGAATGTGTGCATCTCGGATATCCACCTCTCAACCAACGCACTGATAAGTTTCGGGTCCAACTTGCATCCCTGGCCTACCGTCGCCACGTGCCAAAAACTCGCTTCCCACAGGTAATTCTCTACCAACAGTGATGGAGGACCATGCATATTCCGGATATAGCATTTCAATATCCGATCTACAGACTTTTATAACAAATAATAAATTAATAATTATTTAAAAATGCGTAAATAAAAAAATCTTAAATAATATTTAAAAAATAAATTTAACACTTACCATTTTCATTTGTTCGACGGATATGTTCTTGTTATCAAGACGAATCAATTCTCCGGCCATTGCTAAATTCGTACAAATTTTTACGATTTAAAAAAAATAAAAAAATTAAAATTTTTTAAAAATAATTAAAAATAGGGATTTAAGAGAAATTTAAGAGGAAATTGAGAGCAAATTTAGATTAAATATGGATTTGAGAGAAATTTGGAAGGAAATCGAGAGCAATTTGAGAGGAAATTAAGAAAGGATTAATTTGTGAAAAAAAATTGAAGGGGTGGGGGGTTTTTATAGTTTTTTTTTTACCGTTGGGGGGGCCAACGGTCAAAAAAATAACCGTTGGCACTGTTCACGCACGGGGAAAACGCGTCCCCTGGGACGCGCTGACGTGGCAACAAAACGCGTCCACGTCATCGCGGTTTCTGTCCACGTGGACAAAGCGCGCCCTTGAGGACGCGTTTTCCTGTCACATACCCTGACATCGCTCTGACGTGGACGCGTTTTCGGGGAAAATGACCCATTATGGTAAATAATTATTTACCGGGCCCATTTCAGTAAATTTTGAAAAAAAAGGGCTTATACTTGTATTTTGCCCATAAAAAAAATCCTCAAATTTTTTCAAATAAAACAATTAAGCCTATTTTTTGCACTCAATTGGGTATTTGAACTGTCAAAATACATAAAAAAACCTCTTTAACCATTAACTTATAATAGCAAATATTTAAAATTATTTATTAAAAATTAGAAAAAAATTATAAAAATCGTAAAAAGAAAATAAAAAACTGTAAACTTTTATAAAAATCAAAAGGAAATTATAAAATGTATAAAAAAAGGCCCTCTAACCATTAACCTTAACTGTTGACTATTAAAGTTAACTATCCTAATTTTTTTTAGTTAAAGCCATCACGTGTCACAACACAGCGTGACATGTGGTGAAAAATGATAAAAATAAAAATAATTAAAAGTTATAGAAAAAAATATAAAATGATTCTTTTGGTACGGTAATTTTTATAATTTTTTTACGAATTTTATATTTATTTACATTTTTTATAATTTTCTTATGACTTTATTAAATTTGTTATATTTCTATATATTTTATAATTTTTTACGATATTTATAATTTTTCTATTTTTTCCTAATTTTTATTATTAAAACTTAATAATTTTTAACTTTTATTGATTTTTATTTTTTATCATTTTTTGTCACATGTCACATCATGGTTGTGACATGTGATAGCTTTAACTGAAAAAAATTAGAGGCAGTTAACTTTAACTGTCAACTGTTAAAGTTAACGGTCAAAATGTTTTTTTGATGCATTTTGGCGGTTCAAGTACCCAATTAAGTGAAAAAAAAAGAAACTTAATTGTTTTTTATTTAAAAAAGTTTGAAGACTTTTTATACTCTTAAGTCTAAAAATAATACTAGAATATACTCTCTTTACACTTAAATTAAAGTTTAATATAATATTAGTTCCAATAATAATTTTTTTATAATTTTTTTAATTTTTTTCATTAAATAACGTAATTCTTAATTGAACGAATTTTAAGTTAAAATTGAATATTTAATGATTATAATAATTTATACAAAAATATGAGATGAACTAAGACACAAACACATACGAAAATTAATTACAATTATACTAAATATATTAATAATTTTTGTTATTAGTGTTATAATTATGATCACTTAGTTAGATTTTGTATCAATATTAAATTACACTTGTTATTTTAAATGAATTATCATTTAATTGTTGATTGAGTCTTAATTCGATTGGCATGAGCATTATTGTCAATGTAAAAGGATATGGATTCGAGTGCGCTGAAACACATTATCCTCCTATTTATGAGTTGGGGAGGAGTTAGGCCTAGTTATAGAACTTAAAATGAGAATTGTTGAATATATATCACTTAATTAATATTACAATTATATTTTAAATTGATTTTTTAATCAAATTATTTTTAATAATTTAGAGTTTAAATTTTAGAAAACCAAAATTGAAGTGTAACACTTCTTTTTCTTTTGTATCTTTTAGCATATTTATGAGACTTTTCTTTTGTTTAAGTTTGATAAATTAAATTCAACTTTTATTTTTATTTAAATTTGATAAATTAAAATCATATTTTTTTACTTTATCTAATTACCAAATATTTAACATATCCTTTCCTTCTTATATTTATCATTATTTTCAAAATCTTATTTTATTTTCCCGATTATTTTTAAAAATTTAGCCAACTTTATCTAAAAAAGTTATTATTAACACACTCCGTAAATCGAATTAAATTTTAAAGTATGATATATATCATCAAAATTGAATTTCACATGAACATATCATGTCACAAAAAAATTTAGGTCCAGTTGCTAATACTGTTAAAATTCTTCTTTTAAAATTTTTTGTGTGACATTCTAACATTAAAAAAAAAATAGCCACTCGATAATCAAGCCACAGAAAATGACATTACAATGGATTTGAATTTAACAAAAAAATTGACAATGTTAACAATTCTTTAATTTACATCAGCATTTTATTTAAAAGTAAATATTTATACTAACTAATGACATTATAAACGTTGAGGTACCACATTATATAAAAATTCAATTATAAAAATAAAAATTTAAATTTTAGCATAATATAGGGATGTGAATTGAAATTTTGACTATTTTTATATAGTTAAAAAGTAGAGAAACCAAAATTACAAATTAACAATTATTGTTAAAAATATAAAAGAAAATAATCAGGCCTTAGGGCCTTCATTATATACAGTAGTATAGATAAAAAGTAGAGGGGCTAAAATTGAAAATCAATCATTATTGTTAAGAATATAAGAAAAAACATATATATATGTGGGTTAATATCTAAACAGGTACTTCAACTTAATAATTTATATCTATTTGGTATATAAATTACTTTTTGGACTTAAAAACTACGTGATTGATGGCGGTTAATTTTTTTTATCTCATCCAATCAAATCATGCCACATATATTAATGAACCAATAATATTGTGCCATGTGTATTAAAAAGGAAAATTAAATTAAATTAAATTAAATTAAATTAAATTCATTTTCAATTTCAATTTCCATTTATTTTATTAATTAAAAATCTTTTTTAATTAATTAACCATACAATTTTTTTTTAATTGCTTTCTTCTCCATTGTTTCTTTTTTCGGTCCTTACTTCTTCTCCATCTTTTCTTCCCATCCCCGGCACCATCGCCTATGCTTGATCAGCATTTTTGACCACCGAAACGAAGCTCTCTTCACCGCTTTCAACTTCCATTTTAAGGGCTCAAATCCGTCCGACCCAATAAATAAAACAACAAAACAAACAAAATAATAACTAAAGTCCAAATTACAAGCCCAATTTACCCTAACCCAAATCTGCTAACATAAAAAACCCTAAAAGCACAAAGCCCAAAACCTAAAAACTAAATAAGAAACCCTAGCCACCTCTAAGGCTCCGGCTGTTGCCGCTCCTTTGCCTTGGCCACATCAGTAGGCGCATCGCCTGAGGCCTGCCTCTCCCATTCATCGAAATGGCAAGATGCAACTCCCTAGCACCTTTGACCTTGCCATGAATGCCTCCAAAGAAAAAGAAATGAGACAGAGGACAAAAATAACAGAAACAACAAAAAAGAAAAGAAAAAAATATATGTAATCGACTATAAAAGCCATAACAACAAGGTTGTATTTTTTGACATAAAGTTGAAATTGAAAGAAAAAAGAAAACAAAAAAAAATGTAGTTTATTTTTCTTATTTTTTATTTTAAAAAACATAATAAATAAAAAATAAAAGTTCTTTTTTTTTACCTGTCGTTTTGCTTCTACCGCTGTTGGAGACCATCTCCGGCCCCCGAATACCTCAAAACCCACTAAGGTTCTGCTAAGGGTTCGATGATCGTGGCAAGATTGAGAGTTTTTTTATTTTCCCTTCTTTTTTTCGAGTTTAAAAGGCACTAGCCTTCGGATCTAGGCTTTGGGAGTCAAAAGGGCTAAAAAGAAACAAAATTTTTTTTTACAACTCCCGCCATCGGAGGCGACGATCGCCGTTGTCGATGACCGGTGGCTGCAGTGGAGGTGCGGCGACCCTTGGCTGGACGGAGGGGGAGTTGAGAGAGAAAAAAAGAAAAGGGAAAGATTTTTTTTTTAACTAGAGAAGAGAAATGATTTTTTTAGGTAATACGACGGTGTTTTAGGGTGTAGCATAAATGTCCAAAATAGAGTCGTTTTGACGCATAACCCAATGACTCGACTCGAACTCCTTTAGATCAGCGTGTTTTTAAATGAATGGGTTATTTTTCATTTTGGCCCTTTCGCTTTTTAGCATTTTTTAAATTAGTCCTGCACATTGTTTATTTTATTTCATTTTTACCCCGTTATTTTGATTCCCTTGCAATTTGGTCCTTTGACCTACTATCAACCTAAGGGAATGACACGGATCAGATTAATTGCTATCTGAGCCCCAAACTTTTATATTCCATTTTAATTTAATCTTTTATGTTTTGCATTCTTATAATTTAGGCACTAGATTTTGTTATGTTTTCAATTTAGTCTTTTATTTCCCATTTCTTCATTTATTTCGCAATTCATGCTTTAAGTCTTGTTTAAATTTCAATTTAATCTCTCATTTATTTAATTTTGCCACTTTATTTACTATTTCTTTTAACACTTGAAATTTATGTTATTTATATTTCTTTTTTATTTTTTACTATGCATTCTTATTTTTATCCTTATTATTATTATTATTATTATTATTATTATTATTATTATTTTATTATTTGTATTAGTATTAGGGTAGTAATTATGACTATGAATTAATGTTCTTTTTACTATTATAGTTGCATCATTATCATTTACTAGCATGACATTTTTTATTTTTTTATTCTAATATCATCGTTTCATTTTTTACACACTACCATTTTGTTTTATTTTGCTATCACCATGCCACGTATCATGTTTAAATATATTTATCCATTTTTATACTATGCCTAAATAAATCAAATGTACATCACTTTAAATGTTATATTTGTTTTACCCGATGTATAGAAAATAATTAAAATCAAGGCAATGTTCATTATTTTTAAAATTTGGGGAGTTGTGCTCCTAACTTACAGAGTATGACCTCTTTCTAAAACCGGAGTAATCGAATATTCTATTTAAAAATTAAAAGAAAGTGAGACTTAAGTAATGATCAAATGGTGATTTTTCTTGTTTTCGAGGATTCAAAGCATCGTGTCCTAACTTACGGGGTATGATCTTTTCTTCTCGATTAACTTGAAATAAGGCATTTTCGTAAAATTTAATTTAGTTACGCGATATTTTAATAAATAAAAAACATCATGCAAAGAGGGATCGTATTTTAAATTCTCTTTGAATTTTCAATTTTCGATATCAAAACATCTAGTAACCAATTAGGTACCAATTTTGGGCGTTATGAGGGTGCTAATCCTTCCTCATATGTAACCGACTCCTGAACCCATATTCTTGGATTTTGTAAGTTAAAAATTATCGTTTTAGTAGAATCTAATCTTTTATTAAGATGATTAAATTTTGAGGTAACTCGATTACACTTAATAAAAAGGATCGGTGGCGACTTCATTCCCGTTTTAAAATAAAAAGTTGAGCACCAAAAAAGGTTTCAACATCCATGGTTCGAGTTTTAATCGAACCTTTAGCCTCAACTCGCCTATGCCCCGATCGCTTAATCCGGCTGTTCTCCTCGACTAGGCAAAGGCTTTCACTGTTCAGATTTTGAAGAAGATACCTCAAACCATCCAAGTTTGGAGACCCAAAATATTTCAATATGGGTTCCTTTTTTTTTTTTTTGAATGATGACTTCTCTCTTTTTTTTCTGTTTCTTTTCTGTTGTAGGTTGTTGGACTTGGTTGGGAAGTCTTCTTCCTTGTCTGCCGGTTTTCTTTTTGTTATTGCTTGTTGGTATGATGATTGTTGTGTGATAATGGTACGTGGGTGAAGGGTCAATGTTGGTGAGTGTAGGGCGTACAAATTTCGGGTAAAATCGATTTTACTGACCGAACCAAATTAATTTAGTTAATTGGTTGATTAATTGAATTAATTCGATCGAGGTTGGTTAATAATTTTTTGAAAGTTCGGTTGACAGATGATTCAGTTTGAAATCGGTTAATTAACTGAATTAACCGAAAACTAATATTTTTTATATACAATTTATATATATTAAATTCAGTTTATTTTTAATATGTTTTATACTTATTTTTACAAAAAAAATTCAATTAATTCGGTTGACCGACCGAATTAATTGAAAAAGTTTGGTTTGATTAATTTTTTTGGAAAAATTTCAATTTGATTAATATTAAGGGTTTAAAAAGTTTGATTAATTCAGTTAATACTAATTCGGGTCAGCTAACTGATTGAACACACCTAGGTGAGTGGGATAAGCGGAGAGCTAGTGGTAGGTGCTTATGTGGTCTAATTTGGGTGTTGTTTGGATGATGGAGAACGAATTGGGAGTGTTGTTTCGAGTTATCTCTCCAGTTTATTCAAAAGGTTGAAAATTTATTATTTGTTGAACTTATAAAAAAAAAGGTTAAAATTATACTAAATTACTTTAGATTAGGCATTAGTATGGGCTATAACTCAGTCACGATAATGGGGGACTCGAAAATAATAATCAACAAATGCAAAACAAGGGTTAGAGATAAATCAGTTTTAGGTGCGATTATGGTCGATATTCAGAACAACAAAACCCGATTCCAAAACATTGTTTTTCGATTCATACAAAAAACAGAGAATGTTCAAGCGCACAATCTGGCGAAGGAGGCACTAAGAAAAGGGGAAGGAAGTTACCTGGTGGAAGAAATGAGAGGAAATCTAGATTTAGGAGGAAGATGGCCACGAAACCCTGATTGAAAGGAGTTGATGGAAAAGAAATGAAACGACAAGAGATAGCTAAAGTAAACGATTTTTTGGAAACTGCTATCATCTGAAAAGCCTAGTACTTTGGAAATGAAAAGTTGGAACATAATGGAGGCCAGGCTGGTTGAGTTGACTGGGAAATAAAGTTTTGATTTCTATTTTTTTTCTAAAAAAATTTATTATTTTTCATTAACCACAAAAATTTAAAAAATTGATTTTTAAGATCTGATGAACATATAATTTAGTCTGATTTAGAATAATTAATGACACTTAAATATATTATATTATTTTTATAAAAAACTCACGTATTTACATAAAATGTCGTCCTGAAGTCAACATTAGTCAGCTATCTAATAAAGTTAAGTTATAGATTATGGATATAAAAATCTCACCCACTTAATACTTTGGACTATTGAAGTCCATCAAAGAAGGAAAACGTTCTGCCAATTTGGACTTTTCATCCCATTTAAGTGTCCCACAATAATTACATGCATTGTTTCCATTTGAGCAAACTTGCTGAGGTGTAACTATTTTTTAATATAATTAATTGTCATTTAATATTATAACCAAAATTTATATAAAAAATTTTAGGTACAACTCAAAATTTCAACTACTTCACATTCATAATTCATATCACAAATTATATCTACTATATTTTAAGTCTTTGTATTATATTAAAAAGTTCATTTTAACTGCTCTACTATTAAAAGAAACATTTTAATCCCTGAACATTTGAAAAGCTGATATATTATTATCCATATGTTAACTTTATTTTTAATAGAATGCATTGTTTAACGGTGACTGATGTGACATAAAATTCAAATATCAAATCAAATTAAAAATTTACTAATTTTAAAATCAAATGGAATACCGTATCTTAATGATGATTGATGTGGATCAAACTACAAATAATTTAAACACAACAATTATTAACAAGAAAAAAATAATTGAAAATAATTTGGGGTAAAATCAAAAGCAATTTTTTACCTCTACTCATTCTTCAAAATTGTTGGTTAATTTTTTAATTTGATTTAATGTCACATCAATCACGATTAAACATCATCATTCCGTTAATATTAAAGTTAATGTGCAATGATTAAAATATTCCTTTTAATAATAGAAGGATTGAACTAAATTTAATGACACGATACTGTGACTTATAATAAACTTTAACGTGATAAAGAACACCATTGATACGTGGTGAGGCCCCATATTGACGATCATAAGGTCTTTTTATGTAGTTGATAGATTTCGTAAGTTTTTTCTCGATTCATTCTTATATAAATTGTTGAAAATGAAAACAAGTACATTAAAATGAAAATCTAATAAATCGACTAATTTAAAATTTACAAATTTTTTGATTCCTGAATATTCAACTCTCCAAATAATTCTTTATAACGTATTTTATTTGTCTTTGGTAAATAAGATAGCAGTCGTTGACGATTTTCTAGGATTTTATATAGAACTCTCAGAGATAAAACACATAAAACATAAATATCAAGTTTAAAATTTATGTTCTGGTAAATTTATGTTTTTTCTGCCCCGAGAAAGAAAAAAAATGAAGTAAATACCGTAAGCGTGTACAACAAGAGCTATTCAAAATCGATCACAGTGGCGCAACCAAGGACCATAACAACCAGCCATCAAAGCCCTTCGAGGCAATAATCCAATTCAAGGCCAAACACAAAAAAACTCCAATTCACGTTTATCCCGGTGACATATGGAGAGTTATATCAGAATTTGTTCAACGCGTACGTAATATCCCCGTTTTACTTAAAGCCTATGCAACCTTCATTCCCAAAGTGTATGATGCGAATGCTCAATACGAGTACCACCCAGGAATAACGTGACACTCTATTAAGAACGGCACTGCATTCAAGAAGTTGATCTAGAGGTTCATTCAGATGGGGATTGTAATGTTCGATGATCTCTCAAGACCTAATGTGGCCGAAAATCTGTTACCTAGTCATCCTGACCAATGGGTAAATGCGATAATCGAGAGTGGGGGCAAGAGGACCAAAACTGATGTTGCGGAGGTGAAATCCCCACTAAAATGGGTTTGACAAAAAATGATAAACGTAAGATTAATCATTCAAGATTCAGAGGAGATACCCAAAGGAGTGAGGAGCTACTTTGAGTTCTACGCTAAAGAAGGTCATGAGATCCAAGAGTGCACCGAATTCAGAGCTCTAGTGCAAAGTCTGATGGATAACAAAGAATTGGAATTCTTTGAAGATGTCAAAGGCTCAGAGGGAGGAGATGTTTACATCTCAGAAGAAGGATCAACGTAGAAGGTTTACAAGGTCAACCACCCAGTGGTGATTATTTTTCGGCCGAGAAACAATGAAGTGGGAGCACAAGTTACGCCAATATTCATAATTCAAAAACCCGTGGCTTTTCCCTACAAGAATAGCAAAAAGGTTTCATGGAATTATGATTACAACGTGATTATCCCTAGAGAGGAGAACTCAGTTGTCACTTTAAAAGGGGGCTAGGATATTGGTTTCTTCACACGCAGTGGGAAGCGCTATGACCCTGCAAATGCAAGAATTTAACCCCTTAAAAAAACCCTAGCAATTGAGCATAAGAAAGAAAAAATGGCTATACTTGAATCACCTATCAATGAGCCAGTAACTGAGAACAAGGCTAAGGAATTCTTAAAGTTCTTGAAACATAATGAGTACAGTGTCAACCAGCTCGCATATCAATATTAACCTTGCTCCTTAGCTCAGAGACACATCGTAATGCATTGATGAAGGTGTTAAATGAGACTTATGTTGCTGATAATATCTCTATAAAAAAGCTAGATTGTTTAGTTAACAATTTGAGTGCCGACAATTTCATCTTCTTCAATGATGATGAAATACCTTCAACGGGTATGGGATATATAAAGGCTTTACACATCACTACATACTACAAAGGATATACATTGTCAGGAGTGTTAGTTGAGAATGGATCTGTGCTGAACATCTTGCCTCTATCCACGCTGAATAAGTTACCAGTGGATAGCTCTCACATGAAGACGTGTCATAATATAGTGAGAGCATTCGATGTTACAAAAAGGAAGGTGATGGGTAGGATTGAAATTCCACTCTTAATTGGTCTGAACACATATGAGGTAGACTTTTTGGTAATGGATATGAAACCCTTCTATAACTACTTATTGGGTAAGCATTGGATTCATTCGGCTAGGGCAGTACCGTCATCACTACACCAAAAATTGAAGTTGGTAACAGAAGGTCGACCGGTAATGATAAACATTGAAGAAGAGATCATTGCATCCGTAACCAGTGACGCACCATACATAGGAGCAGATGAAGAGGCAATAGAATGTTCCTTTCGACCATTGGAATTTGTTAATGTAACTTTCATTGTTGAAAGAAATAAGATCCCAATGCCAAAAATATCTAAGACCACGAGGATAGGTTTGCAGTTGATGGTAGGAAAATGAGCCTTGCCTGGAAGAGAGCTCAGAAAATATCTTCAAAGAAAGGTCAATGCACCAATACTGATGGACAAACATGACCGTTTTGGCTTAGGGTACAAGCCAGATGCGAGACAGAAGAAGAAGGAATTGAAAAAGAAGCAATGAAGAAGAAGAGCACAACTAAGTGGGGAAGAGGTCAAATGGTTAAGGAGAAATCATTTATCCTTAACAAAAAATGGTAGAAAAAGAGAGCCTGTTAACCAAAACTGCGGAAAGAATGTTGGGAAACTTGAGCATCAATGCCATATCCGAAGAAAGAATTGAAGAAGAAAATCGATCAGAAATTTGTCCTTATATCACTAGAAGTGTTCTGAACAATTGGGCTGCGTAAGAGATCCTTGTAATTTTTAGAACTATTTCAGAGTAATGTTCAAAACACACTTATTGCTCTAAGCCTGGAGCAATAAAAATCCTTTTGTAAAAAAGACACATGTCCACTATTTTTATTTCAATAAAATAATGCATCTTTGTGTCTCATTTGACAAATATTCTTCTATTTTTTTTCATTTCATTCATACTCATACCACACAAATAATTATTCTTAGATTTATTTGTTCTTTGGGTCTTCTCTTATTCCTATAACAGGCCTCCAGATTCAATGATACAAGCGACGCTGCTCTGGCTCAGAGTCTCCTTTTGAGCAGGATATGTGTCCAGAGGAACCTCAAGACTTTGAAGATGATCGAGATTGTAACTTATCTCCTGATTTGTTAAAGATGGTAGAATAAGATGAGAAACAGATCCTACGTCACAAAGAGTCAGTGGAAATTGTGAGCTTGAGAGATGAACAAGAAAAGAAAGAAGTGAAAATCAGACCTTGCATCACTGCATAGACAAGGCAGGACCTCGTTGAATTACTTCAAGAATTCAAAGATGTCTTTGCATGGTCGTATCAAGACATGCCTAGTTTAAGTACTGATATCATGGTACACCAGCTTCTCATAAAAGAAGAATGCAAGCCGATTCAATAGAAATTTCAAAGGATGATGCCTGACGTCCTATTGAAAATAAAAGAAGAGGTCAAGAAATAATTCGACGCTGGTTTCCTACAAGTGGTTAAACACTCAGAGTGGGTAGCCAATATAGTCCCCGTCCCTAAGAAAGATGGGAAAGTAGGAATGTGTGTAGACTACAAGGATTTAAACAAAGCCAGCCCGAAAGATAATTTTCTATTGCCTCACATTGATACCTTAGTGGACAACACAGTAGGTTATTCACTGTTCTCCTTCATGAACGATTTTTTTGAATACGACCAGATAAAGATGTATCTTGAAGATGTGGAAAAGGCAACATTCGTAACCATGTGGGGAACATTTTGTTATAAAGTGATGTCATTTGGACTAAAAAATACGAGAGCAATATATCAAATAGCCATGGTAACTCTGTTTCATGATATAATGCACAAAGAAATCGAGGTTTATGTCGATGATATGATCGCAAAATCCCGAATAGAAAAGGAGCATGTAAAAGTCTTGAGGAAATCATTTTTGAGGTTGAGAAAATTCCAACTAAAGCTGAATCCAGCAAAATGTACTTTCGGGGCCACGTCGGGTAAATTGCTAGGATTTGTAGTTAGCGAGAAAGGGATTGAAATCGACCTAGATAAAATCAAGGCTATACAGGAGTTGCCTCCGCCACGTACCCAAAAGGAGGTCCAGGGTTTCCTAGAGAGATTAAATTATATTGTCCGGTTCATTTCACAACTAACCGAGAAATATGACCTCATATTCCATCTCCTTAAGAAACATAATCCAGGTGCATGGGATGAGGAATGCCAGAAGACATTTGACAAGGTTAAACATTACTCGTCCAATGCCCAAGTGCTGATGCCGCCTAGCCCATATAAGCCACTGATACTATACGTGGTAGCATTTGAGAATTCTATAGGATATGTGCTTGGTCAATATGATGAGTCAAGGAGGAAAGAAAGATCGATATATTACCTCAACAAGAAGTTCACTGAATGTGAGACAAGATACTTGCCAATTGAGAAGTTGTTTTGCGCATTAATCTAGACAACCCGAAGGTTGAGACAATACATGTTGTACCATATGACTTGGCTCATCTCGAAAATAGACCCTCTAAAGTCAATATTAGTATTGAATCAAGACTGATGGGCGGCTAATAAAGCTAAGTTCTCGCACTTATATAATTAGATAATTGTCCTTTTCATAATATTTTGGACTATTGAAGTCCATCAAAGAAAAAAAATGTTTTGCCAATTTGGACTTTTCATCCCATTCAAGTGTCCCACAATAATTGCATCAACGCTATGTACATGTATTGTTTCCATTTGAGCAAACTTGTTGAGGTGTAACTATTTTTTTAATATAATTAATTGTCATTTAATATTATAACCAAAATTTATATAAAAAATTTTAGGTACAACTCAAAATTTCAACTACTTCACATTAATAATTCATATCTTTATATTTTGAGTTGTTTATGTGTTTATATATCATTTTTCGTTTGTGCTATATTTTAAATTTTTTTATGTGTTTATATTGTCACTCAATCCATTTTTATTTTATATCAAAATTTATTCGTTTAATAAACAAATTATATCTACTATATTTTAAGTCTTTGTATTATGTTAAAAAGTTCATTTTAATTGCTCTACTATTAAAAGAAACATTTTAATCCCTAAACATTTGAAAAGCTGATATTTTATTATCTATATGTTAACTTTATTTTTAATGGAATGCATTGTTTAACGGTGACTGATGTGACATTAAATTCAAATATCAAATCAAATTAAAAATTTACTAATCTTAAAAACAAATGGAATACCGTGTCTTAATGATGATTGATGTAGATTAAACTACAAATAATTTAAAAACATCTGTCGAAACTATTTTTTTTTAAAAGGGTCGACTTTTTATTTAAAAACAAAAATAGAGTCGCCACCAATATTTTTTTATTTAGGTGTGATCGGATCACCTCATAATTTGATCATTTTTAATAAAAATTTAAATTTACTAAAATGATAATTTTTTGGTCTACAAAATCTACAAAATCCAAAAATCGGGTTTGGGAGTCAGTTACACACGAGGAAGGATTAGCACCCTCGATACGCCCAAAATTGGTACCTAGTTGATTACTTAGTGTCTTAACGTCGAAAGTTGAAATTTTGAACGAAGATTTAAAATATGATCCCCTTTTGTATTAATGTTAATTTTACTTAAAATTTGCTTGAATAAATCGAAATAAACGTTAAAGACCCTCTTGTCTCGAGACCGTAAAATGTCACACCCCGTACGTTGGGACACGACACATTGAACCTTCGAGAATAAGCTTGCCTTTATTTTTATTGGAGTTTCGTAAATTTTGAAATTTAAAAGGATATCTTGCTATTTAGGTTTAACGAGAAAATTGAAACCCCGTAAGTTAAGGTATAATTTCTCGAATTTTCAAAACGCGAAATATTGCCTTATTTTAAAACTCTTCTTTCTTTTGAATAATGGGTGAAAGTCGATGGAGTATCTAAAAATAATACACGTGTAGTTTATTAGATTATGATTTAAAAGAAATCGTTTGAAAACTTTGAAAGGATCATACGTGACTAATAACGATATTGCAATATACATTTAAAGTAACAATGAAATAATTTACATAATAAAATATAATGAACATGGCATTAATATTAATGAATCGTAAAGTTAATACGCATAAACGATAACACTCATGATAATGCAAATGATAATATAATAGCAATGATAACAATGACAATAAATAATAAAACTAAATTTTGAAAGTGCATAAAAAGTAGTAA
Organism: Gossypium turneri; assembly: GCA_008044935.1. Lineage (NCBI taxonomy): Eukaryota > Viridiplantae > Streptophyta > Magnoliopsida > Malvales > Malvaceae > Gossypium > Gossypium turneri. The sequence goes on along the minus strand of CP032580.1, from coordinate 9,325,653 downwards.
ATAAATGATGAGAAATAAAAAATTATGGGGGAGGGGAGGCAACATAAAATAAACGAGCCAATTCAAAAAGAATGAATAATACCAAAATAGTTTAAAATAAATAAGAAAAAACATAAAACAGTATTCTTTTTTTCTTATTAAAAATAATATATGAAAAAATTTAAAAGATATTATATACAAGATATTTTAAAACAAATAATTTAATAAATTTTTTAAGTAAATATTAAGTAAAACATTTTAAAATAAATAATATGTTTAAAACTTAAAATTAATAATAATAATAATAATAATAATAATAATAATAATAATAATAATAATAGGAAAGCTCTTTTTTAAAAAAAAATTAATTTAAAAAAAGAAAAATAAAAAATGGACTAAGGAAGAGATTGAAATTGAATCCAAAATTCGGGGTTTAGATTGCAAATAAATAAATAAAAAGGTTGCTAGGGACCAAAATAGGGCGTGCCCGAAGAACGAGGGACTGATTGAGAAAATGTTCCCTTTCCTGGTGCGCAGCGTTCCATCATGGACCAAAATGGAACACGCAGCAAAAATATGCGGCCAAAATATAAAGCAATAAGGAGCAGATTGCGCTATACTGCAAAAGCGGAGGGGCTAAATATGCAAATAGTCCCTCAAAGCCAAAACGCGCGGATCCCGACCGCATTCGGGTCGGTTTTCGGGTCTTTTGCAAAACGGTGTCGTTTTGGCCACTAATGCTAAGGTCCAAAACGGCGCCGTATTATCCCTTATATAAATAGCAAAAAAAAGAGAAAAAAAAGTTTAGCTTCATTTTTCTAAAAAAAACAGAGAGCTCTCAGTCTCTCTTGGTCTCTCCCTCGGCCCCTCTTTGGTCAACCGTGGTCACCGCCGTAGTGTGATCGTGGCCGGTGGCCGGCGTCGTGCAAAAGGGAATTTTTAGCCCCCATTTTCAACGATTTAAAGGCCAAGCCTTCTTAACCCAAAAAAATCCAAAAGAAAGGACCCCTCACCCCACCTTTTAGGGCCAATTTCGATGACGTGGTCGAGGGATGTTTCAGGTGAGTTTTTCTTCTTTTCTTTTTATTATTTAGTGTTAAAAAGAAATAAAACAAAACAAAATAAAAATAAAAATCAGAGAAAACCCTAAATTAAAATAAAAAACAAATCACCTTCATTTTTCTTTTTTTTTTTATTTCTTTCTGATCTGTTCGTAAAAAAAAGAAGAAAATTACAGGCATCAGATTAAGGCCTTTATAGCCGAAATACAAGATTCGTTTTTTGTTTGCTCTTTTGTTGTTTGCTTGTGCTTCTTTGTTTTTTTTCTCATTGTCTTCTTTTGCTTGCGTGTTGTAGGTGGTGGCAGAGGCATGCGACGCGTGGAGGTAACGTGCGGCGGCCAAGGGTTGCACCAAGGTGCGACGCACCTAGGGTTTCTCTTTGGCTGAAAACTTGTTAAGTTTTGTGGGCCTGTTGGGCTAGGGTTTTTGTTGGGCTATTAGGTGTTAGTTTGGTTTGAATAGTGGGCTGGTCCGATTGGGCCTACTGGATTGTAATTTTGGACTATTTATTTCTATTTATTTTGGGTTTTGGGCTCAGGCCAAAATTGGCCTATTACATTATTAACAAGAAAAAAATAATTGAAAACAATTTGGGGTAAAATCAAAAGCAATTTTTTATCTCTACTCATTCTTCAAAATTGTTGGTTAATTTTTTAATTTGATTTAATGTCACATCAATCAGGATTAAACATCATCATTCCGTTAATATTAAAGTTAATGTGCAATGATTAAAATATTCCTTTTAACAATAGAAGGATTGAGCTAAATTTAATGACACGATACTGTGACTTATAATAAACTTTAACGTGATGAAGAACACCATTGATAGGTGGTGAGACCCCATATTGACTATCTTAAGGTCTTTTTATGTAGCTGATAGATTTGCAAGTTTTTTCTCGATTCATTCTTACATAAATTGTTGAAAATGAAAATAAGTACATTAAAATTAAAATATAATAAATCGACTAATTTAAGATTTACAATTTTTTGATTTTTGAATATTCAACTCACCAAATAAATTTTTTATAACCTATTTTATTTGTCTTTGATAAATAAGATAGTAGTCGTTGACGTTTTTCTAGAATTGTATATAGACCTCTTTGAGATAAAACACACAAAACATAAATATCAAGTTTAAAATTTATGTTTTGGTTTAAAATCATTGACTTGAGTCAATTTGGACATTTCATACCCTCTTTTTAGTCTCTTACAATAACTGTGAGGAATTGTTCTCACTTTAACAAACCTTTTGAGGTAATTGCCTCCTACTTCTCTTGCTTCCCCTAATCTCTTACAATAGCTGTTAGGAGCTGGTTTTAATTACACAAAACCAACTATTCTTCTTTTATAAAGATAGACAAGTTTGATTTCATCTTCAATTGATTTATGCTCAATTTGGGTTTAAATATTTGAGAGACCAAATCAGAATTTTAATCTTCTTAATTCAACTTATGCTTTAGTTTTATGCTATATTTATTGTTAAAAAAAAGAACGTTGGTAATGACAATATATCGTAAAGAAAAAAAGAAATAAAAATAAAGAACACACAGATTTTTATGTGGAAACCCTTTCAGAAAAAAACCATGGGCAGAGGAGAAGAAAATTCACTATGTTGAATTCGAATAATTACAAGAGGAGTAGATTATGTCTATTTATAGGCTTGTAAAACCATATTCTAATGGGAGTGTAGTAAGATTGAAACACCTTATTCTAATCAATATCAAATAGATGGAGTTTAATAAGGTTTAAAAAACCTTATTCTAAAATAAAATAAAAGAAGTGTAGTTCTATAGGGATTTTACTTTTATTTTATTTTACCACTATATTTTATTTAAATAGGGATTCGGGTCACTTAATTCTAACAATCTCCACCTTGACACGAATTCTCAATGAACAAGTTCTTCATCGCGAACTCTCAACGAACAAGTTCTCTACCTCTTCCATAAAACCCCTTAAGGGTTTAACTTCAACAATGAACACCAATCAAGTCCAAGCAATGCTCAAACTTGATTATAGGAAGTGACTTAGTCGTCATATGTGCAGCATTTTCATGAGTACTAATTTTGCTCACAACAATATCACCACGAGCAATAATATCACGAACAAAATGATACCGAACATCAATGTGTTTTATTCTCTCATGAAATATTTGATCTTTTGTAAGGAAGATGACACCCTGACTGTCACAAAATACTGTATTGATTTGAAGGTCTTCATTGAGTTCATTAAAAAGTCCCTTCAATCAAATAGCTTCTTTACAAGCCTCAGTAATCACCATGTACTCAGCTTCAGTGGTAGACAAATCAACTGTAGTTTGCAAAGTGGCTTTCCAACTGATTGAACAACCTTCGATTGTAAAGACAACCTGTGAGAGATCTTCTTCTATCAAGGTCTCTAGTAAAATCAGCATCAACATACCCAATGACTCTATCTCTAGTTCTTCCAAACTGTAAGCAAACATCAGTAAAACCTCGTAAGTATCTTAAAATCCATTAAACTGCTTTCCAATGTTCTTTACCGGGATTCACCGTGTATCTGCTAATTGCACTAACTGCATATAATAAATCTAGACGTGAACAAACCATAGCATACATAAGAGATCCCACTGCACTAGAGTATGGAACATGTGACATGTACTCAATCTCATCATCTGATTATGGAGACAAAGCTGATGAAAGTCTAAAATGGCTGCTAAAAGAGTACTAACAGGCTTAGCATTCTGCATATTGAATCTGCAAAGAACTTTCTCGATGTACCCCTTCTGACTTAGGTACAATTTACTTGTTTTTCTATCTCTGAGAATCTCCATACCAAGTATTTTCTTTGCTGGTCCCAAATCTTTCATCTTAAATTCTTCATTTAGTTGGGCTTTGACATTTCTTATCTCTCCTTTATCTTTCGCTGCTATCAACATGTCATCAACATAAAGGAGTAGATACACAAAAGAACCATCACCGTTTTTCTTAAAGTAAACACAACTGTCAAAGTTACTTCTTTTAAAATCATGAGAAGTCATAAAGGAATCAAACCTCTGTACTACTGTCTTGGTGACTGTTTCAAACCGTAAAGGGACTTTTTCAACAAGCAAACATAGTCCTCTTTTTCTGAGACTTGTAAATATCCTCCTCAAGTTCTCCATACAAAAATACAGTTTTTACATCTAACTACTTAAGCTCCAAATCATGCATGGCCACAATACCAAGCAAAGCCCGAATCAAACTATGCTTCACAACTGGGGAGAACACATCTGTGAAGTCCACTCTTGGAATTTGACTGTAACCCTTTGCAACAAGCCTTACTTTATATATGGGTTCTTCAACGAACAACTTTTTTACCTTTAGGAAGTTTCACCCATTTACAACGAACAACCTTTTTACCTTTAGGAAGTTTCACAAAATCCCATGTTTTGTTTTTGTGGAGTGATTCCATCTCCCTTTGTATAGTAAACATCCACTTTTCTGAGTCTTCACAACTAACCGCCTCAGAATAATTGATGACTCTTGGTTTGCATCTATATCTTCAGCCATATTTAAAGTATAAGCAACTAGATCAGTCTTGGCATACTTCTTTGGAGGTTTAATTTCTCTTCTAGTTCTGTTTTTGGCGATAGAGTATTATGGTGAAGAAGCAACTCTATTCTGAATTTTTGTACTGGCTTGAGGAGTCGACTCTGTTGTAGATTCTGGATTAATATGATGTTCCACCTACTTTTGATTTTCTTTACTGGAAGAGCCTTTAAGAGATAAGTTAGGTAGCATATCAGTTTCATAAAAAACAACATCTTCGCTAATCACAACTTTTTTATTTTCAGGACACCATAACTTATACCCTTTTACACTAGCTTTATAACCAAGAAAAACACATTTAATGGATCTCGGTTCCAATTTTCCATTATCTACATGAGCATACGTAGGACACCTAAAGATCCTTAAATCAGAATAGTCATCAAGATTACCAGACCATACCTCTTGTGAAGTCTTTTTCTCAATGGCAACTGATGGAGATCGGTTGATCAAAAAATATGCAGTAGAGGCTGTTTCGGCCCAAAATGACTTTGGTAAGTTGACATTTGACAACATACATCGAACCTTCTCCATGATCGTTCTGTTCATTCGTTCTGCAACACCATTTTACTGTGGAGTATGACGAACTATCAAGTGTCTTACGATCTCTTCTGACTTGCACAGTTTATTAAACTCATCAGAACAAAACTCTAAGACATTGTCTATGCGGAGATATTTTATTTGTTTTCCTATCTATTTTTCAATCATAGTTTTCCAATACTTAAATACGGAATACACATCGCTTTTCTGCTTCAGGAAGAACGCCCAAACTTTTTTGGAAAAATCATTAATAAAAGTTAGCATATAATTAGCTCCACCTTTCGAAGGCACTCTGGATGGCCCCCACAGATCAGAATGAATATACTCCAACATTCCCTTCGTGTTATGGATTCCTCTGATGAATCAAACTCTTTTTTGCTTCCCAAAAACGCAGTGCTCACAAGACTTCAGTTTGCAAATTCCTTTCCCATCAAGAAGTCCCTTTTACTCAATTCTTCCATGCCATTCTCACTCATATGCCCTAGGCATATATGCCAAAGTTTATTAATATCATCATTTGACAAGGAAGAAGATGCGACAACTGCATCACCAGTAACAGTAGAACCCTGCAAAACATATAACTTGGCAGTCTTTCTCTACCCTTTCATCACAATGAGGGAACCTTTGGAAATCTTCAAAACCCTACTTTCAGCTACGTATTTTTACCCTTTTGAATCAAGAGTACTCAACGAAATTAAATTTCTCTTCAATTCTGGAACATGTCGTAAGTTACTAAGTGTTTTGACAACTCCATCAAACATCTTAACTTTAATTGTTCCAACAACTGCGATTCTACATGAAGCATTATTTCCCATCAAAACAACACCTTCAGACACTATTTCGCAAGTTGTAAACTAATCCTGATTGGGACTTATGTGGAAGGTGTAGCCCGAATCAAGGATCCATTCCTCGGTCACTTTAGAATTATTGACAAAAGCAACTAGAAGTTCACCATTGCTGTAGTCTTCTACAACATCAGCTTTACTAAAATTTTCTGATTTTTTTCATTTTGATTCATAGCCTCCCTTTTGATCTTGTTCTATAGCTTATAGCATTCAAATTTAATGTGTCCTTTCTTCTTGTAGAAGTTACAAATTTTACCTCTGTTTGAAGACTTTGATCTACCCTTAGATTTACCGTGAAGATTCCGTTCCTGTGTCCTTCCACGATCATTATCAGCATTTCAATCTTGTCTTCCACAAACAATGAGACCCTCTTCCTAAGAGTCAGTTTTAACCACAAGATGCTTCATCTTATCATACGAGGTTAAAGAATCATAAACCTCATCAACTATAAGAGACTCGCGGCTATATAAAATTGTATCTCTAAAGATTGAATAAGACGGGGGCAACAAATAAAGTAAAATCAACCCTAGATCTTCCTTATCATACTGAACCTCCATGGCCTCCAAGTTTGAGAGAATTTCTTTAAACACAATTAAGTGTTCGTGCATAGAAGCACCTTCCTCCAAATAATGAGCATAAAGACGCTGCTTCATATGCAGCTTGATAGTTAGAGTTTTCGACATACATATTTGTTCCAACCTCTTCCATAATCTAACAGTGGTCTTCTCCTTCATCACGTCCTGTAAAATTTTGTTAGACAAATGCAAATGCAACTCTGTTAACGCCTTTCGATCTTTGCGCTTCTTCTCTTCCTCCGTCAATGTCGAAGGTATCTTATTTACCCTTAGCAGGGCTTCCTCTAAGTCCATCTGTGCAAGAACGACTTGCATCTTTATCTACCACAACGCGAATCTGGTTTTGGGATCCAACAGTGAAATTTCATACTTCAAAGACTACATTACCGTGATTAAGATAAACAACCTGAAAGCTCTGATACCAATTTGTTAAAAAAGAATGTCGGTAATGACAATATATCGTAAAGAAAAAAGAAATAAAAATAAAGAACACACAGATTTTTACGTGGAAACCCTTTTGGGAAAAAACCACGGGCAGAGAAGAAGAAAATTCACTATGTCAAATTCGAATAATTACAAGAGGAGTAGATTATGTCTATTTATAGGCTTGTAAAATCATATTCTAATAGGAATTTAGTAAGATTGAAACACCTTATTCTAATCAATATCAAATAGATGGAGTTGAATAATGTTTAAAAAACCTTAGTCTAAAATAAAATAAAAGAAGTGTAGTTCTATAGGAATTTTACTTTATTTTATTTTACTACTGTATTTTATTTAAATAAGGATTCAGATTACTTAATTCTAACATATATATATATATATATATATATATATATATATATAGAAATGCAGTTCAAAGTATTTTAACTGGTAAATTAATTTTGATTTCTTGCTCATAGGATTACATACTCAGCAACATAATAATTTTGGAAAGAAGATTCTTTTGAGATCATCAATAGAAGTAAAGAACTTCAAAGAAAATGGCCAATTTAGTAGCTAATGTTGGTGGATTAGGATTTTCTAAGCAATCTAAGAAAGAGCTTCAATGGGATGCCAAGAAAATGGACAATAAACAATCTGAGCTACAAGAGTCTTCAAATTCTCCTTCATGGATTGCTATGTATTTGCAAAGTACTTGTGATTTGGCAGCTATTCCCTGTTTGTTCTTTCACAAACTCCAAGTGTTGGATTTGTCCTATAACCAAGTTTGAACATTGCTTAGACTTGATTGGTGTTCATTGTTGAAGTTAAACCCTTAAGGGGTTTTATGGAAGAGGTGGAGAACTTGTTCATTGAGAGTTCGCGATGAAGAACTTGTTCGTTGAGAATTCGTGTCAAGGTAGAGATTGTTAAAATTAAGTGACCCGAATCCTTATTTAAATAAAATATAGTGGTCAAATAAAATAAAAGTAAAATCCCTATAGAACTACACTTCTTTTATGTTATTTTAGAATAAGGTTTTTCAAACGTTATTAAACTCCATCTATTTGATATTGATTAGAATAAGGTGTTTCAATCTTACTACACTCCTTTTAGAATATGGTTTTACAAGCCTATAAATAGACATAATCTACTTCTCTTGTAATTATTCGAATTCGACATAGTGAATTTTCTTCTCCTCTGTCCGTGGTTTTTTCCGGAAAGGGTTTCCACGTAAAAATCTGTGTATTCTTTGTTTTTATTTCTCTTTTTTTTTTTTGCGATATATTGTCATTCTACTTTTAAAAAGTTATAATAATACTTCCAATTAAGTGAAGTCTAATCAATACAATGATACAAAAATATTGATGAAACTATTTAATTACAAAACAATTATTTGTCAAATTTTTTGCTTGAATTATTTTAAAGGGAAAAAAAATCACATTATAATGTGCTACATATATTGCTTAAAGGAAATTAAATTAGTCACTTATTGAAATATTTAGTACTTTTTTTAGTTTAACATAATCTTGATATGTTTTTCTTTATTTTAAGTTAGATGAGGTAAAAAATAATATTGAATTGTCAATTGAGTATTAACTTGATTGAAATGGATACTGTTGTCAATGTAGGAGGATGTTAGTTCGAGTACACTGAAATGCATTATCCTCCTATTTGTGATTTGAGGAGGGTTATGGGTAGTTTTAAGTATTGTCTCAAAAAGACACTCTAAAAAACATAATACAGGTCGTATATGAGAAAATTTAAATTATCAATAAGTGTGAACTCTAGCCAAATATGTCTAAATGAAACTATCGTAGAAAGCTTCTGATACAATAAATGTTATTGTTAGTAAGCTCACTGGTGTAGTGATAAAGGATTTACGTTGTTTTTTAAATTCTAATTGACGATAAACTTAGTTTAAACTAGTGGCGTATCTAGGGGACTGGCAGGGCCCCCGGCTTCCCCTCCTAAAATGGAAAATTATCCATTTAGGCTTTTTAGAAATTTTAAAATTTTAAATTAGTAAAGGTAAAATTACACTTTAATCCCTCCCAAAATGATAAAAATTTAATTTAATTTTTTTAAAATTATAAAGATATAAACTATTAAAAATTAAAATTTAATTTCGACCCTAAAAAAGTTTTCTAGTTTCGGGCCTAGTTTAATCTCGGACAACCCTTGCACTTTTTATCTTTATTAAAAGCAAGCACTTTTTATCTTTATTAAAAGCAATGGCCAACAACATAAATAGGAAATAAAACAATTTAAAAGGTTAGTCAATTGTCAACATCAACTTATAACCAACATAAAACAAAAAGAGTTGGTATAAATTATCCTATACATGTTTAATAATTTGATTTTTACAAATACTTTATTAATGACTAGAATTCTTGAATTATTATATTATAATATTTAAATTATCAAAATAATTATTTTAATAATTATTCTTCTTATTATTTTTATGATATTAATTATATAAATTAATTTAGTTAAATATAAAAAATCGTATGTAATGCATGTGAGATTATAAATTAGAGAAATCAATTGTTATATTAGTTGACAACTATAAAAATGGTACTCACACATGACGAGATTTAAGTCAAAATAAATGTGAATAGAATCCACACATGATTTATGCAAAATAGGTATCGTAATTGGACTCCCCACGTCCCACGTCCTTAACCTTACTAAAGCTTTAGAAATGAGTCGTTATACTAATTGACAACTACAAAACAATACTCATATATGGCGAGAACATTGAACTAAATAATTAATTCAGTAAGTTAAAATTAATTAACCCAAATAAATTTGAAAGAGAACTCGTATATTTACATAAAATGAGATTCAAACTTAAGACCTCAAAGCGTATTATTCAACCCGTTCTTAATTTAATATCCTAAAGTTTTTAAAGCAAAATCTTCAATATTATTTACATTTTAAAATTTTCACTTATAATTTCTATTTTCCTACTTTTATTTTTGGAAAAACTACAAAAATAGTCATTTTTGTTTGTCCCAGATTACATTTTAGTTACTTATGTTTGAAACGTTATGTTTTAGTCACTTACGTTATCGTTTTGTTACGAAGAGGTCACTCTACCGTTAAACTCCGTTACCTCCTTAACGACATTCTTATATGGCAGTCCAAATGAGTTTTAAATGTCAACTTGGATGTCCAGTTACTGGGATGAAAATAAGTTTTTAATTAAATAAATTTAATTTGGACTGCCACATAGGACATCCAAGTTGGCATTTAAAATCCATTTGGACTGTCATGTAGGATCGTCGTTAGGGAGGTAACGGAGTTTAACAGTAGAGTGACCACTTTGTAACAAAATGATAACGTAAGTGACTAAAATATAACATTTCAAATATAAGTGGCTAAAATGTAATTTGAAGCAAACAAAATTGATTATCTTTTTAGTTTACCCTTTGGTTTTCAACAATTATTATGTTAGAATCTTGAAACTTACACATTATTTCAGAAAGCTTCCTCGAAATTTCCCTCAAGAAGTAGACAAAAATAGGTTTTAAAGGACTATTTAGAAATTCCCCCCACTTCTTATAAAACAAAATTTTTTTTTTTTGTCTAAAACCATTGACTTGAGTCAATATGGACATTACATGCCCTCTTTTAAGTCTCTTAGAATAGCTGTGAGGAATTGTTCCCACTTCAACAAACCTTTTGAGGTAATTGTCTCCTACTTCTCTCACTTCCCCTAGTCTCTTGTTTTGAATTGTTTGGTTTTTATTTCGTATTTTACTTTAATTGTTCATCTCATGTTGTGTTAATGTTCTATCTCAATTCATTCTATATTTTGCATAGCTTATTAGGTGATTTAATTTAGAATATATAATATATTTGTGTGATATTCCAATTCATTTCATATTTTGCATAATTTATTTTGATTTAATTAAAAAAAGGTATTTATATGTAATGCTCCAATTATGTTCAGTAGGCTTTATCCAGTTAGCGGTCAAGTTACTGTTTGTAATTGTAATAATACAAAGAAAAATTGTTCTTATATATCACTTATCTAAAGTTTAAACTGGTTTACTCTACTTAGATTTGATCATGAGATCTGTCCGAAAAGTAAGAGAGTTTGAGTTAAAGTACTGACTCGAAAAATGAGCTTGGGTAAAAAAAAGAGGCCTGTTTAGTCTTGGGTAAGCTTATTTTGACTTTGCAAAAAAAAGAAAAAAAGAAAAAAAAAGAACATGCTGCTTTTTGTTGCTATTTTGTCACTGTTTTGGCGGTGTAGTTTTGTTATTGTATTGTTGTTATTTTATTATTATTATTTGGATATTGTATAAATCTTGTTTTATTGTTACTTTTGCTACTATTTTAGAGATATTTACTTTGTTAAGTTGCACCTATCTTAGTGTTATTTCAGTATAAAGAATTTGTTTAATTTATTTTCAATTTGTTGGGAAACATTTATTTTTTTAGTGTATTTGATGTATTATATATTTTTTAATTTTTTATATAAAAATGATAATATAAAAAAAATTTTAATACAGAAGGGCCAAGCTCGAGTTTTAGCATTTTTTTATTCGGGTCAGGTTTGGACAAAATTTTAGGCCTATTTTTCGGGGCAAGCTCAGACCTAAAAAATGAGCCTAAAATTCTATTGAGGCACGACCCAAACCCGGCCTGACTCGACCAATGATCACCTCTAGCTCTAAGCCCCATATATATATATATATACACTAATATATAAAACATTAAGCTATTTAATTTCTATTATGTGTTCTAATTATAAATATTTATAATTGTTGGTGTGTGGTGATAAAATAAATTTATGCGAAATTAAAGAAGGTTTTAAGGTGTGAATCAAAAGCTACTTTCTTTAATGTTCTATTCGCCTCACCTATGTATGGTGTGCAAAAAAGTTACTGGTAAATAAACCTCAAGGATACATTGATTTCCAATGATGTTTACATTTTGCATTGATGAAAACAGTCCACTGAACACTGAGCGGAACATAGCAAGGATATTAATTTCTATAACTAATTTCTGCAGTAATTTTTTATAGAACAATCTAGGAATATAAAAGATGGTAGGAAAATAAAAAGAAACTTTTGATGTGTTTTTCTTGTGTGTTATACAATTTATAGGAGGCCTTATGTCACTTCATAGGACATAATTACCCAATTGAATAGTCACATCTTTAGCAATAAACATAATTATTCAAGATATCTACTTGAATAATTATGACTACTTGTTAATAACTAAGTAACATAACTTTTAATTACTTATAACTTTTCATATGTAACTATATATATTTCGGAAATGTTTGTATTATTATAATAGTAGTGCCTTGTATTTTGGATAAAATCAGTTTTAGAAATCATATATATGATTGATGATAATGAGCTAGTATTTATTTTCGTATTTTATAACTTTTGGAGTACAAAATGTGTAAATAAAACCTTTAAAAAAAATATTAAAATGCAAAATCTGTAGTAAGGAGACTAGTCTATGTGAAATAGTACATGAACACTATAAAGACAGACAAGTTTGATTTCATCTTCAATTGATTTATGCTCAATTTGGGTTTAAATATTTGAGAGACCAAATCAGAATTTTAATCTTCTTAATTCAGCTTATGCTTTAGTTTTATGCTATATATATATATATATAGAAATGCACTTCAAAGTATTTTAACTGGTAAATTAATTTTGATTTCTTGCTCATAGGAGTACATACTCAGCAGCATAGAAATTTTGGAAAGAAGATTCTTTTGAGATCACCAACAGAAGTAAAGAACTTCAAAGAAAATGGCCAATTTAGTTGCTAATGTTAGTGGATTAGGATTTTCTAAGCAATCTAAGAAAGAGCTTCAATGGGATGCCAAGGAAATGGACAATAAACAATCTGAGCTACAAGAGTCTTCAAATTCTCCTTCATGGATTGCTATGTATTTGCAAAGTACTTGTGATTTGGCAGCTATTCCCCGTTTGTTCTTTCACAAACTTCAAGTGTTGGATTTGTCCCATACCAACATCAAAGCATTACCACATTCTCTTCCCAACAGCTTGTTTGCACTAAAGAAACTCTTGTTAAGAAGGTGTAAGCTCTTCATGAAACTGTCACCACATGTTGGGAAACTCGACAATCTCGAGGAGCTTGATCTTGATGAAACTGAGATAATCAGTATTCCCATTGGTATTGGAAAACTAATGAAGTTAAGAGTCTTGAAGGTATGCATTTATGGACAGACAAACTTCAGCAAAAGAAAGCAGTTGCCATCAAACATGGTGCTTCATCCTGGGATGATATCGAAGCTCTCCCGCTTGATCGAATTAAGCATTGATGTTGATCCATCGGACAAGTGGTGGCATGATTCTGTGGAAGAAGTTGTAAAAGGAGTATGCAACTTAGAGGGGTTGAGGAGCCTTTGCTTGTATCTACCAAATTACCAACTTTTAGATTATACTTCATTCATATATCCTTCATTATCATGTTTCAGATTTACTGTTGGTCATCATAAAAGGAGAACAATCTCTCGTGTACCCCATGAAGTTGAAGCCCAATTCACAAAATGGGACAAATGTTTGAAGTTTGTGAATGGTGAAAACATCCCATTTCAAGTAAGAAAAGTACTTAAGTTTACTTGGTCGTTTTTCTTGGACCGCCATGAAAATGCTTCGAGTTTATCTCAATTTGGGAATGAGAACATGGCAAAGCTGAAGTTTTGCTTGTTGGTCGATTGTAATAAGATGGAAACAATTATTGATGGAGCTGAATTTGAAAACGTTCTCGAATCACTACAATATTTGAGAATTCATTACATGAATTTGAGAAGCATATGGAAAGGACCAACTCGTTCTGGTTGTATGTCTAAGTTAAAGTTCTTGGCATTGAATACATGCCCCAAGCTGAGCTACATTTTCTCACATGTTTTGCTCAGAAATTTTGTCAACTTGGAGGAGATTATTGTGGAGGATTGTCCCCAAGTGAGCAGCCTTGTAAGTCATGTACCTGCCCTACCATATTTAAAACCTTTTCTCCCGAGTTTGAAAAGGTTGTTTCTTCTTTACCTCCCTGAACTGGTCAGCATTTCAAATGGCCTATCCATTGCACCAAAATTAGAGAGAATAGGCTTCTATGATTGCCCAAAGCTAAAAGTCCTATCAAAAAGGGAGTTGTCAAGCAAAGCTCTTAAAACAATCAAAGGAGAAAAGCAGTGGTGGGAAGATATAAAGTGGAATAAAATAGATTGGGAAAATGGGCCACGTAATCTAATGCGTATTTTCTCTCCAATCAATAATGAGAAAGATGTGATGGCACAGTTGTTAGAAGACAGAAATGTATTCGAAGCCCAACAATCAGGTAATTTATCTTACTTAGAGTTGTATATTCATTTCAATTAATAATTATGTTCTACACCTCTGTAGCTTTAGAAATGCAAGGATAGATGTACAATGCACTAGTTTTAGGACATAAAAAAGTTGGATATGTTAGCTGTAGTCTCAACTATTGGTTTTTATTTTCAGATTGTATGGTGAAGTCAATGCCATTGAAGGGCTTACGCATTCCTTCATCCCTCACTCTACCTCGCTTAACCGTCACTCGACGGTTGAATGTAAGTATATATATGAACCGCACTCCACTGTAGCAGTAAAGGTTTTCATTTTGTTTGTTTGTTTGATTGCAATTTGATCATCTCAAGCTCATGCTCAGATACAGGTTGAACATACAAGAGGGTTCTTGAAAACATCAGGGCAGCTTTCAGATTTGGTAAACAATCCAGGTTACAACGAGCAAAGGATTAGTTCAGTGGGCGGCTCAAACAGCAAAGCAATCATCAGCGGTGCAATGCCCTCCATTCCAACTCGTTACCAGAGTGTAATGCGTAGAGATTGGCTCACATTTTGCCAGTATTTGAACAACCACAGGCCTCCAATCTCTGTTTCTATGTGCAATGCTGCACATGTCCTTCAATTCCTTCGGTATCTTGATCAATTTGGCAAAACCAAAGTCCACATCTCGGCTTGCTCTTTCTTCGGCCAATCTGAGCCGCCTGGTCCTTGCGGGTGTCCCCTCAGACAGGCCTGGGGAAGCGTTGATGCACTTGTTGGTCGACTCGCCAGCTCTTATGAGGACCAGGGAGGGAACCCGGAGGTGAATCCTTTTCGAGCTGGAGTTGTGAGGATTTACTTGAGGGAGGTCAGGGATGCTCAGAATAAAGCTAGAGGTATTAGCTATAAAAAGAGAAAGAAACCTGAGATAAAGGTAGCAAGCACCACCACCACCACCACCACCACCACCACCACCACTCATTTTCGGATGCCAGCACAAGTGAGTAAAACTTTGTTTGACCTAAACAACTATATTTTCTCCTCAGTAACTTCTCCATTGTTCAACTTTGCTGTCGATAAGCATTAAGGATTTGTTCTCCTCATGCAATTCCTCATGCTATTCTCAGGCGAAGACAATATCGTGAAAAGCTCGAGGCATAGAACAAACTCATAAAAGTTCGAAAGGTATGAGCACGAGAACTGTAACGTGGCCTTACAATGGTATTCTCTAAGAAGCTATTCTATAAATATGTTTTGCAGCCGTATAAGCATGAGTCTCAACGTGTTCATCCGTTAAAACGAGCTAAAGGAAATGGTGGGCAATTTCTCAACACAAAGAAACTCCAACAGTCCAAGAGCACTCCGACAAGCCACGGACCAGACATGTCCAGGTCTCCTCAGCTGCATTTGTCTGCAAACATCTCCAAACCAGATGTACATCAGCCGAAAAATTTCAAAGATTCAGGTTCGGCTACCTCTTGCTCCGATGTCAGAAGTGCCTCCAACAGTGATGAAATGTTTCAGCAGCCAGATTTCAGGTTCTCTAGCTATCCTCCCGATCATACTGGTGAAGCCATGCCGTGTCAAGCTGGCAATATCCATGGTGATGGGAACCTCCATCACCATTCCTCTCTCTTCCAATAGACGAGCGAACAGATTCTCATCTGCGCAGTCCATATTTGGTGCACCGATGAAAATATGGCTGCTCTGTTACCATCGGAAGTCATCCTTGGCTGTGTTTACTATTATTTAGGCTGTAATTACAAACTGTTACAAAACCACGAACATACTGGTGAAAATTATTAAGATAACTGCATGCCTTGCGGTACATTTGAGCTTGAATTCCATATGTCAACTCTCAATAAACCTTATATATTATAGCTTAAATTTGCATAAGTTGAATGGATCTAATATGGGACTGAAATTTCTAGTCAATATCACCACCTTGTGCTCAATACGAAAACATGGACTATCAGTTTAGTTTCCTATTATGATGCTGAAAATGAAAGCAAAAATGAGTCGTTGGTAATAATTATGAACTTATGATTTAGTTCATTCTGGATGCGTTTCTATATATATATATATATATTAGAATTTGGGTAAACTACAAAAATGGTCACTAAATTATTGACTTCATTCTAGTGGTCATTCAAAGCTGATTTGGGTTTTTTTTATTGTGTAATAATAAATTTAGCTCTTAAAATTTACACATTATATCAACTTGATCTTAAATATAGAATATTCCACAAATTTAGCACTCAACGTTTACAAAATTTGTCATTTTAGTTCGAATTCTAAAAAATTCATATAACTTTATCTATAACTAAACAATCTATTTCCCATAATTTTATCTTCTGTTTTGAAGTTGGAGATGGCAACTTAAGCTCACTTTTTTTTCTATTTCAAGTATTGAATTTTGTTTTTGGTTTTTTTTTTTTAATTATAAGTTGGTTGGTAGTTGCAGCATCTGCCAAAGATTGATAATCAACTTTGCTTCATCAATTGTAAATTTTTAACTATTGTTACTATATAGTGTTCTTTTCCATCCCTTTTTTTCCCTCTTCAATGTGTTGGATTGGTAAACAGGGTGTATAACAACAGTTTATGTCAAAGACGATGTTAGAAAATTTATATTGGAGTAGGATAAAATTATAAAATTTTGAAACCTAAAGCTAAGATTTCTAGGTTAAGAAGTTTAAATTATTAATTTTGTAAATGACCAAAAATTAATTTATTAAATTTTTTAGAATTAGAACTAAATTGACAAATTTTGTAAATTTTGAAGGTTAAATTTATTGATTTTTTAGAATTCAAACTAAAATGACAAATTTTATAAACATTGAGGGCTAAATTTGTTGAATATTTTATATTTAGGATCAAATTGATATAATGTGTAAACATTGGAAGTTCTAGATTTGTTATTAGACCAATAAAAAAGCTCACATCAACTTTGAGTGACCACAATATTTGATTTAAAAAAGTTTAGTGACTAAAACGGAAAAATTAATAGTTTAATAACCAAAATAGGACGAAGGGAATAATTTAGTAACCATTTTTATAGTTTTTTTTATAATTTTAAGTCATTTTAATTATTTTTTATAATTTTTAAATTTGTTTTTTTAGCTTTGCACTCATCCAAAATGAACGTGGATAATTTTTCAAATTCATTTTACATGTACATTTTAATTAATTTAAAAAAATTATTTTTGTAAAAGATATTTTCTTTTATTGACGTGGCAACTTCTAGTGGATCGA
This sequence comes from Gossypium turneri, assembly GCA_008044935.1. Lineage (NCBI taxonomy): Eukaryota > Viridiplantae > Streptophyta > Magnoliopsida > Malvales > Malvaceae > Gossypium > Gossypium turneri. The sequence goes on along the minus strand of CP032580.1, from coordinate 9,308,105 downwards.
GAAAGCTCCGCCCAAAGTGCTTTTCGTAAGCCGGTCACCGGATGGTGTAAGTCCTTCTCTTACAGTTGAAGAAAGCGAGAACGGAGAGTACTAAACTGATAGAAGACTCCCACTTGTGGCTAATAGTCTATATTGTGGGGCACCTTTCAGGTTCTGGAGAAAGTGCATTCCTAGGCTAAGGAAAGGTGTGCAGGAGCGGATGACTTTCCAAGAGAGCCCTATGGCAGTGGAATCGGCCGATACAAGAAACCTTCGCGCCTCTTTGGCTGGGAATCAGAAGTGGCATAGAGATCCTTAGGAGTACGGAGCAGTTGTTACGATAGCCAGGAAAGGAAGGATTCCGTCCCACACAGAACGAACTCTACTAATGTCTCTTACTTATTCCTCCCCCTGGCCGAAGGTAAAATAAGGATCCGCTTTAAAGGGTAATAGACCGACCAGCCGGACGAGGACTGTGTTTTCGGGAACCAAGTGGCGCCTTAACTGTAGTCATATTAACACGGTTAACTAACAGTTTCCGTTAATGAAAGGGATCGATTGATTTTTTTTTACTGAAATTTTTCAAAATTTGACCCTTTAGCTAAAATTTTAATTCAAACTTTTTTATACAATGCTTAAAACTATTCAGTACATTTAAACTCACGTTCTCTTATACTAACAGCAATGTCAATACTAATCGAGCTAAAACTTAATGTATTCTAAGCACACAAACTTATAACAAACATAAAGCAAAAATATAAAGGGTATCTCCTAAAAAAAAAAAAAAAAGAAGCATTAGAATGGTAAACTATTTGATGTTGTAGTGGAGCTTGTGGGAATTAGATCTTATTTGCTACTAACATTCCTTGATATGGACTTCTTTTGCATCAATTATCTCCTCATTCCAACTTGTTTAGATTGTTCGTGTTTCCTTTTCTTCCTTTAGGCCTCTTTGCTGATAGCTTTTCTTAATTCCCTACCAAAAGAACAAATCCTTAATGCATACCGACAGCAAAGTTAAACAATAGAGAAAAGAAAATATAGTTGTTTAGGTCAAACAAAGTTTTACTCGCTTGTGCTGGCATCCGAAAATGTTAGTGTTGGTGGTGGGTGGTGGGTGGTGGTGTATGCTACCTTTATCTCAAGTTTCTTCCTCTTTTTATCGCTAATGCCTCTAGCTTTATTCTGAGCATCCCTGTCCTCCCCCAAGTAAATCCTCACAACTACAGCTCGAAAAGGATTCACCTCCGGGTTCCCTCCATGGTCCTCATAAGCGCTGGAGAGTCGACCAACAAGTGCATCAACGCTTCCCCAGGCCTGTCTGAGGGAACACCCGTAAGGACCAGGCGAGTCAGATTGGCCAAAGAAAGAGCAAGCTGAGATGTGGACTTTGGTTTTGCCAAATTGATCAAGATACTGAAGGAATTCAAGGAAATGTGCAGCATTGCACATTGAAACAGAGATCGGAGGCCTGTGGTTGTTCAAATACTGGCAAAATATGAGCCAATCTCTACGCTTTTGACTCTGGTAACGAGTTGGAATGGAGGGCATTGCACCGCTGATGATTGCTTTGCTGTTTGGTCCGCCCACTGAACTAATCTTTTGTTCGTTGTAACCTGGATTGTTTACCAAATCTGAAAGCTGCCCTGATGTTTTCAAGAACCCTCTTGTATGTTCAACCTGTATCCGAGCATGAGCTTGAGATGATCAAATTGCAATCAAACAAACAAACAAACAAACAAAATGAAAACCTTTACTGCTAAAGTTAGTGCGGTTCATATATATACTTACATTCAACCGTCGAGTGACGGTTAAGCAAGGTTGAGTCAGGGATGAAGGAATGCGTAAGCCCTTCAATGGCATTAACTTCACCATACAACCTGAAAATAAAAACCAATAGTTAAGACAACAAATAAGATATCCAACTTTTTTACGTCCTAAAACTGATGCATTTTACATCTATCATTGCATTTCTAAAGCTACAGTGGTGTAGAACATAATTGTTAATTGAAATGAATATACAACTCCAAGTAAGATAAATTACCTGATTGTTGGGCTTCAAATACATCTCTGTCTTCTAACAACTGTGCCATCACATCTTTTTCATTATTGATTGGAGAGAAAATATGCATTAGATAACGTGGCCGAGTTTCCCAATCTGTTTCATTCTACTCTATACCTTCCCACCACTGCTTTTCTCCTTTGATTGTTTTAAGACCTTTGCTTGACAACTCCCTTTTTGGTAGGATTTTTAGCTTTGGGCAATCATAGAAGCCTATTTTCTCTAATTTTGGTGCAATGGATAGGCCATTTGAAATACTGACCAGTTCAGGGAGGTAAAGAAGAAACAACCTTTTCAAACTCGGGAGAAAAGGCTTTAAATATGGTAGGGCAGGTGCATGACTTACAAGGCTGCTCACTTGGGGACAATAATCTCCTCCAAGTTGACAAAGCTCGGGAGAAAAGGTTTTAAATATGGTAGGGCAGGTACATGACAAAGATTTTATTTGGAGAGGATTGCCCAAATATATACCTTGCAAAGTGAGGCTTTTGGAGAAAGGCATCAATCTGAATTTCGGATGTCAACGTTGTGGGGAAAGTGAAGATTTAGAACATGTGTTGTCGAGGGGTTGCAAAGCTGGTGAAGTGTGGAGTTTAATTGGAGTCTCAATTCCTGATGATTCAGTTCATTATTTCATTATGTATTTGCTAAATTTATATAGGGCGATACTTTGAGTGGGGAGGAATATGCGAATTCAAATGGATTAATCCAGATTTTTGGACTTAGGATTGGGTGTACAAAATAAGCTTATTAACATTCAAATTTAGTTTTTTAAATTTATCATTAAAAAAATTTTTCTAAAGTTAAATTTAAGAAAATTTATTAAAGGATTAAAATGTTTTACAGACAATTGTCTAAACACAAAAAAGTATTAGATTTTACCGATTGAGTCTTAGCTCAGTTGGTGTTGATATTGTTGCCGGTGTAAAAGGACGTGTGTCTGAGTGCATTATCCCTTATTTAAGGGTTGGAAAAGGGTTAAAAGTAATTTTTATACATTGTATCAAAAAACAAAGATTTAGAATCGTGATGCTACACTCAGATAAAAGAAAGTAAATAAAAAAAATTAAATTTTTCATAAAATCAATCTATTATTCAAAATTCATTTTGGGCGAAACAGGAGACACTAATTTCTCCAGCAGAAAGATGGGTCGACTCCTCTCATATCACTAACCTGTAGCAGCCAAATAAACAATTGCACTTGGTAAATTAGAAGCCTGACAACGATGCAAGAACCCCTAATTAATTAATCTAGTAATCAAAGAATAAATTATACCTCACATTTTATTGTGTGAATTAGTGATGCATCAGTTCTGGAAGAGAGACAGTTAACAACATCAAGTCCTTCCTCAAGCAGTTGTTGTAGCACCTTTGAGAGGGTCAAAGCTTTAGCTCCAACACTGTCGCTGATCACAATTTCTACACCATTCAAAGATTGGCGAACTACAACACTGCTAGGGAAGGCCTCGATACAGCTCTTGCTCATCCCCTGGTGAAAACCACTCGAATTACCCCATACCTTCTTTAACTCATCTCTCTTGCCACTCAGTCTATCGATCCTGTTCTTCAGGTACATTATGTAGCTAACTGCTCCATCCACTTGATCTGATATTGAAAGCTTTCCCTGAAAAAAAAAAAACCCATGAAATATGCCAAAGCCTGAAAAAAAAAAAAAAAGGGTATCAATTGATTCGTGTACAGACTGTTTACCCTGATGTAATTAGGAGGGAGAAGATTCCAAAGAGAAGCATAAAGGATGGCCATTTCTTGCCTTCTTTGCCTCTCAATGACCCTATGCATAGACTTTTTCTTATCATCATCATTACTATTTTCTCTCTTGCCACTTGCCAATAATTTTTGTTGCCGGCCTCTACTCCCCGGCACAACAGCGGGGCAACACTGCCAAGAATTTAAATCTCAAACGCGTTACGGTGTGTTTGGTTCAATGTAGTAGTAGTAGCGCAGTATTGTTTCCGATGAGCTGTGTTTGACTCATTTTTAATTTTTTTTTAATCACTTTTTGAGCTTTGTTAGTTTATTGTTTCTCCGAGGAAGAAATTCATTTGATTTCAGTTAAAATTTGCATGTCTTCCTTGAAAATAGTGAATGCAGAGCTAAAGTGAACAACAATTCTTAGGAATTAACGGGAAAAAGAATTGATTTTTGTTTTCCTGAATTTTAAAAGTAAAATTTTAAATTTTTTTTTTGTTGCGAGATGACCATTCATGTAGTGTGCACACATAGTGAACTCTCCAATAATGGTGAACTCTTTCGAGAGTGGCAAACTCACAGCACAAGGCGGACACATATGGAAGACTAAACATGGCGAACCCTCCATATTAGGCGAACTATTAGAAATTGGCGAACCCTCAGCAAGTGGCAAACTAGGATGCAAACTAGGATTGCAAAAAATATGCAAGCTAGATAAAGTTGCGTAGTGTATGGATTCTTGCGTGCAAGTCACGTTTTCCATATTTTTAGAAGATTCATAATTTATTAGCATAATATATTTTTAATGTTTATTAGTATAAAATCTTTGTTATTTCTTTCCATAGTTAAAAAGTTTTTTTTTTGTTATAAATACTCTTGTTGCATTGTTTAAAGATATATACATATAAAAAAGAAAGCTTTAGCAGACAATTTAGTTGTTAAAATTCTTTTTTTTTTCCTGTCATTCCTTCTTTCTTAGCGTCGAATTCCAACAATTGGTATCAAAGCGACCTTCTTAAATGTCGTTGTTGTTCTTTCTGTGTTATACATGGCTTCCTCGAGCTTTTCTCCACCTTCACTGGTTGTTTTCAATGGTGAAAACTATCATATTTGGGTTGTTAAGAAAAATACCTACTTGTAAGCTTATTACTTGTGGGAGGTTGTGAATACAGATGTCGAGCTCGCATCATTGAGGGACAATGCTACAGTCGTTAAAATCAAGCACCACAATAACAAGTGAGCTAAAATATATTAGGTGATGTCTTGTATACATAATGATGTCTCAGATGTTGTATTCACACATATTATGGCCTGCGAGACCCCAAAAAAAGCTTGAGATAAGCTAAATGATGAGTTTTAAGGTTAGGTTAAGACTAGATAACAACTCATTAATCTCAGAAGAGATTTTGAGAATTTGAAAATGAAGGAAGCTGAAACAGTGAAACAGTACGTAGACAAAATCATGATGATAGTTAATAACATTAGGTTGCTTGGGGAACAACTCGCAGATAGCAAGGTCATTAAGAAGGTCATAACAACACTTCCTAAAAGATATGAATCTAAAATTTCCTCACTTGAAGACTCAAGGGACCTATCGGCGATCTCTCTTCTAGAATTGATAAATGTCCTATATGCTCAAGAGCAAAGAAGAGCATTAAGGCGAGAGGAGCACGTAGAAGAGGCATTGCGAGCCCTAAGTATTGATGGTGTGAACCCCCAGAAATATAATGGTAAGAAAGGTTGGATAGAGAAGAATAAGAGGGCGAAGCAAGATGGTTGAAAGAAAAAATATTTACCATGTTCGCATTGTAAAAAAAACACTCACCCTGAAAAATATTGCTAGTTTAGACCTGATATAAAATGCAAATAATGCAAGCAGTTGGGTCACATGGAGAAAGTATGCAAAAACAAAGGGCAAACCCCTCAACAACATATGCAGGCTCAAGTAGTTAAGGGAGATCACATTCAAGAGGAGCAGAGTAGATGTTCGCAACTACGTGTTCTGCATTGAAAAACAAAGTCGCGAAAGGTTAGTTGATCGTTAGTGGATACACCAACCATATGACCTTAGATAAAAACATCTTTAGAAAGATTGATAGAAGTTGTGATAGTAAGATGAGGATTGGGAACGGCGAACTCCTAGAAGCTAAGGGTAAGGGCAAAGTGGTGATCAATTCGCCATCAAATACTAAAGTAATTTCAAATGTCCTCTTAGTACCTGCGATAGATTAGAATCTCCTTAGCATTGGTCAACTAATTGAGAAAAATTACAATATTGTCTTTAAGAATTATGGTTGCATTATATTTGACTTATTGGGACAGAAAGTTATAACAGTCTCGATAAAAAATAAAAGTTTTGTATTAGATTGGAATTTGGCAAACCCTAAAGCCTATTCCAATTCTTTAGATGTTGTGAACCTTTAGCAAAAAAGACTAAGACATACAAACTATAAGTCTCTTAGTCGAATGTGCGAACCAAGTTTGGTCGAAGAAACAATCAGCATTGAGGAGCATAGAGGCATCTGCGAGGTATACCAACTTAAGAAACATGCAAGATTACCATTCCCAGTGAACAAGACCTGACGAGCTCATGAAAGGTTACATTTGGTTCAATATGATGTGTGCAGACCCATAAAAACACCCTTATTGAATGGGTTTAAAAACTTTTTCTTGTTTATTGATGATTGTACCAGGTATTACGGGGTTTATTTTCTGAAACAGAAATTTGGTGTAGCTGAAGTGTTTTGGAAGTTTAAAGTACAGGTTGAGAATCAGATCGATTGCAAACTAAAAAAAGTCAGGTTTGATAATGAAAAATTGAGTACACCTTCCAAAACTATTGTGAAACAGTTGGGTTCCATCACCAACTCACCAATATTTACACTCCACAGCAGAATGGAGTGTGCGAGAGAAAGAATAGAATACTAATGAACATGGAAACGTGTCTACTATTTGAAAGCAAGTTACCAAAGGAGTTTTGGGTTAAAACAATGAACACATCAGTTTATTTGCTAAACAGACTACCAACTAAAGCTATAAAAGAAAAGACTCCATTCAAAACATGGTTTGGAAATAAACTCTATATTTCTCACTTAAAAGTTTTTGGTTGTGTTTGTTTTACTCATATGCCATAGGTGAAACAGAACAAGTTAGAGAGGAGGTCACAACTAGGTATCTTTCTTGGATATAGTAGCAATAGGAAGAGTTATAGAATTTATGATCCTTCCTCCAAGAAAGTTTTGGTGAATAGTGATGTTGTGTTCGACGAAGGTAGAACTTAGAACTAGGATGCTATTGAAGCTGAGCAAAGGTTGTGCAAACTGGGTTCGAAAAATCATGATGATGGTGGCAAGCTGGGGTCACAATCTGGCGATGAGCTAAGTGAAGCAAACTTTGACAACACTCTAGTAAGGAGCACGCGATCCATAAATGAGATCTATTAGGGAGCAGATGTAGCTCTACTTGAACCTATGAGCTTTGAAGAAGTTGTAATTATAGAAGGCTGGAAAGAAGCCATGCAAGAGGAGATAAGTATGATTCACAAGAACTGAAATTAGGAGCTTGTTGATAAACCATCGCACAAAAAGGTCATTGGTGTCAAGTGGGTGTTCAAAACCAAACTGAATGCTGACGGTTCACTTAA